>OW804098.1:12665690-13043190 GCA_942159475.1 Sthenelais limicola
GGAAAAGATGAATTATACGACTTCTATGTAAAGGGGTCGGACTTTCAGAAAATGCACAGTCTACAGTTCTACACATCTCTCAAATTCTGCTAAATTAGAGTGAAAAGTGATAAATACTGAGTATATCTGAGTATATTCTGTATTGTATCCATTCAATAAATCTGTCTGGTTATGTTGAACTGTATTTTGAACCTGATTTTTGTCTTAAATTTGTTTTAATTGAGGCCATTGGTGAAGGCCAATTGTGCATTTTCTGAAAAGTTGGCACCTCAATGACAACACGCTCACAATAACGGCAACTACTTTGGGAGGCTCTTAGGGGAAAGATGAATTATACGACTTGTATGTAAAGACGCCGTTCTATATGTCGCGATCAATGTTTCCCCTCATCTAGGGAAGTGTACCTACTGCATAGGGAAGCGTGCAATCTATTATTACTCTACCTAACACACTGTATCATACACCTCTCACACATTGCATCTCTCATCATCTATCACCAAGCAACTACTCCCTTCATATCATATAGTCCTATAGAGTTAGCTATCCACACTATATGCGATGTGTTCCAGGGAAATTAGTCATAAGTCGCAAAATTGATATTTTTTAAAGTGTTTATTCTACAAGATCACTTTATTGGAATGTTCTGATTTTGGGGGAATTCATCACTTATAGTTATATGAACTGATGTATCAAATTCCAGGACGATGTATGTAATATATCCTTTCGTTTTAAAGGTCAACATATGGAGTATATTTGGTTACTTTACTGGTTATTGCTCCCCAGAAATATTGTCAACATTTTTATTAAAAATTACAAATATCAAACTTACAATCTAGAAATACTTATTAGATTGTTAGACTGTTTACCATCATTAGAATCCACTTGAGCTCATTTTTCGAAATATGATGGTATCTCAAAATCTATTTTTTGCGACTTATGACTCATTTTCCTGAAACACATCACATATTAATTGTGAATTTACGACATTCAAGGCTCTGCACAAAGTTATAAAAGGCTTTTTACTGGCTGCAAGTACAAGGCTCTAACTTTCAAGGTGGCCTACACAGATCTTAAATGATCTCAAATGATGTTACTTGGGTATTGATTTCCCGAAAAATATTTTTTTCAAGGCAGTGATTTTGAAGCTATTTCAATGCTATTCCATTTGGAAGATTGCCCATGTTTCAACCCACTTCCTGCAGCCCACTTACTGTAGCTGGATTTTACGACATAGTGGGCTGATGCAATGTGCAGACTGTAGCTCCCAGGGTCACTTTGTGTGGACTGACTGTAGCCCCCAGGGTCACTGTGTGTGGACTGACTGTAGCCCCCAGGGTCACTCTATGTGGACTGACTGTAGCCCCCAGGGTCACTCTATGTGGACTGACTGTAGCCCCCAGGGTCACTCTGTGTGGACTGACTGTAGCAGTGTGCCACAACCATAGACGGGGCCAGGGTGGTTTACCATTCTCCAGGTCTCAAACGTGTCATTGTGAAATCATTAGACAAAAACCTTTTGTTTCCAAAGGAAAAGCGCATCAAGCTTTCTGCAAAACACGAGGAATCCATCATTGATGACATTCAGTAACAATGAACATGAGTTTTGTCTTGAGTGGAAAGGGAAACAGGCTCATTAATTGTCGTCTGCTCTTAGTCGGGCTGAAGCGTCCTTTACTTGACCAAGACTCACAATGTGTCGACCACCAGATTTCTTAAACACCAATGCATTCATAAGGACTGATAACATATACATGGGTCAGGTTTTTAGAAAATGTACAATTCACCTTCGCCAATCCTCTCAAATAACCCATATTTAAGACAAAAATAAATTCAAAATACAGTTTAGTCGGGCTGAACCTTCCTTTACTTGACCAAGGCTCACAATGTGTCGACCGCCAGATCGTGTTTTGTTGAACACTAATGCATTCATAAGCACCGACAACATAATACGGGTCAAGTTTTTAGAAAATGTACAATTCACCTTCGCCAATCCTCTCAAATAAACCAAATGTCAGACGAAAATAAAGTTCAAAACACAGTTCAACCTAACTAAATAGATTGATAGAGTCATTACAATGCCAAATATACTATACTATTTACCTATAGTATTAGCCAAATTATATATACAGCCTAAATATGTGATGTGTTTCAGGAAAATAAGTCACAAGTCGCAAAATTGATATTTTTCAAAGTGATTTTTTTACAAGATTTCTTCATTAAAATGTTCTGATTCTTAGAGGGTTGAGCAGTTATAAATCCAAGTTGCAAGTTTCGGGACATTGTATTAAATATATTCTTGCATTTTGAAGGCCTTTAAATGGAGTATATTTAGTCACTTTACTGATAATTACCCATCCATAAACATTGAAAACTTTTTCTTTGCAAAAATAGAATTACCAAACTTAAAATATAGGAATACTTATTAGGTGTCCTACAGGTGTACTCTGTAACAAAATGGAATGCAGTATAGGCCAGAACCGGGATTTTCTGGCCCTGTAGGGCCGATTATGTAATACCATTTGGCGAATGGTATTATGTATAACAGGGCATTACAGCACCACGGCCTAGTGCACTGTCACACCTAACCAAAACCATGTGTTTCATCATTGAGCATCCCCCTATCTCTCTTCTCTCCCTCTCTTAATACCCAGCCTCTCTCTCCCTTGTATAAGAATCCACCCACTCACAGTCACATCACAAATACAAAGCTTTAATATCTTTCCTCATAGTCGTCACACATTGATGAAATAAAGATGAGAATAGTTCTTATAGCTAGGAGAATACTTCTAAAAATGATTTAGTTAGTATGTTTTACACTTTAAAAAAAAAGTTTAAAGATGAGTGGACCACCTGCTGATTGATACTGACACCACTTGCATTCGGGGACTAATTGATACATGTTTGTGTTAGGGATTAGGGTGGAGGAAAGCTTTCCCCTGCTGATAGTTCTTTCCGGACAAACCCTGAACTGAATGGATATATTTATATTTATGTTTCACAGACTGTTCATGAATGCGCATATACCTGTAATGGCACACTTTATGATGAGTGTACCTTGAACCTGAACCTTCTAACAATGCGTCTCCTCAAAGCAAAGGGAGGGAGAAAGAAAATGCAGGTGTACTCAGTTCATCTGTGCTCTCACCTATAAGGGTCAGATTTTCAGAAAATGTACAATTAACAGCTCTACACATTTAGGAAATTCTGCTAAATTAGGATGAAAATTGATGAATACCGGGTATATCTGAGTATATTTGGCATTGCATTGATTTAAAGTATCAGTTCTGTTATGTTAAACTGCATGTTGCAGTTCATTTCTGTCTTAAATGTGGGTTATTTGAGAGGATTGGTGAAGGCGAATTGTACATTTTCCGAAAATCTGACCCATATAGAAAGAAATCCAAGAGTGATGTTCAGCATAAAATATGATGTCGTGGTAATTTTGATGTTTCCTGGCAGATTGCCTATGGTTGGAAAAAAGCCTGCTCTTTGATCTTCAAATTCAAAGAACTCTATGAGATACCCTCAAACAAAATGTACTTTCTTGTATGTACCTTCAAAGCTATGGAATCTCCAATAGGTGGGTTACATTGGTCATAAGGGTGCATGTAAGAGTTAAGGCCCATTCACATTACAACGGCCGATTGGTGTACGGCTGCCGCATGGCAAAATACACAATGTTAAAGTATTACAGCCAGCATGGATCGGCCGGCTGGTCATGTTAATGGTTTTTTTTGGTTTTTTTTAAATATTTTATTGGCTAAAACAGTTTAACAATTATTATTTGTATAAAGAAAGACGCATGACTGACAAGATGCAGTTATATTTCATGCGTTGCCATCACCAAGTAAATAAGATTCTACAGAAAAATTATCATCGTTGCATGTGCTATATCGTTCACATTCACATTAAAGAAAAATTCCAAATTATACAGTCTTACAAATAGATGTTATTATTCGTCAAGCTTTTTTCTATATTTCCATCTCATCTGCACCTTAGACGCTTTATATTAGATCATAGGAATCACCTACAGATTTTTCAAGGTTGTGAATGGGCCTTTATGCTGGTTAAGTAACGAGTTGGTTGAAGGAACGTGAGCCAGTGTAATATTCTAAGTGACTGAAACCAACGAGTTAGTTAACAGATGTATTATACATGATTTCAATCATGAAAATAGAAACAAATCGAGTTAAAAATTTGAATTTTATCGGTAATCTTATTAAAAATAACAGATTTGTTGCTATGACAACCCCACGTAAATCACTAGTGAAATACGCACTATGCATAAATCACTCTAGAAACGTTGTTTTCTGAGCAATGTATGTATAATAAAATGGATTAAAGCACCTTGGCCCCATCCTCTAAATATGTTCCATCATTTACTCTATTACTGACATGTAGCCTTATGGGGCGACTCCACTAGAGAGATAAAACGGCGTCGACAAATTTTGTTGTTGCCCACTAATTTGATGCAACAAATATCCATACAGAAACAAGAATGTGGCAACACATCTGACACTCCTCCATTTGCGTTTTCATTGTAAACATGAAATGAACTGATGTAAGTGGGCAACAAACAAATTTGTCGCCGCCGTTTTTCCTCTAGTGGAGTTCCGCTATTAAATACAACTCATCCACTGGGCATAGTCGTGCAGGGACAAATTTCAGGCGTGGGAATATACGGTAGATATTCTATGCACATCACCACAGGGATCATACATCTCCATACATTGCACTGAGTGAAAGGAGATTGGTCAGATTTTCAGAAAATGTACAATTCACCTTCGCCAATCCTCTCAAATAACCCAAATTTCAGACAAAAATAAAGTTCAAAATACAGTTCAACCTAACCAAACAGATTGCTAGAATCAATGCAATGCTGAATATACTCGAATTTACCTAGTATTGGCCAAATTGCAGCCTAATTTAGCAGAATTTACTAAATATGTACAAGCTACCAATTGTACATTTCCTGAAAGTCTGACCCAGATGCCATGGAAGGCTGATTATCCACGATGAATAGCATCTATAAGACAGCGGTACAACTAATTACGGGCATCCATAATGCTCTTTTGTTGTTCTTATACTAGCAATGGGTCGAGAGGGTCATGGCAGCTCTATGCCAATCATACATCCAGGGAATGTGCAATTGTCCATTCGTTCTCTCAGTAGATTGGTCAGATTTTCAGAAAATGTACAATTGGCAGCTGTACACATTTAGTAAATGCTGCTAAATTAGGCAGCGATGTGGCCAATACTAGGTAAATTCAAGTATATTCAGCATTGCATTGATTCTAGCAATCTGTTTGGTTAGGTTGAACTGTATTTTGAACTGTATTCCTGTCTGAAATTTCAATTCAATTCAATTCAAACATTCTTTATTATCATTTTTGTACAAAAGATTTTGGTAGACCAATTCTGGCATGCCAGATCTTCCTATGGGTGCCATAAATTAGATTATTTGAGAGAATTGGCGAAGGCCAATTGTACATTCTCTGAAAACCTGACCCCAGTAGAGAATGCGAGAATGGTTTCAAAATACGGCCCCAGATGAAAGCCCCCGCGTCTGTCTCCGGCACTTTATGGACCAAGACAAGCCCGTTTGGCAGCGTGACTGAGAAGGAGGAGGAGGATTACAGTGTATCTAATTCTGAAACCATGTTATGATAGAGCCAGGACTCAGATGGCGGCCATAATGAAGGCAAATGGGTCAGATTGTCAGAAAATGTACAATTCGCCTTCACCAATCCTCTCAAATAACTCACATTTAAGAACAGAAATGAGCTTCAAAATGCAGTTTAACATAACAGAACACATCTTTTGAATCAACTCGATACCAAATATACTCAGATATACCCAGTATTTATCATTTTTCAGTCAAATTTAGCATAGTTTCATGAATGTGTAGAGCTGCCAATTGTACATTTTCTGGAAATCTGACCCATAAATGGAGGCACATACTCAGAGTTCCTCTCATAGGCTTGGGCGGCCATTGTACGGGCCAACACTCGGTCTACATAGTATATCCTATTAGAGACACTCGGGCAAATCCTTGGAATCACCGTATGCGGCTTACAATATGCAATACTCTTAAAGCAATTTGTTTCCGAGGGAACCGACTTATTTTTCCCGATAATAACTTAAGCACTATTGGGTTATTATACGATCCTTATAGTAGACGACGGGCTACAATAACACTGGGTAATACAGTCTAGGCCCAAAGTTGTGAGAGTCCCTTCAAATGAAGGGAAAGCCTCTCGCCTCAAACCACAACGTGCCATTATAATTCCAGTAAGACAGCTCAATATCATTATATTCACATTAAAGAGATAAACCACAGTTCAACTGGGAAAAAAACTGAAAATAGCATTTTGTTTAAACTTTGCCTCATGAAAGAACAAGGTTATGTGAATTCAAAAAGCCAATAAAAACAATATGTCACCAGGTTAGTTTTCATTTTAGGGAGCCTCAAAATTTATGGTTGTTCACTATAGAAGTCTATGAGAAAAGGACAATTTTTTCGTTTTTTCAGTATAAAAAAAAAATTGAAAATAACTTTCTCCTAAAAATCTCTATAAACATAGCTAACATATTGCTTTACCCTTTCAAGCAATAAAAAATGGGGGTCACCGACCTTTTAAAAAAGTTATTCAACTGAATCTGCATGGCGGTGAGTTAAAAACAGGAATATTGAAGATTTTCAATGCTAAATAATATATTTCAAAATATGTTGATACCCTGTTCTTTCATACATGAGGGCAAACATCTATAGTGGTTATGTTTAGAAGACATTTCAATTGAAAAATGTTATTTGTCTGTCGGAAATCTTGGAAAAACTGAGAAAATATCCATTTTTCCCACATACTTCAATACTAAACTTTGCTGGTCTCTAGAAAGAAAAAAAATATGCTGAGATCCATTTTTTTTTGCTTTTTGTTATCCTCCAACCATGTACTTTCTCAAGACAAAGTTTGAAAAAATTACTGTCAATCCTTATTTTTCATGCATTAGTTCCTTTAACTCCCGCCTGCAGCAGTGCGGAGAACAGTGGTTTATCTCTTTAAAATGCAGAGTCCTAGGCGAGAAAACCGATTAGCAAAGTAGGCGTCCAATCACTGACATACCATTTTTATCGGATCTGAGGGTTTGGACCTAGAGTGGGCTTTTGGGGCCCGAGTCTTAGGCCAGGAAACCGATTAGCGAAGTAGGCTGACATACCATTCTTATCTGATCTGATGGTTTGGACCTAGAGTGAATAATAGTGTGGAATATGAATTTATCATAGTTGTATTAATAATTGTTGTGTTGTCTTCTATCAATCATTTGTATTATTTAACTATTCATTTAGGTATAACTCTCAGTAAACATAGAATCCATAGATTCGCAAATATTTCTTTAGTTTTAATTTACATCTCACGGTGGTCTTATTAGGGCCAGATTTTCAGAAAATGTACAATTCGCCTTCACCAATCCTCGCAAATAACCCACATTTAAGACAAACATGAGCTTCAAATTGCGGTTTAACATAACACAACTGATACTTTAAATCAATGTGATACCAAATATACTCAGATATACCCGGTATTCATCATTTTTCAGCCTAATTCAGCAGAATTTCCTAAATGTGTAGAGCTGCCAATTGTACATTTTCTGAAAATCTGACCCGTTACTGCAATGTTCTATATAGTCACCTGACTTTATATTACCATTCTCTCGAGTAGCAGGTCATCGCCCTCTGGAGAAACTACCTATCTGAATAAATAATTGTGGTCGCCTCCTGGGAGGAATGAAATCACAGCTAAAAGTGTCATGGTCATTTGGAAGGACTTTTTGACTAATAGATGAAACAGACTGTCTATCTAAATACCGCGGTACACAGGGTTCGTAAATTCATATGGGTCAGATTTTCGGAAAATGTACAATTGGCCTTCGCCAATCCTCCCAAATAACCCATATTTAAAAACAAAAATCAGCTTTAGAATGCAAGAACTGATACTACAAATCAATGTGATACCAAATATACTTAGATATACCCGATATTCTTCATTTTTCAGCCTAATTTAGGAGAATTTCCTAAATGTGTAGAGCTGCCAATTGTACGTTTTCTGAAGACCTGACCCATATAAATACTCGTGACAACACTGCCAAAGTTTGTAAGAGAAAGCCAAGGTTTATATGCCTGTCTGCAAGGTGTAATTACAGCCATAAAAGAGATCTCAGATGAGACAGCATATTGCCACAAACCATATATTCATTTATGCACACGTAGGCTTCAATCTCGTTATGTGATATCCTCCAGCATATAGGATAGGTAATGATATATGGTTCTTAGGAGTAGTGCTGTTTTATGCAGCAAATGGGTCAGATTTTCAGAAAATGTACAATTCGTCTTTATCAATCCTATCAAAGAACCCCCATTTAAGACAAAAAACACTTTCAAAATTAAGTTCAACCTAACCAAACAGACTGCAGGAAATAACGACCGGATTCAAGAAGTCACTTCAATTGGTTTGGCTCTGAAAATCATCAGCATGTGGGTGAAGTCACCAGAAAATGTACAATTCACCTTCACCAATCCTCTCAAATAACCAAAATTTCAAATAAAAATAAAGTTCAAAATACAGTTCAACCTAACCCAACAGATTGCTAGAATCAATGCAATGCCAAATATACTCGAATGTACCTAGTATTGAGCAAATTTCAGTCCAATTTAGCAGAATTGACCAACAGTGTAGATCTGCCAATTGTATATTTTCTGAAAATTTGCCCCAAATACAGGAATAACCTAACCAATTTTGATTATTATTATTATATGTCCAGCAGATCTATCAGCGTTTTAAATTAAATTCTTTTACAACTAAATTACTAAGCAAATCAGTGTATTTTGCGTTTTTACCGGCCTCGAGTGTAACCGAAGTAATGTAGCTCCTATTTCAGTATTCTTTACAGTCAGTTGTTGTCTGCGCAAAGTGATATCAACCGTAATGAGGGCTTTGTTGTCGCTAAGGGTAACAGGTACAATTTGCTGGGCACGAGCCAAAGCCATGAGAGGGTCTGAGGGGTGAACTAGGAACATGTGTTCATAACATCCTTTGGCACTTATGGGTCAGGCTTTCAGAAAATGTACAATCTGCAGCTCTACAAATTTGGTAACTTCTGCTAAATTAGACTGAGAAATTATGAATAATGGGTATATCAGAGTATCTCTGGCGGCGTTGTGTTGATAAAACATGTCTCTTTCATTGCGTTAAATCGTATTTTGAACGACACTTTTCTTTAAATTAGGGTCATTTGAAAGGATTGGTGAAGGTGAATTGTACATGTGTAATGACCCTGGGTAAACGCAGGGAAGGAGAAGTAATGACAATAAGAAGAATCTATATTGTAATTACTCTCTTTTATTCGACGATGGATATTTAGACATGGTATATTTTGGTACATAATAATAAAGGTGTTGTAAAGGTAAGAATAAGGTATAAAAGAAGTAGGTGAGAATAAAATGTAGTAGACTGACTTTCATTGCCACCTTGTGGCCACTCTATACATAATAGAAGGTAGAAATAATATGCGCAAAGCGCGAGGAATACATGCGCAGCATGCGTGTATACATATCTAAACCTATATTAAATCAAGGTGTAAGTAGTATAATGAAAGTAAGGTTAAAACATGGCACTACACATTTTCTGAAATCCTGACCCATGTACCTATCTGCCTCCGAACGATCTCTTTATTTGGGTTCATGGGCAGGGATAAACATCCATTGTGACCCTAAGTTGGGTCTGACCCTATACACACGCGATTATTCTTCTATTACTAATTACCAAGGGAGATACTTCAATGGTAACCTTTGTCATAATTGGGTTAAGTTTTCAGAAACTGTACAATTCGTCTTCACCAATCCACTCAAATAACCCACATTTAAGACAAAAATTCTCTTCAAATTGCAGTTTAACATAACAGAACTGATACTTTAATTCAATACAATACTAAATATACTCAGATATACTTGCTATTCATAATTGATTAGCCTAGTTCAGCAGAAATTACTAAATATATAGAGCTGCCAATTGTACATTTTCTGAAACCCAATTACGTCCAGTGCATTAGCCGAGGCTTGGAACATGATGGTTCTACACAAGGTTCAAACACAATACCATGACCCATAAACGATAGAGCTGGGGACGAGTAGCCCAGCATAAGACACTGAGTAATGGGAATAAGCTCTGGATCAACAAGACCGGCCTGCTAGAGTGACTCATATAATGGACTCGTGAGCTCATAGGCATTTGGGTCGGGTTTACAGAAAACGTACAATTGGCCTTCACCAATCCTTTCAAATAACCCAAATTTAAGAGGAAAATCTGGTTCAAAATACAGTTCAACATAACCAGAGAGATTTATTGAATGAATATAATACAGAATACACTCAGAATATACTCAGTATTTATCATTTTTCACTATAATTTAGTAGAATTTGAGAAAAGTGCAGAACGGTAGATTGCGCATTTTCTGAAAATGTGACCCATTTGTCTTGGGCCTTATTAACCCAATGCCAACTAGGACCGGGCCAGAGTGACCAGAGTTACCCGGTCGCTTGCTTCCTTCTGACAGTTCAAGTGACACTTTACACTAGAATAAGGCAATCTAAGGACTCGAATAGTTCCATATGGGTCAGATTTTCAGAAAATGTACAATTGGCAGCTGTACACATTTAGTAATTTCTGAGAAATTCTGCTAAAAAAATGATAAATGTTGTGTATATCTGAGTATATCTGGTATCGCATTGATTTATAAAGTATCAGTTCTGTTAAGTTAAACTGCATTTGGTAGCTCATTTCTATCTTAAATCAGGGTTATTTGAGAGGATTGGTGAAGGCGAATTGTACATTTTCTAAAGTTGTGACCCATATAGTTACATGAATCGTGGTACTCGATTTGTATCGTTGTCTTGGGAAGAAAGGCGCAAGTTCATTAGAGATTCCAAGGAGGTCAAAGTTGTCACCGGAGAAATTATAATCAAGACGTCTTCCCGGGGTGATTTATGCAATATTTATGATGATGCTGACCCGAGTACGTTCGGAACAGCAGCTTTTACGTCCATCATACAGTGTCATTATGCATTAGAAACTTGTTATGTGAAAACCCTTTTCCAAATAGAAGCTTGCAGTGTCAATCTAATAAACCGTGCAACCTTGCAATATTTGCGATAGTAAAAACATCATCAGAACATTTTATTTCATTAAAATATTTGTCATTGGCCTTAAATTTAACATCACTTATCTTTATGTGTTGGTAAATATGCATAACTAACAAGTGTAGTTTTCTTTTGTGCATCGCCAAGAAATCCAATATCACGATATTAATTACTTATTTTGTTGACGACTGCAAGATGGCCTTTCCCTTTTAGAAATCCTGGGAAATTAGATTGATGTTTATGCAAGAGAGAAATAATTAATTGTCTGTTTAAAGAATATTTTGTGGATTTAAAATGAAAGCATTTGAGTTCTAGAACCAGGACCAGTCAGGGTTTCCGTATTAACATAATGTGTCATATTGACAGGAATGGGGGACTTCGTCTTCCACGATTAAGAATTGAGTCAGATTTTCCGAAAATGTACAATTGGCAGCTGTACACATTTAAGAAATTCTGCTAAATTCGACTGAAAAATTAAGAATACCGGGTATATCTGAGTATATTTGGTATCACATTGATTTAAAGTATCAGTTTTGCTATGTTAAACTGCATTTTGATGCACATTTCTGTCTTAAATGTGGGTTATTTGAGAGGATTGGTGAAGGCGAATTGTACATTTTCTGAAAATCTGACCAAATTAATCATCCTGTGTAAATGTTTCAAAATGATTCGGAAATTGTTGAAATTGGATACGGGTGTTGTTGCAATAATTGGTCAGTCTAGGCCCAAAGATAAAAGAGTCCCTTGAAACAGAGGGAAAGCCTCTCGCTTCAAACTGCAAAGTGCCATTATAATTCCATTAAGACTGCAAAATATTAGTATAATCCCATTAGAACGCCTAGTCCTAACCCAGGTAACCGATTAGCGAAGTAGACGTCCAACTGACCACAAAGTGCCATTATAATTCCATTAAGACAGCAAAATGTCATTATATTCACATTAAAACGCGGAGTCCTAGGCCAGGAAACCGATTAGCGAAGTAGACTGACATATTATTCCTATCTGATCTGAGGGTTTGAGCCTGGACTGGTTTATTTGAGTAAATTCATATTCAGGTTTGATGGAAATATATTATTTCGGTGGTGTTTAATATTCTCATCTCTCCAGGAATTGACTCCAATTAACAGTACTGTTTCCTCCTTGACCCTGGGGACCTTATTCAATAATTGATCGGGCTCGCACCGTGGGAAAAACAAGCGTTGCCTCGTTAAATTTGATTTGTTTCTTTCTTGTGAACGCGTGCCAAAGATTCCACCACTTCAGGCCCTTGTCTTAATCGTTATCTTTAAAATTCTGAAAATATCGATATTATTTGAAAATGATTTTAAGTTGATAGAATACCAAAACTTGTTCGCACAATGAAAAGTATCATTTATATGGAATTTGTGGCGAAGTGAACACGTTTAGAAAAACAAAACAACTAGAGATCAGCAGATGAAGTTGTTTTTATTAACGTATAGTTGGTTGGATGGTTTGATTCCAACGTTTCGGTTCTGGTAGTTGAACCTTCTTCAGGGATTTTTTTTTTTTTTTTTTTTTCAGGGAATTATTTGAAAATAAATGTGCGTGGTAATGATACTAAAATAGCACTAACATAAGAGTCCTACTTATTCCGCAACATTGTTGTATCTGGGTTTTTATTCAGTCGTGTTATGAAAATGTTGTCCAGCAAAAGGAACATATGTGATCCGTTTTAGGAAAATGAGTCATAAGTCGCAAAATATGGATTTTGAGATATCACCATATTTGAAAAGATGAGACCAACCCGATTCCAATGAATGTAAACATTAAGGACATCTAATATTTCTGGGTGGATAATTACCAATATATATAAAGTAGCTAAATATACTCAATGGGATGATCTAAGAAACGCATTGATATAATTAATAAACAGACCTGAAATTTGGTAGATGTATTCATACAACCACAAGGACTAGACACTCCAAAACTGAAAATATTCTAACAAAGATATCTTGGAAGTAAACGACTTTGAAAAACACCAATTTTGCAATTTGTGACTCATTTTCCAGTAACACATCACATATTTACAAGTATTCGTTATCGAGGATTCATAACCATCATCATAACTATTCAGCCCAAGAATTCTAAAATAATAGGGAGGTTGCGCAAGCAAACTTATCTCAATTACGTAACCGTATCCATATCTTTTTTGTGAATTACGTCGCAAATTTATGTATCAAGAATAAATTGTGAGATGAAATATTTTGCTTGATATTTAATGTTACGTTTTTCCCGCCATGTTTTGCTGAACATCTTTCTTCCTTTTCACGTATGTTTGTATATGAGAGATACGGATACGTTTACGTTTACGGATAAGTTAGACATGCTGAACCTCCCTCATGGCATTCTCAATTAATCCTTAGCATGCCAGAGGACAGGCCAACATTCTAATGATCAACCTATTACTTGCAGGGTCACACAACCTTATGTGATGTGTTACGGGGAAATGTGTCATAAGTCGCAAAAAATAGATTTTGAGATACCATTATATTTGAAAAGAGTAGATCAAGTCGATTCTAATGATGGTAAACATTAAAGACATTAAATAGGTATTTCTATATTTTAAGTTTGATAATTTAATTTCTGAAAAAAAAGTTTTCAATATTTTTGGGTGAACAATTACTAGCAATATAGGTAAATATACTCCATAGGATGGTCTTTGAAATGCAATGATATATTTAATACAGTATCCTGAAATTTTGTTCATGTATTCATAAGACCTATCTCACTAGATACTCCAAAAAGGAGATCTTGTGAATAAATGACTTTTAAAAACATGAATTTTGCGACTTATGACTCATTTTCCTGAAACCCAGCACTTATATGTAATGCATTACAAGTCATGACTTGCGAAGATGGGCAATTTAGTGTTAGCCTTGATGACAGCCAATGTGCGTCAAGTCTTCAGAAAATGTACAATTCGCCTTCACCAATCCCCTCAAATAATCCAAATTTAAGACGAAAATCAGGTTCAAAATACAGTTCAACATAACCAGACAGATTCATTGAATGAATACAATACAGAATCGCTCAGATATACTCAGTATTTATCATCTAATTTAGCAGAATTTGGGAGATGAGTAGAAATGTAGATTGTGCATTTTCTGAAAATCTGATCCTTTACCTGCAGAATCACACAAAGTTATATATACTGCCTTGCGAAGATGGGACAGTATATGGGTCAGATTTTCAGAAAATGTACAATTAGCAGCTGTACACATTTAGTAAATTCTGCTAGATTAGGCTGCAATTTGACCAATACTAGGTAAATTCGAGTATATTTGGCATTGCACTGATTCTAGCAATCTTTTTAGTTAGGTTGAACTGTACTTTGAACTTTATTTCTGTCTTAAATCTGCGTTATATTTGATAAGATTGGTGAATAGAATTGTACATTTTCTGAAAATCTGACCCATGTAATGCCTTGCAAAGATGTGACAGTATATAATATAACTCTAGATCACCGCAGCCAATGTATGGATGCTCTGCTCAGTCATCTGTAAGTGCAATAAACCACCCAATTACATCTTACTTTGCAGGTGACCATTTTTCAAGAATGTGAGCCTGAATTCCTTCACGACCTAGTGCTCAAGATGCGCGCGTTCATCTTTACTCCAGGGGATCTCATCTGTCGCAAGGGCGAGGTCGCCAGAGAGATGTTCATCATCGCTGACGGTCTGCTAGAGGTCATAAGGTCAGTATACGGCGGGTCAAGTCGCCAGAAAATGTACAATTCGCCTCCTTTACCAATCCTCTCAAATAACCTCAATTTAAGGCGAAATCAGGCTCAAAATAGAGTTCAACATAACCAAACAGATTTATTGAATGAATACAATACAGAATACACTCAGTATTTATCATTTTTCACTCTAATTTAGCGGTACATTTAACTTGTAATATAGACTGGGTGCATTAGAACATCCTGGTAAATGTAACCCCAGTTAAAATAAAATCTTTTTTTTATACGGGTGAAATCGCCAGAAAATGCACAACTCGCCTTCAACTATTCTCTCAAATAACCGCAATTTAAGCCACAAATTCGGTTGAAAAATCTGTTCAACATAACCGTTGGAATTAAAGCAATATAAAATATGCCCAGATATATCTATAGTAGTGACCATTTTATCTCTCTAATCTAACAGAATTTACCAAATGTGTACAGCTGCCAATTGTACAATTTCTGAGAATCTGACCCATGCTTATAATGCATCTCCTCATCCTTCTCTCACATTCCGGTGCTAGTTCTTTCATTTGGGTCAGATTTTCAGAAAATGTACAATTCAACTCCGCCAATCTTATCAAATGACCCAAGTTTCAGACGAAAATAAAGCTCAAAATACAGTTCAAGCTGACCAACAATCAATGCCATGCCGAATATACTCGAATTTACCTAGTATAGACCAAATTGCAGCCTAATTTTGCAGAACTTACTAAATTATGTGTACAGCTGGCAATTGTACAATTTCTGAAAATCTGACCCATATCTATAATACATCTCCAAATCCTTCTCTTTGCATTCCGATGCTATTTCTTTCATTTACAGGATGATTCCACCAAACGAGCTAGCGATGCTTCATCGTTTAGATTTTCATAAATTATTTCTGGGTCGACGAACTTATTTAAAAAAGCTTCTAGGTTCCCGGCAATCTTTCTGACAGACTCATAAATACCGCTTCGTTTCATGTGTTTTAACTTGCAATAGCTTATGATGACTCTGGTATCGCTTCCATGCCATTGGGTGCACACTATTTATGACCGAATATGAACATATGGGTCAGAGTCTCAGAAAATGTTCAATTCGCCTTCACCAATCCTCTCAAATAACCCACATTTAAGACAAAAATGAGCTTCAAAATACAGTTTAACATAACAGAACCGATACTTTAAATCAATGCGATACCAAATATACTCAAATATACCCGGTATTCATCATTTTTCAGCCTAATTTAGCAGAATTTAATGTCAATATATAGAGCTGCCAATTGTACATTTTCTGAAAATCTAACCCATATGTCAATCTTCCGGGTCTAAGAGAAATGGCCACTAGCAAAAACATTTAAATCATTCTCATTTCGATGCGTTATCTTCAAAACGTGTTCTTCCCATAAATATCGGGATATGTGCAAAACTAGAACTAGTATACTGTTTACATTGAACCAACATATTCATATTAAAATCATGATGAGAACTTGAGTAACCCAATTCTTCCCAAAGTTAGAATATGGCCAGTTGACAACCCTTCCATTTGACAAATTGTTATCGTCGGCTTTAACTAGTTGGATATTGTAAACTGGAAAGATTAAT
Source organism: Sthenelais limicola (assembly GCA_942159475.1). NCBI lineage: Eukaryota > Metazoa > Annelida > Polychaeta > Phyllodocida > Sigalionidae > Sthenelais > Sthenelais limicola. The sequence goes on from OW804098.1 coordinate 12,682,210, forward strand.
TTCATGAAGATTAACTTTATGAATATACATGTGTCTATATATATAGTTGCATGTTCATCAAGAGGGAGTGACATGTGGCTTTAAAGAGAAGTGGGTCAAATGGGTTAGATTCATCATTATTGGGTCAGATTTTCAGAAAATGTACAGTTGGCAGCTGTACACATTTAGTAAATTCTGCCAAATTAGGCTGCAATTTGTTCAATACTAGGCAAATTCCAGTATATTCAGCATCGCATTGATTCTAGCAATCTGTTTGGTTAGGTTGAACTGTATTTGAACTTTATTTTCGCCTGAAATTTGAGTTATTTGAGAAGATTGGCGAAGTTGAATTGTACATTTTCCGATAATCTGACCCACATAACGATCATGTGGCACCTGCTAATTGCACGGGGCCTGGATAAACTGCAGCTCGATACACCGTGGTGGCCCAATCTTGTACCCAAAGGAAATGAAAAGACGAAACCCTATATAAATTTATTAGTATTTGGTTCCATACTGGGCAGATGGGGGATGTTCATGTCTAGGTAACCCAGTGACCAGCATTGTCCGTGTCCGAGAGTGAATATATATAACAGCACCTGGTCAAGGCATGGGGTCAAGTCTCCAGAGGATGTACAATTCACCTTCACCAATTCGATCAAATAACCCACATTTCAGACGGAAATTGAGTTCAAAATACAGTTTAACTTAACCAGACAGATTTATTGAATGAATACAATACAGAATACACTCAGATATACTCAGTATTTATCATTTTTCACTCTAATTTAGCAGACTTTGAGAGATCTGTAGAACTGTAGATTGTGCATTTTCTGAAAATCTGACCCACGTATAGATATGCCCGGGTCCATCCAGTCTGAACAAATATCCGAATAATCATCCAAGGTTCCAACATGGGTTTCTAGTTGGAAGTCTCAGTGTCTAAATTGTATACCTCGGCAATCTATCATCAGCAATACGACTTACAGCTGTAGATGAACACAGAGTCTAGATTGCTTATATATATGTGTGATGTGTTTCAGGGAAATGAGTCACAAGTCGCAAAATTGTAATTTTTAACAGCGCTTTATTCACAAGATGTATTTTAGAAAATGTTATCATTTCCGGGGTGCTTAACGCTGCTTGCAGCATAAATACATTTACAAAGTTTCAGAACAGTGTATTAAATATATCTTTGCATGTGCTCACCCTCTAGAGTACATTTAGCTTCCTTACTAGTAAATGTTCGCCCCAAAATATTTCAAAGTTGGTTGGGTTTTTTTCCAAAAAAATAATTATCAAACTTAAAATATAGAAATGCATATTATATGCCCTAATGTTTACTATCGTTAGAATCCACTTCAAATCATCTTTTCAAATATGATGATATCTCAAAATCTCCTTTTTGCGATTTGTGACTCATTTTGTAGGTGAACCAGCACCTACATATTCTCTTCTTGTTAGGGGGGATATTGCTGTATTATTGTCGACTTAGATGCTGGTAAAATACCTAGTGTGACATATGTATCCTTCATTGGTATTAGCTGATCTCACCGCATATAAAGCGGATAGCCATGATTTCTATCATGTTTAATTGATGCCCCAGTGATATGGAATAAGCTGGGAAGAGTTTGTAAATGTGTTTGTAAAATGTGTTATTTCTTTCTATTTCTCACAAATCACAATACGTTGTTATAAGTCCAGTAGGAAGACCTGCAGGTTGTAGACTCTGTTGAACTTTGTTTCGATGTACTTGTACAAAAATGAAATAAAATCTATTCATATATATATTTTCCTGGAACACATCACATGTATGGAAACCCCTTTGCTATGGAATAGGTACCGGGTTCCTTTCCTTTCAGGTGACATCTCCCTCGAGATCAAATATGTGATGTGTTTCAAGAAAATGAGTCATAAGTCGCAAAATTGATATTTTTCAAAGTGATATATCCCCAAAATCTCTTTGTAGGAATGTTCTCAATTTTTGGTGTGACTAACGCTGGATGGAGTATGAATACATGTACCAAAATGCAAGACAGTGTCAAATATTGTCATGTATTTATAGGGTCATCCCATAGATTATATTTAGCTACTTTAATTGTGATTGTTCACCCAAAAATATTGAAACTATTTTTTCAGAAATAAAAATATCAAACTTAAAATATATAAATACTTATTAGATGCCCTTAATGTTTATATTCATTGGAATCTCCTTGGTCTCATCTTTTCAAATATGATAATATCACAAAATCCAATTTTTGCGACTTATGACTCATTTTCCTGAAACACATCACATATATATTATTTTATTCCTATATGACATGAATTCAATATCACAAACGAAATAGTTGTCCTTCTCCCTACATGTGATCTTCCTGCGTCTGATAAAAAAGATCAACCTTGATTAACCTTGATTGACCTTGATTAACCTTGATTAACCTTGATTAACCTTGATTAACCTTGACAACTTATTCCCTCACCTTCTACTTTCAGTGATCAAGGAGAAGTTCTTACTCAGATGACGTCAGGGGATTTCTTCGGTGAAATTGGCATCCTTAATCTTGACGGTGGGGTCAACAGGTGAGTCCATTAAATTTACATTTATTTTCTTTAAAAAAAAAAGGTTTTATTTAAGATATCCTTTTTACATCTTATGAGTTCTGCGTTACTCCTTTTTAACATTATTTCTAGTAATTTCAAGGACTATCAGATAGATCTTACCATCGGATTGAGACAAGTGAATTTAATCTTTTGCTTTGTATGGTGCAAGATGCGAAGTTCTCTTTAATCAAGAGATTCCAAATAAAACTAATAAAGAAATGGGTTGCTATCAATACAAATCATAATTCTTTTAAGGGCTTGTAAACACTTGCCACAGAGCAACATGCAAAGAACTCATTCGGATGAAAGCCTTCTTGAACCCGACAACAAAGCGAGGAATAACACTGAACCCGCTCTATGGGTTAGATCTTCAGAAAATGTACAATTTGTCTTCACCAATCTTCTCAAATAACCCAAATTTCAGACGAAAATATAGTTCAAAATACAATCGAACCTAACCAAACAGATTGCTAGAATCAATGCAATGCCAAATATACTCGAATTTACCTCGTATTTATCATTTTACAGTCTAATTTAACATAATGTACTAAATGTGTAGAGCTGCCGATTGTACATTTTCTGACAATTTGACCCCTGAACTCACCATTGTGGCTGCCATTAAAATGATTGCTCCACCAATAGTCCTAAAATGAAACATTCTAGACTATTGGCAAATGCAATCAACGTAAGCCAAATAAAAGCGCATGCCTTATTATACTTTAGCTATTGAAATGGTGTTAATGTACCAAACAGGGCAATTGTGCACACATAGATACAGCCCTTCAGTCATAACGCCTCAATGGGAAATTAACCCCTATTCATAAACAACCTCTTTGCCGTACCACACGCGTCCCCAGGAGGTACTTAGAAGGTTGTACTTATTAGAATCCATAGTCTACATGAAAGCACCCTGAGACGAGACGGCTTTAGGCTCTCGGGGCCGTACAATAGGGGAGTTGTATGTGCCACTGCGCATGTCTGGTACAGTGCACCCTGGGATGGATTCTGATGAAATCTGTCATAGAAATATTCGGCAGCATTTTTATTGAAAATTGCAAGAATGTTTTCACTAATATTTCCTGAATGATTGTATAGAGCTGCCAATAGGGGAGTTGCATGTCTCACTGCGCATGTCTGTCACATTGCTTGCTGGGACGGATTCAGTTGAAATCTGATATACAAATATTCGGCAAGATTTCTATCAAAAATTGCAAGAATGTTTCACTAATATTATAGCTATAAATGATCTATGGAAACCAAATGTAAGATGAAAAGATGGGGACATGTGTTACTGAAACATGTACAACACATGGATATTCACATTAGAGCATTGATAAATATTCCAAGCTGAACATGGCATACTTTCTATACATTTTAGACTGTACAATAAGTCCCATAATTCCATGCAAATCTTGATTTGAAATGGCGGCTATGTAAATCCCCTATGTCCTGTCTTCTCCCTAAGGCACGCCATGTCTTTAGACCCTCGCACGATAATTCGTCCTTATGTGCAAAAGTTATCATCCCCCAGCATACCTCCGGGCAATGGCAGCCAAATTGGTGGCATCAAAGGTATGTGGTTGGGTTAATGGCCTAGTCAAATACCAGCGGAAACCGAACCGAGGCATCGCATACTTACAGGCACTGCCTACAGAATGTCTCATGTCTTACATATACATATATATATGGGTCAGATTTTCAGAAAATGTACAATTCGCCTTCACAAATCCTCTCAAATAACCCACATTTAAGACAAAAATGAGCTTCAAAATGCAGTTTAACATAACAGAACTGATACTTTAAATCAATGCGATACCAAATATACTCAGATATACCTAGTATTGACAATTTTTCAGTCTAGTTCAGCAGAATATACTTAATCTGTAGAGCTGCCAATTGTACATTTTCTGAAAATCTGACCCTTATATGTCCTTGTGCTTCTGGTGTATACTAAGGTGATTGACTAGGTGGGCGGGTAAATAGGCTGTGTTTAGACAGCCAAGGTTATATGTACAAATAGTCACGCAACAACTTAATTACATTAATGTCTTTAAGGCTCTGAGACAAGTAAATATTATGGAAGAAACACTTTGTCCCTAGGATATTGTTGTATTATGTAAGATATTCAATAAACACATATCTGTTAATAGATGTTATTGCCAATGTTTCCCTGAATTCTTTTGAATAAGATTTATATTTACTTGTACACTTGGTAATTAGAAGTATTGCCATTACCGTATGTATCATTGATCACATTTCAGCATGTAGAATATTGCATGGAAGCCTACAAACTTACCTACAAACTTTAATATAATACGGATTTATTGTGGTTTATATTTTTCCATTGTATATTTCGGTTGATGCCATAGACCTGAATTGGGAATTAACTCATGAAATTGGACAGAAACTGACATGAAATTCTTCATTCACCATTCTTCTATTGTATTTCCCGCCAATACATTATTTGCAACCAAGATTCTAGCATCCCCCAAAAATGTGATAAATTAATCATTGGGTATATATTGCGCAATCTGCTATGAACAGTATTGCCATCACATATCTCGAGTGTTCCATAGGGTAAGGGGTTTTTTTGATAGGAGCTTGTAGCGTGGTTTTATGGAAAAGCAATTCATATGAGAAGATTCCAATCATATATATTGAGTTTCTAGAAGGGGTCATGGCCATGGGGTGACAGTATATTCTCGCAATCCACTTTCCTTCCGTATTATTGTGGCGCTCTATTTGCTAGCGGTATAACCATGAAATGATCACGGGGAAACCACCAAAATATTTCTATAAATTGGTCAGGTATTCAGAAAATGTACAATCAGCAGCTCTACAAATTTGGTGACTTTTGCTAAATTCGGCTGAAAAATGATGAATACTGGGTATATCTGAGTATATTTGGTATGGCGTTGGTTTAAAGTAGCAGTTCTGTTATGTTAAACTGCATTTTGAAGCTCACTTTTGTCTTAAATGTGGGTTATTTGAGAGGATTGGTGAAGGCGAATTGTACATTTACTGAAAACCTGACTCAAATGTGAAACATATGACGCAGAACATTGAAAAATGGCTACTCTATACACGTCACTTAAGTCTAAGGCATTAAACTTATGAATATGCAATACACACAGCAACAAGGGGTTATTTTCATGCAGTGAAATGCGTAATACACACAGCAATAAGGGGTCATTTTCATGCAGTGGAATGAATGTGCTTAGAGTATGATAATGAAATATGATACAAGTCTGTCGCAATGCTCCTGAACAGTGGGGGTTATTTTCGTGCAGTGACTTAGGATTGGAGTGCAGTCTGACAAATATATCACGATATATATATATAAGAAACTTTATTTCCATTTTGTTATACAGACAGTGATAAAAGCTTTCTACATGGAAATCGGTTTTCGTTCTCTGTCCCAGACAGCTCTTCCAAACAAACCTTGAAATATCGCTCTTGTATACAAAGCAGGGTTTCTTTTCAGAGTTTTATTTTCATATTTAACAGAAAATGCAGACAGACACTTCGCTCAAAAACTAATTTAAGCGATTTTCTTCTACCAAATATTGACAAACTGATTTATTTTCTTTGCAGGCGAACAGCTGACGTACGATCTGTTGGCTATGCCGAATTATTCGTCTTATCTCGAGAGGATGTATTATCCGCTCTTAAAGATCATCCAGAGGCCGAGGTAGGTTGCATGTATTGCGTCTGTTTCCGAATACAACCATCACAATGTGGAAACTTACAGAAATATAAATACTTGCTCTATTACACGATGGGTTCACCCCAACACACACAGAGAAAAAGTAATAAAAAATCGAAAAAGTAATAAAAATACCGATATTTATCATTAATTCTTATATAGTAAGTGCGCAAACATGAACCAGATAACTTAAAAGTAGATGTCCTAGTTAGTATAATTGCAAAACTTTACATCCAAAAACAAATTTAATATCCACAAAATGTCTTAAACGCGCTTGTACTTCATCAATTTATCCTGCCCCTAGTCCCCTGGTGAAACCACATAATGCCATATATTGTCGTTTTATACAATGCATTCATATAAATCTTATAATATGATTATTATAGATTTTTGGTGAATTATTGAATTCTTTGCCTTATATCTTAAATAATCATAGGTTTTGTGTGGATGTTTGGTTATTGGTGCTATGCAAACTCCGTTCGTCAGCCTAATTGTTTACATCAAGTCTGGTTAACTACGAGACAATGTTCCAGTCTAGCTTCTATCCTTTATTCATGATTACTGTCTGTTTCCATTATGAACTTGCCAATGTTCTGCGGTATTGTATCATTAAATGACAAATATGTACGTTTAAATACAAACACTTACATTTAGATACCTTTAAAAAAATAATAAATTTTTATTTTAAAAAATAATATTTACCTTAGCTATTCTTTTGTATGTGTAAATTCCACCGGATTTTCAACAATTTTGGGATTGTCAGTAATAAGATGAAAATTGTGAATAATACTCATACTGGGTGATCAACTGAAGGTCGCTATTTATATGATACAATTTGAACTGCATACTTACCATGGCATTGGTCATTTTCGGAAACAACAGCCCAAAGTGGCAGCAGCTAGTTGAAGTTATTATTATTGTGTAATCAGGCAAGTAATATGCAATGCTGCAAGAACACACAACAAGCAGATGCATATTTTACTTGCCGTTAGTTTGTTTTTCAAATAATAATCATTTTGATCGCATGAAGTTCTCATCAGTTTCATGACCAACAGTATTGACTTGTGATAAACTGTTGGGTCTGGAAGATTGTGTCAGAAATACGAGTCGTAACTCGAGGTTTGGTACGTTTGATAATATTTTCCCATCATTAATCTATTTGCTTGGTGGTGAGTTGTGCAATCCCTATTAGTTAGTGAGTCATATATCTTCCATGATTATACAACGATTTAATTTTTATTTGTACAATGTGTCGAATACATCTTCTTTAGGTATATACTTTACTGTCGCGTTTGATACGTTACGTCGTTGATATTAGTCAAACATTATACCCACTTGTTGTGGGATGATATATTTGGCATCAAACAACCACCCTGCTTTTCTATGTAAGCCCAGGAGTTTATGTATTCTAATTCGAGGAATATATTGTATGTGATGCGCTCCAGGAAAATTAGTCACAAGTCGCAAAGTTGATATTTTTCAAAGTGTTTTTTTTTCCACAAAATCTCTTTATTGAAATTTTCTGATTCTTAAAGGGTTTAGCACTTATAGTCTTATGAATCCATGTAATAAATTTCAGAAATCCATGTAACAAATTTTAGGACATTTTATCAAATATATCCTTGTGTTTTGAAGGCCTTCGTATGAAGTATATTTAGTTACTGTACGGGTAATAATAACCCATTCAGAAATATTCCAAACTTTTTTTTTAGAAATAAAAATATCAAACTTAAAATATAGAAATACATATTAGGTGTCCTAGTGTTTACTATAATTGGAATCGGCTTGATCTCTTTCCAAATATGGTGATACCTCAAAATCTATTTTTGCGACTTATGACTCATTTTTTTCCTAAAACGAATCACATGGTTCTCGATAAATCAAAGTAGGTTGAAAATACCTCAAATGTTTAGGTGTGCGCTGAACCATTCATCAGAAGGTTAGAAATCGTTATGAACAAAATAAAATAAGTTAAAACTGAACTAAGTTTCTTTGCGCTAATATGAATGTATTGTCCCGATTTATATTCCAGTATTTTCCATTTGTGTTCATACATATTACAACGAAATATCGCTTCTAGCAATTACAATTTCCGTTCAAAGGGCCTTGTCCACTAAGCCGATTCTCATGCGATTCTCACATAACTTAGTGGAAAAGGTTCCTCTGCGGCACAAAATCGCATGAGAATCGGCTTAGTGGACATGGGCCTTAAAGCTATAATCCAGCCACAAAGGTGAACAATGTGTTGTGTTTCAGGAAAATGAGTCACAAGTCGCAAAATTAACATTTTTCAAAGTAGATTATTCATAAGAACCCTTGCTTAGAATGTTTTCATTTTTGGAGTTCTCGGGGTTTATGCTAGTAGCATAAATACAGGTACCAAATTTCAAGACATTGTAATAAATATATCTTGCATTACTAAGGTAATCTTATCGAGTTTATTTAGCTTCTTTACTAGTAATTGTCCACCCAGAGATATTGCAAACTCTTTTTTTTTTAAAAAAAACGAATATCAAATTTAAGATATAGAAATACTTATTAAATGTCCTTAATATTTACCATCATTGGGATCGGCTTGATGTCAACGTTTCAAATATGATATCTAAAAATCCATATTTTGCGATTTATGACTCATTTTCCTAAAACAGATCACCAACAATAAAATAGACAATCGTTCTTCTTCATTGATGACATAATCATATGGGTCAGATTTTCAGAAAATGTACAATTGGCAGCTGTACACATTAAGTAAATTCTGCTAAATTAGGCTGCAATTTGGTCAATACTAGGTTAATTCAAGTATATTTGGCATTGCATTGATTCTAGCAATCTGTTTGGTTAGGTTCTACTGTATTTTGGACTTTATTTTCGTCTGGAATTTGTGTTATTTGAGAGGATTGGTGAAGAAGTTGAATTGTACATTTTCTGAAAATCTGACCCATATCTCATAATAAGCTCAAACGAGTGGTTGATGATTGTTGTAGGCTATCCTCACACTTCACGGCCGAAATCGCCTTATAGGCATGCGACAAAAGAATTCGCAGGGCGACTTGGTCAGTGCCCGAATTAGGGCTCGGAGACCACAGACGATACACGAAGAAGAAGCTAACCCCGCCCCTATCACTAATTTGTTGGGGGTCCGTCTTTCAGCCAGGTAATCCCTCGCCAATGCTATCATCATCCATCCATCCCCCAACATCACCACCTCTGCTGATGTGCATATTTATATATACCTCTCTATACCGTTCTGTTTTCTCATGCCATATCTAGGCTGGAATGATGATGTATCTTATCTTATATACCCCTGCCAATATCTCTATATGTGTGACATGGTTATTATTATGACAGCAGATGTGAGTCGTTACCCATGCAAAAGGACGTCGTTTTGTTCTACCCTTATTATTATGCGTGTGGAATTGTATCGTGTGTGAATGATGGTCATGCAGAATGATGGACTGGTCAATGAATCCTAAATCTAATGTCCTCTCAAATAGATCAGATTTATTGGTGATTTAACTGCTGCTACTTATACCACGATCGGGGGTCATACACGCTGCAAATGGGTGAATACGTGCTATCATATATTGTTGAATCAATCCACGCGTGAACATATGACGTTTTTTAAGCCTAATTTTAAGAAGGCTCCCTCTTGGTTGACGTTACGCTCGCTCATGACGTCACGCCCATTCGTGACGTAATATAAGTCCATGCCGTCGTTCATTAGCCAATCAGCTATTTGCTTGTCTAGCGCTTTGGCATAAAAAAGCAATATGGTGGGTCATTGGAAAGAAGCGAGGTAAATAGATAGTTTGTTTATGCGATTTATTTTTAAATATGACATCGTGGTATAAAAATAGGATGCAACTTGGTTGGTTTCTGACTTATCGTATACGATGCCAACTCATTTTTTTCGACCAGGGATGTCACTCAAAGCCTGCGGCTTCTCCTGACATCCCTGGTCGAAAAAACTTGTGGGCATCGTATACAGTAAGTCAGAAACCAACCTCGTTACATTCTATCATAGTATTCAATACTTATATGATATATATTCATGAAATAAAATTTTGAATTGCCCTTGTGTCACTAACAAAATGTGTTAGTTGAAAATAAATTCTATATGGAAAATAGATATCAAAGTTGCCTGATTGCATAAGCCAAAGGCATTAATTATTCCAAAACAAGGCATTTAATTACCATTCCAAATTGACTCGACGTCATTTAGTTTAGGAGAATTGACCATTACATCGCCAGTGAATCATTGCAACCGTTCTCAGCTGGACTGCTTTCTGTACATACTGGTCTCTGAAGCCTCCTCCCTTAAGAAAATAGCCGAGTGGAAGCTGGCTGCTGGCTATTTAATACTGTAAACGTATCTATTTTCGCGCAGATAAATTTTCGTGCACCAAGTACTTTGACACCTTTTTGCGCGGATTTAAATTCGCGCAGCAAGGAAGTCTCACACATTGTTTATGCAATAATTCGCGCAGGATTTATTTTCGTGCACAAGGGTGGGTGCGCGAAAATAGCGAAAATAAATACTGCGCGAACATTAATACGTTTACAGTATATGGTTCCCCTAAGTGTTACATCAGTTGGTAAGTTGTGGTGGTACGAGTGGCTACGCATTCGTCTTTCTGTTCGTCTGGGGTCTGGAGCTCAATTTCAGTAATTGTTTCATGTCTTGTACGGTGCTCCCTCCGAGTCTGTCTTGTGGTCAAGAGTAAATAGACTGTAGTCATCATTTGTACTCGTGCTTGTCTCCGAAGTAGAAGCTTTAAATATGTATATATACACGATATTTTACGAGTCAGAAACCTCCTCCTCCAGAGCTAAAAATAATCCGCTCCTACACTTTTAAGGCTATTGGAATTTTGTCGTTGTGGATACCTTGCTTTCAGTAAGCTGGTGGTCCAATTCTACGTTGTTATTATTATCATAAAGAGTTTTGTTTTGTTTCCTTCGGATCCTGCTGCCTAGTTTGAATTTCTTCTTCCAACGTACTTTTAATTTCGCTATTTAACAGAGAAGCTCTTCCTTTAAAAAGAAATATTCCAGGTGAATTTCATTCAGTATAGAGTTCTCTTTTCTTGGGTTGGTTAATACATCTTACGAATACAAATTTCAAACAGATTCATCATATTTAGATCTGATAGATATATATTTCATTCATATATATTTCATTCATATATATATAGTATATATATTCATATATAGTGTATATATAGTCTCAACAGACGCTAGGGTTTGCACAAGTACGTCATCACTTACTTTGGATACAATGTTACTACCTCATCTGTTGCAGCCTTCCCAGTTTGTGGCCCTCTAATGAGTTCTTCTCATCTACATTTAAGTGAGTACAGCGCCAATAAACGGGAACAAAATAAACTTTCCATGCCCCGCCGCGCTACTACCACAGCTGTCTAACTCTCAAGGGTGCCTCCGTTTTTCTTATAGGTTTTAACGATTGCAGGAGCCATACACTACAGACTGTCAACCTGCATGTCTGTTGATTTTACTACTACTGTACGGTGAAGCTAGACTGGAAACATACCATCCCCCATAGCCCACCACCCCCCAGCCCTCAGTAAACATATTATTGGTCAAGTTAATGTTAATGTTACTCTCAACCCTTTGTTAAACCTGGGCAGGTCTGACCTTGCTATGACATGTACTACTACACATTGACCATGACAACGGACTAGTTTTCCCTTGTCTGTCAGTCAAACTCTCATCATCCTTCTTCTAGGCCGACTATATATGACCATTCAGGACAAAGTCTCATAGTTACCCTGTTTTTTCCCACGATATTCTTCTATACAGTGACATTGACATGACCTTGACCTATTTTTAAAACCTAAAAAAAAAGCAAATTTTGCGCCGTTTCTTCACTATTTAATTGTTTTTCTCGGTTACCCGTGTGGTGTGCTTTCAGGCCCTCATCAAGGCTTACGGTCGAAAGCGCTTGAGGGAAATAGAGGAACATAGGAGACAGAGAGATGAGAAAAATAATGCTAAATTGAAAACAGAGCATGAGAGCATTCCCAATAGTAACGAATGCAGTCCAGTGCACAAGATGGTCAACTCCAGTGCAGACCTTCTCCAACGGGTTATGAAGCTGGGCCGCAAACAAAGCATATCTGCTGACAATATCTCTGTCCTTGGAAAGACCAATAAACCTCAATTAGTAGGCGAAAACAACCTATCTGTAGGCTCATTACTACAGAGGGTCATAGCGCTTGGCAAGAATTCGAAGGGCCCCGGGTCCCTAGATGGTCTTAATGAGTGGAGTACACGGGTGACTTCATCACCGAGTGAAATTGTTCATTGTCCGGAGATTGGCAAGAACGGACCATTTTCTCCAACTCAGGAAAAAGGGGTGCAAATAAATGGCACAGAAGGGGGCAACAACATGTCGTCTCCGAAGCGAAGGTGGGGGTTGGTGAAAGGCCCTGCAACAGACAATCTTCTTCAGCAACATCATCAGCAGCGGTCTACAAACTACCAGGGGAATAAGTACCAGGCGGTGCAGACAGAAGAAACAGACATATGCAAACCGGAAGTGATTACCAGTCCGGACCAAACAACAGTAAACATGGAAAATGAGTCTGATTTGAAAAATACAGCACCGGAGGACCGCAGAGATTCAGGGCAATCATTGGGACGAGACCAACCTAGAAATCTTCCACAGGGCAATAATTCCTTTAATGCCAATATGAAGATTTGGAAACAAAGGACTGATCCAAGGTTCAACGCTAAGTCTGTTTCCTTTGATAACCCAATGTATAATGAAGCCAAAAGTAATAATGCCGGCAAGACTGAATGTCTTCACAAAGTCCATTCCGATGAGGCCATATGTATTACACAGCACCAGCCTTTAGATAATAGACACCACAGCTGTCACCTCCCGGAGGACAGTGGTGAAGTGTCAGTATCACCTGTGACAGCAGTGACAGGTGACACTTGCACTTTGCCGCCGCCGCGAGGAGATCCGCACGCTTCTACTGCACTGCAGGAGTCCGTACAAATCACTCCCACAAATGACCACCTTCAGCTTTCAAGGGTTGACCAGTCCTTGTGTAGTGACCATACTGGTGACGATGACCTCAGCAACAGGTGGACAATTGATCACGTGACATATTTGTTGTTAACAAAAGCATGGTTTACTTTTCCATTCATAGCACCGACTAAAATCATAATATGACTTTCACTGATTAGTTTTTCATCGACTGCAATAATGTATCATATATTCACTTTTTCCATATTATAAATATGTATTTGCACCTATTACTTTATGTTAGCTATAATTATTATGAGGTCACCATTTTATTTAATTCCCTCAGACACTAACCACCCCTTCAGAGTGCACCACTTAGGCTTAAGGCTTGCTGTAACTAAGGGTTATAATCATATTTATTACACCCCTGTGCTGTAGTTGCCTATACCTTCAGCATTGTATGCCACACTTGGTCAAGGTGGTGCATAACATGTAAATTATGCCACCCTTGGTGCATACAATAAGTAGGTCCGCCAAAAACAAAAATTACTTCTTTTATTTTTATTTATTTATATTTTTTATTCATTAATGGGGTGTAATAAATATGGAACAAAGCTCAGGTGAAATTTGTACACTTGGTAGTGACCTCGGGAGCGCGAAAGATCTCGGGCTAACGCCCTCTAACTTCCCGCACTCCCTCGGTCACTAACAAGTGTACAGACTTCCCCCTTGCTATGTTCCATCTATATATACACAAATAGCACTAGGCACTAGCTATATTATAATTAAAAACACACAGTTTACATTGAATACCTATGAGCATGGATACACCCAATAGAATACAATTTGGAATCCAACCCATTTACACGCTCTTTGTTAACTAAAAGGAATCCGTCATTTTAGTATATATTTTTGTAACCGCTTCCACCTATTTCAATTTTATTTTCAAAAACTTCTTTCCCTTATTTTGATGTTTCTTTAGTTGACAATGAAACAGTACCGTCTGAATTATTTCTCATATGTAAAATTTGAGGTAATGGTTAATAATCAGTAAATTAGGTATTTTAGATGGAATTACCATATTTAAACTGGGTTTAATTAGGGACAAACTGCTGTAGATATCCTTCTTCCTATCAAACCCACTCTTCTTCTTCTTCCTCGGCTTTCCTCGCTTTGCTTTATGTCGTGTAGAACTGTTAGCCTCTAGATGTTAATGGTTCAAATCAAATTCAATATTTCAGATCCCAAATTTTATATTCCTGCATGTAAATGGAGACACTTATAATGTCAAAAGCTTGCCTTTACCGAGATTCCCTCTTAATACTGTTTTCCATCAATTTAATTGTGCTTTTTTACCCTCTAAAAATGAGTTGTACAGGCATATTTATCATAGGCAAACTTAGTTATCAATTAGAATAGATACATATATATCATCTTAGAGTGTAATTTGCCATCAATTAAGATGAAATAATCATTTAAAGCATTTAAATCAATAATAATATCATCAGATTGGTTAGTTTAATGGTTAGCAAAGGTAATACTTAACAAACTCTTTATTTTCTTCTTACCCAGCAATGACCAGAAATTGGAACTTGTGCCCTTCCCGGTACTACCGCCAATGACAAACGGAGATTTGTCCAGAAGAAGCCCAGACGCAGCCACTAGCGATGACATCAACAGTACTGACAACAATAATGCCAGTGAAAGGTTGGCTTGTTTTGACTGACTACATCTTTCTAATAATTCTTATAGGGGGCCTCCACTATGGGCATGTAGCAGCTAATGGTGTTGCCAATAGAGTTGCCAATAGATTTTTGACTGATGACCGGCAAGTAGCGGCTAATAGAAAATCTATTGTTAACACAATTGGTAATGAGCTGTTCCACTGTGGCCAATAGTGGCCAATAGTGGCCAATGAACGGCCAATGGCCATATATTGGCCGAAGAAGTCAAAAACGTTTTGATTCATCAGCGAATGACGGCAAGTTGTGGCGAATGACTTGCCACTCATTTGCACCACCTCCTCCACTATGGCAAGTAACGTTACCAATAGAGCGGCCAATGGTTGGCAGCTCTATTGGTAACGCTACTTGCCGATAGTGGAGGCCACCTATCAGGACACATGTGCATTTTCCAAAATGATTATAGAAATATAGATTGTTTTTTTCGATCAATTATTCTAATTAAAATTATTCAAAATTTAAAGGCAACTGGTAAATTCCAAATAAGTGTTCGGGTGGTTTTTTTTGTTATCATTTTTGTAGGGAGGTGGGGGATGGGACGTTGGGAATATGGTTCCTAATGCTTTTTTGGCTGTTACTTTTGGTACATTAAAGAAAATGATGAAGGGCACACAATACCGCCCGAACGCTAGTGAATAAACAAACCAAACTAATAATATAGGGTTTCATTTACTTCCTATCATCATCAAACCACCTAGACTACCGGGATTCTCGATATAAAACGATAATTACCTACCTCCATACATTAAAGAAAGGAAATTGATAGGATGCCGTCCTTGTTTCCAAGAAATGACCACTGCAATAAACCCTACATGCGAAGTATAGGCCTACCAGCCATGAAATTAATCACAGGTCTCAGGAATTTATTAGTTTAGATTGTAAAATTGATGTTTGTGATGGTCTCGGACGCCCATGATGCCTTGGCGTGCTTTACACATTTTACTTGATAACATTTTTCAGAAAATGTACAATTCACCTTCACCAATCCCCTCAAATAATCCAAATTTAAGACGAAAATCAGGCTCAAGACCAGACAGATTTATTGAATGAATACAATACAGAATACACTCAGATATACTCAGTATTTATCATTTTTCATTCTAATTTAATTTTCTAATTTAATTTAATTTCCTAAAAAATTTGACCCAAAAACATGTTGAGGCACCCTTTGCCCTACCTTATTACTGAATGTTCACCACCGTGTCCACAAGTATATGGGTCAGATTTTCAGAAAATCTCTACACATTTAGGAAATCTCTACACATTTAGGAAATTCTCCTAAATTAGGCTGAAAACTGGTCAATACTAGGTATATCTGGGTATACTTGATATTGCATTGATTTAAATGATCAGTTCTGTTATGTTAAACTGCATTTTAAAGCTGATTTTTGTCTTAAATGTGGGTTATTTGAGACGATCAGTGAAGGCGAATTGTACATTTTCTAAAAATCTGACCCATATAATTATGTTATTCAACTAAGCCTACCCATAAAGAAACAGCTAAACATAGACAAGTAGAAAATAGCCCTTGAATATCAAATTAGATAGCCATGAAATTTATATCGGAGTATTTTATTGTAAATCAGTTTTGGCAATAACCAACCACCAGGAACCCACTGGAAGACTTGGAACCTAGGTTTCAAAACTGGGCCTCCTTTTTGTTGTCATCATCTATGCAAATAAAAAATGTCTTGAATTGAATTGAAGTCATGACTTCTGATGATCCCCATTTTTCCTCATTTCAGCTCATCAAATTGCACCAACGACATTACACCAAATTCTGTTATCGACGATGAAAAGCAGAAGCAGCCCCCTTGTCCTTCTATCACAATAAACAGCAGTCCTTATGAACAACAGGACAAAGAACAAAACCACTCGGAAGAAAAAGCCGCGGAATCCTCAGCATCATCATCCCTCCCAGTCCAAAATCAATCTCAAAAGAATAGCAAGGATGCCAAATCACAGAACAATAATATGGCAGAGAATCAGAGACCAGAATTAAACAGAAGTTTGGCGGTGGATGCCGACGAACCGGAAGCTATGCCAAATCCCGGTACAGGGAATTCTGGGAACGAAGCTGGCAACGACTCTCCATACTATGACGTCATGTCAGCAATGAATTCTATCCTAGAACAAAAGCTGGTAATCTATCTATAATTCATTTCACATTTGTTTAAAAAGTTGATTTAATTATTTATTAATTATATTATAAACTAAATTCAGAGTCAACTATGAATACATACTTATCGCTTAGTTTCGAATTCGTGAGTGTAATTGTGATGTGTTTCAGGAAAATGAGTCATAAGTCGCAAAATTGATATTTTTCAAAGTGTTTTTCTAACAAGATCTCTTTATTGAAATGTTCTGGTTTTTGGTTGGTGTAGCACTCATAGTCATATAAATCCATGTAACAAATTTCGGGACATTGTATTAAATATATCTATGCGTTTTGAAGGCATACATATGGAGTATATTTAGTTACTTTACTGGTATTTACCCATCCAGAAACATTGCAAACTTTTTTTATTAAACAAATAAAAATATCAACCTTAAAATATAGAAACACTTATTAGATGTCCTAGTATTTACTATCATTGGAATCAGCTTGATCTCTTTTCAAATATGGTGATATCAAAAAAATCCATGTTTTGTGCCTTATGACTTGTTTTCCTAAAACGGATCACATATAAAACGGATAACCTTATAACTACTCAAATAATATATCAGGCTAATGAATTGTCGATAGTCCCTGTTACGAAGATATCAAACTTAAAATATAGGAACACTTATTAGATGTCCTAGTGTTTACTATTATTGGAATCAGCTTGATCTCATCTTTTTAAATATATCCATATTTTGCGACTTATGACTTATTTTCCTAAAAACGGATCACATATATTAGGGTAACTATTCAAATATATCAGGATACTGAACTGTCGATAGTCCCTGCTAAGAAGATACATGTCTTAATTATCTTTAATCATCTCTCTAGTCTGCCTACAACAGCTACTACGAAAATAAGATCCGTCAATTAGAAAATGAAAACAGCCAAAAAGACGAAAAGATTAAAGAACTTCAGGAACTCATAAGACAATTACAGGTAAGGAACTTTATTTATATTTATTAATTTTATATTCAAACTTTATATTTAAATATTTTAAGTCAATGTTTAACTCGCCAAAAGGTAATAAATAGCCACTCGACCAGATTTAACTGATCCAACGGTTAAAACTGAGGCTCATTTCCTACCAATTATACACATGTTACTGTACTCGCATGATACCATTGTATATTGTCATATTATTTTGTGTATCAACTAATAAACGTTTCTAATAAATACAAAAAAAAACTAGTTAAGAGTGTTTACTGGATACAGGATTTCTGACTGAACCGGTCAACATGTACTTTATCAGATATTTGTTTTCCAATGGACAAGCCTATTGATACTGAACGTATAATATATATATGGGTCAGATTTTCAGAAAATGTACAATTCAACTTCACCAATTTTCTCAAATAACCCAAATTTCAGACGAAAATAAAGTTCAAAATACAGTTCAATCTAACCAAACAGATTGCTAGAATCAATGCAATGTCAAATATACTCAAATTTACCCTAGTATTGACCAAATTGAGCCAATTGTACGTTGGAAAAACAACATGTAAACCAACAGGGAGCTTGTAAACCTCCCAGATGCTGGAGATAAGTTTCCTGATAGTGACATGATCGACAATAAAAGTTGCTTAAATGTTAAATGTTAAATCTTAAATTGCAGTCTAATTTAGCAGAATTTACTAAATGTGTACAGCTACCAATTGTACATTTTCTGAAAATCTGACCCATGTATAGAGAGAAGGGCGTTATCTCATGTATTGAAAGCTGCATTCTCAGTTATCATCGGTCAAAAACTGAAAATGTTCTAATTTTTATTCGGTTCTTCTCCAACCCATCTAAAACATTTAACCCAACTTTGGAGGATTTTTTCCGGATCTTTTTGCTGCAGGGCTTCATAAAAATCCACAATTATATTTCGGAGACCCGCAGAAATCTTTCCTGGGACAACTTGCTTTATTATCGCTCAGCACCGGTGGCCATCTTGCCTCGGCCGATTCGACTTCAAACTTTTATGTAACAGCAACATAATATTGATAAACTCAGTTCTATAATCAAACAATGAGTAAATTTCGTAAGATTGTTTTCATCGTAATATCTGAGAATGCAGCTTTGATACTGAACTCATCTAGACAAAAGCCCATAAGTCTAATTTAGGGGTCAGATTTTCAGAAAATGTACAATTAGCCTTCACCAATCCTCTCAAATAACTCACATTTAAGACAGAAATGAGCTTCAAAATGCAGTTTAACGTCACAGAACTGATACTTTAAATCAATGCCATACCAAATATACTCAGATATACCCGGTAGGCCTATTCATCATTTTGTAGCTTAATTTAGGAGAATTTCCAAAATGTGTAGAGCTGCCAATTGTACATTTTCTGAAAATCTGACTCGTATATAATTGTTAAAAATGTTACCTTACCGTTGATGGTAAGCATAATGACATTCATGTGTTTCCCTGGTATGCCCCTACAGTCGAAAACAAGAACCATGTTTAACTAGTATAAAGGGCCTTGTCCACTAAGCCAATTCTCATGCGATTCTCACCGAATTTAGTGCAAAACGATCCTCGGCGGCGGCGCAAAATCGCATGAGAATCGGCTTAGTAGACTAGGCCCTTTAGTTGCACAAGTTGCACATACCTTTATAGAGTTTTGGTCGAACCTTAGGTTTACATAAAGTGTTTTTCTTTTGGCCCAGGAGAGTTTGTCAGCTATCAAAAGCAGTACTGTTACCACACCCCAATCTGACTCCAATGAATGCTGAAGAATTCCTCCTCCTCCTTCTTAAGAGGTGAATCCTAGTATCCTATTTTTCATAAACAATGATATTACGATTCCCTTCCTCGAACCGTGTCAAATGCAATTTAATCCATCATCACACATCCCTGTATAAATTATCACAGAGGCCTTTTCCCTTTTCCTTGGAAGAACAACTGTGTTGAGAGTTGGACCATTTTCTCTATTTGGAAAATTGTAATTGTATGATGAAGAGAAATAAAAATACTTATATATAAATCATGGGGTGTAGAATGGAGCGTAACCTAATCACGTCAGGTAATTCCTATGTATTGTTTTACTGTAACTACTACATACACTAACGATAATGTATCACGAAAAATGTTATTTCAAAGGTGCTCACCACTTTTTGTCATTTCAGAATGCCACTCCGCGTCGACGGGAGCCCAAACAGCACTCTCGATGATGGGAGAGAGTGGGAGAAGAGCTGGCACATCCAATTTAAAGACATTCTTCTTCTAGCGATGATCGCCTTATTATGTTAAGACGTCGAACTGCTGAGACACCGAGACTATGATCCTGGACTTTAGATCTGTAGAAAACATGTATATCATTATATTATTAATAGGGGAGTTGCATGTGCCACTGCGCATGTCTCTTACAGTGCATCCTGGGATAGATTCTAATGAAATCTGAAATACAAATATTAAGCAACGTTTTTATTGAAAATTGCAAGATTGTTTTCACGAATATTATAGCTTTTATGAATGATCTATGAAAAGTAAATGCATGGTGGGAAAGATGGAGGCTTGTGTCATGGGAACATGTATAACACATGGATATCGACATTACAGCATTGATAAATAGTCCATGCTGAACATGGCATTTTTTTCTATAGATTATGAACTGTACCATTAGTCCCATAATTCCATGCAAATCAAGATTCAAAATGGTGGCTATACAACTCCCCTATTAACAGCACCAAGACTTCACTCTGGGATTATTTCATAGATAAATTGTGTCTGTTTCAGGGAAATGAGTCATAAGTCGCAAAGTGGATATTTTTCAAAGTGATTTATTTATCAAATATCTTTGTTGGAATATTCTAATTTTTGGGGTGCTTAATGCTGCTAGAGACATTAATACGTGTAGACGATTTCAAAGCGATGTATTAAAAATATCAATGCATTTCCAAGGTCATCTTATGGAGTATATTTAAGTACTTTATTAGTAATAATCCACCGAAAAATATTAATAACTTTTTTTTTCAAAAATAAAGATATCAAAATTAAATCATAGAAACACTACTTATATGTCCTGTTGTTTACTACCATTAGAATTGGCTTGATCTCATCTTTTCAAATATGACAATATCTCAAAATCAATTTCATGTGACTTGTGATTCATTTCCCTGTAACGCAACACAAATATGACTTGGTAAAATACTCTCCCCGACAAGAATGATGCTTTACAATAGGAATCCACGCGGCGGCGGGCAAATTGACACAACAAACACAGTAAACATACTGGTTTAGACATAAGGGTCAGATTTTCAGAAAATGTACAATCCACCTTCACCAATCCTCTCAAATAACCCAAATTTCAGACAAAAATAAAGTTCAAAATACAGTTCAACTTTACCAAGCAGATTGCTAGATTCAATTTAATGCTGAATATACTCAAATTTACCTAGTATTGACTAAATTGCAGCCTAATTTAGCAGAATTTACTAAATGTGTCCAGCTGCCAATTGTACATTTTCTGAAAATCTGACCCATAAACACGCTTCTTAATGGCTCTTTATTGAGAGGAGAAGGAGAATAATGGCACAAAATGACACAAGACTTATCCATGCACACTGGTTGATTGCATTTTATCTGTTTTGCCTGCTTAATACCCGTTACAACAAGCTATGATGATTCTGTGTCACATCAATACAGGCTGTTCCTGAATCCATATGGGTCAGTTTTCAGAAAATGTACAATTCACCTTCACCAATCCTCTCAAATAACCCAGATTTAAGACGAGAATCAGGTTCAAAATACAGTTCAACATAACCAGACAGATTTATTGAATGAATACAATACGGAATACACTCAGTATTTACCATTTTTCACTCTAATTTAGAAGAATTAGAGAAACGTAGATTGTGCATTTTCTAGAAATCTGACCCATACACGAGTAAATTAACTGCTTGTAAATGGTCTCTTACTACTACATGAACGGGTTGACTTATCTTACTGAAGCAGATGGCTACGGACCTATGCACTTTTTATCGTAAATGTATTATATGTGGGTTATTTAGGCGTATTTTCATTATATATCTCATCCGTAACTCACATGTATATGATTCATCCCATCCCGAATCTTATCTTTATTATATTATACATTGTACAGGAATATTAATAACTGAAATATGGGCTGATGACATTGCAACTTTATAATTCAGTAGACGTAGTATAATTCTCATAGCCTATGAGGAATCGAAATATTAGCATAATTATTTTTCGTTGATTCTTTGTATTGGGTCTTTACTATTATATGTAGGCTATATTATATGATCTTGGTTATTATCTCAGCTTAGATTATTATTATTATTATACACATTGACCTCATTTCTTGGATCGAGCAGATTGTAATATCCTTATCTTCGGGGAAAGAGGAGGAACATGGTTGTAAGGACATGTATTATTATGAAGTAGTTTGTAATCTGTTAGAGAAATACTTATTTGCATTAATACTAATAATATTTTCATATGATTCATACGAATATATGTTTCCATTCACTATTTTTGTCCACTTTTAAAATTTTGAAAATGTTATTATTCTGCAGTCAATTTAATATCGTTTGGATGGATTTCCTTTAACTACTGAACGTTAATAATATGATTACATTAGGGAGGTTCAGCATGTCTAACGTAAACGTAAACGTATCCGTATCTCCGATGTGCAAACATGCGTTAAAAGGAAGATAAAGGTTCAGGAAAACATGGCGGGAAAAATGTAACATAAGATATCAAGCAAAATCTTTCATCTCACAATTTATTTTGTATATATAAAAATGCGATGTTATTCACACAAAAGATACGGATACAGTTACGTAATTGAGATAGGTTTGCTTGTGGAACCTTCCTAGTGACTGGATATGGGTCAGATTTTCAGAAAATGTACAATTCGCCTTCACCAATCCTCTCAAAATACCCAAATTTCAGACGAAAATAAAGTTCAAAATACAGTTCAACTATCCCAAACACATTGCTAGAATCAATGTAATGCCGAATATACCCGAGTTTCCCTAGTATTGACCAAATTTCAGCCTAATTTAGGAGAATTTACTAAATGTGTAGAGCTGCCAATTGTACATTTTAAGAGAATCTGACCCATATACTGTCCACGACAACGTTTTTTTAAATACTATGGAATATTTCTTCGCTAGCCCCAGTTCTGTTTACTTTATTTCCAGTAAGATAGCGTGTATATAATTGGGCAAAATAATGTAATATAAATGTTGAATTCATGCCGGCAGTTTCATATGCAACTTGTATGAAGATAATATGTGATGTGTTTCAGGAAAATAAGGCACAAGTCGCAAAATTGGTATTTTTCAAAGTCTTTTAGTGACAAGATCTCTTTGGTGGAATATTTTCTTTTTTGAAGTGTCTAGTCCTTGTGGTTGTATGAATACATCTCCCAAATTTCAAAACTGTTTATTAATTATATCAGTGCGTTTTTTAGATCATCCCATTGAGTATATTTAGCTACTTTACTGGTAATTATCCCCCCCCCCCCGAAATATTGCAAACGTTTTGTTCAAAAATAAAAATATGAAACTAAAAAGATAAAAGTACTTATTAGATGTCCTTAATGTTTACATTCATTGGAATCACCTTGATCTCCTCTTTTCAAATATGGTGATATCTCAAAATCAATTTTTTGCGACTTATAACTCATTTCCCCATAACACATCACATATACTCTGTTTTATTTATTTCTATTAGGGAGTGTAGTATTGGTATCATGGTAATGGAGTCCACGCTCCACCTTGGGATGGCGATAGGGTTTTTCATCATGTCCGGGCAGGGATTGTTATGTATTCCATTCTAGTTACTTATTATTATATTATTATACGCAGTGAAGAGTTATTATTACATAATGTACAGAATTTAATGTCTTTCCATAATAATGCAATCTCTGTACCAATTGTTTTAATAAAAGCAGTGACCTGCAAGTCTGCATTTGTTTGTGGTTTCTTTAGCCATTTCTCCAAATCGGTTTACATGCACATTCTTTTTTTTTAATTGAATTGAATTGAAAATTGAAAAATGAGCTTCAAAATGCAGTTTAACATAACATAACTGATACTTTAAATCAATGTGATAGCAAATATACTCTGATATACCCGGTATTCATCATTTGTCCGCCTAATTTAGGAAAATTTCCTTAATATGAAGAGCTTTCAATTGTACATTTTCTGTAAATCTGACCCATAGAGAAAATGACAAGCTGGTCGACAGACTTCTGGGATAATGCCAGTTCTTCCAGACGTTCTCTATTGTTTTTAGAAGATCAGCTAAGTATAGGGCTAGTGAGTATATATGGTATCAGTACAGTGTAAACGTGTTAATTAATTATTTAATTAATTATTTAATCAACCAACCAATTTTTTCACCGGTCAAATTAATACATAGGCAAGCGTACTCTGTTAGCATCACTGCACAGTATGCTGTGGTAATCATACAATACACTATGATTATAGACACAAAATAGCAATAATAATAATAATAATAGAGTTACAGTTCTTTCTTTGTAATTCAATTAAAAAGTTCTGTATTGCTGTTGGAATTACAACGGTCGGTTAGATCAGTAACGAGCGAACAGGTCTTCCAATAACTGCCAACTTCGAATCTTTAAAATGATGTTACAGAAACTGTTTACAAATTTTGATTTGATTTGATTTGGAATTATTTTATTCAGGACAATGAACATTTTCATACACAGGTACAAATATTCTCAGAGCAGCCTGAATTACAATTTTTAATGATAGAGAATTTAAATACAATACAAATACAATCTAGTATATATGATGAAATAAATAGAGAAATTTTCAGTTTGATGATACGAGAAGTATTAATATGTTGAACTACACCGATACAACAATTATGTAATAGACGATTACAAATTCACCTTCACCAATCCTCTCAAATAACCCAAATGTCAGACAAAAATAAAGTTCAAAACTCAGTTCGACCTAACCAAACAGATTGCTAGAATCAATGCAATGCCGAATATACTCGAATTTACCTAGTATTGGCCAAATTGCAGCCTGATACAGCAGAATTTACTAAATGTGTAGAGCTGTGATTTGTACATTTTCTTAAAAAGGTTGAACTGTATTTTGAGCTTTATTTAAGTCTGAAATTTAGGTTATTTAAGAAGATTGAGGAGGGTGAATTTGAGGATTGATGAAGGTACATTTTCTGGTGGCTTCACCCATATATGCATGTCTAGCATTTCTCTCAAAAGGATCACATTTCCCTTTCAACTAGCTATAGAGCCTCTAGCAGGTCTCTTCCAAGTTGATTCCCAAGATGGCAACACACACATTATCGGCAATTAAACTTCTATCCATACCCTATGGGTGCATTTCATGGCCGTTTCTATCTCTAATACATGCAAAGTCAAACAATGAGACAGATCAGCCAAATAACAAACATCATTTAGATCTCCTACAATAGAAGCTTTAATACAGGACTCATTGCCAAAGTTGTACTATACTGATATATATGGGTCACATCTTCAGACAATGTACAATTGGCCTTCATAAATCCCCTCAAATAACCCAAATTTAAGACGAATATCAGACAGATTTATTGAATGAATACAATAGAGAATTAACTCAGATATACATCGTATTAAATCATTTTTCACTCTAATTTAACAGAATTTGAAATATGTGTAGAACTGTAGATTGTGCATTTTCTGGAAATCTGACCCTTATGTGTGTGTAGTATATATAATTGCTTTCGTCTCAGTTCATTATAAAATCAAGCCCAATGTCAATGACAAGAAACGGAAAATGACATCCAACTCTTGTCAGACATTACAATTTTGGCGTAATTTATTTATGATTCTAAAGTATTCTCATCGAATGCAAAAACATTATGAACTGAGTTGAATTTTATTCTAGTTATTCCCATCAGCAACCAAGCAGGCGAAGAATCTGCGCTTCTTTTAACGGTTTGAATGGGGATAAAGCTATTTCATGAAGATATTGGTCAAATATATATGTTATATGTGACCCAACACCCCAAAAACAAGTCCATGTTGAGCTACAGCCATGCAAAAGCAGAAACTCACTATTTCATATTGAGTTAAGAGTTTTGCCATCAAGTTCCATATCTAAATTACCATCTCCCAAAGTTTCAACTTAAAAATAGTTCTAGAAATGTTATAACTGTTCATTTCAAAATTAGTTAACTAATTATCATCATGCACAAGTGGATTCAGTTAAGGGAAAATCAACCAAACTTATTATAGATGTAACATTGCCATTATGAAGGACCATCTTTGTAGTCATTTTTCTCAGTTTTGATACCGGTGACAGCTTCTGACATTTCTGGTCATAACTTTTGAACTAATAAACATAGGCTCAAGATCCAAACATCATTGTACAGCTAAAGCTGACCTCTTCGTGAATATTAAGATATCTAGGAATCTTCAAAAATCGAGAAGTGCCTGGTTTTGGGGTGTTGGGTCACATATGTTCCAGTGAAATAAATCACAAGTCGCAAAATTGATATTTTTCAAAGTGTTTGTTCCACAAGATCCCTTTATTGCAATGCTCTGGTTCTTACGGGGTTTAGCACTTACAGTCATATGAATCCTTGTAACAAATTTCGGGACATTGTGTTAAATATATCCTTGTGTTTAGAAGGCCTACGTATGGAGTATATTTCGTGACTTTACTGGTAATTATCCACCCAGAAACATTGCAAATATTTTTTCCAAAAATAGAAAAATAAACTTAAAATATAGAAATACTTATAAGGTGTCCTAGTGTTTACTATCATTGGAATCACCTTGATCTCCTCTTTTCAATATGATGATATTACAAAATACATACTTTGCGACTTATGACTCATTTTCCTAAAACGGATGACATAATTATAATAAAATTAAGTATGCAGATCTTGAGGTCGCGTAGCTCATTACAGTTAGCAAAACTGATTTATAATATTTTGTTTTTAAATGCTTTACGGCAATATGCCGATTTACACTTTATCTCAATTCATGATGATGTTCATTATATAAGAGAAATATTATATCAATAACTAACTTTAGAAGTACTAAAATTACATCAAATAAACTCAACCTGTGCCATGTCACATCGATTCATGACAAACAAATTATCGATTTTTTACTTAAGACAAATTAATCATATTAATATTTCCTATTCACTGATCTTTACATCGACGACATAAGGGCCATATACACAAAAAATCAACAATCAAATAGCCAAATCATTTCACTACCACACAGTATCATATGGGTCAGATTTTCAGAAAATGTACAATTCGCCTTCACCAATCCTCTCAAATAACCAACATTTAAGACAAAAATGAGCTTCAAAATGCAATTTAACATAACAGAACTGATACTTTAAATCAATGCGACACCAAATATACTCAGATATTCCCGGTATTCATAATTTTTTAGCCTAATTTAGCAGAATTTCCTAAATGTGTAGTGCTGCCAATTGTACATTTTCTGAAAAACTGACCTATATCATGCCTGTGTGATCCATTGGGGAATGCAAATAGAAATAAACGTATACTTTATCATCAGTTGTATGTCATCAAACAAATGCCCTGTATATCGATAAACGGGACATGTTGGTCATAGATATGTGTTGTAGATATTTCATCTTATTCTCTAAATCAGCCGACAGCCCAGCTCAGGTTAGTACATGAAACTACACCAGGTGGCTGAGTGTAGCCAGATAAATCTTTTATGATGTTCACCAGACTATCTTTGTATCATTTAAAGTAAAACACTGGGTTGGAACAATTGCTGGTCATACAGGTCAAGTATCATTAATAACTGGTATCCTTCATTATATTACTCATTTCTGTGCAATGATATTGCCAGAATCAATCTAGTAAATTCTGTCCCGCTCTCTCCAAAGCTAGCTCAGGGTGCTTCCATATTGCTAGATGTATGACACTAAAACAGGCTTGCTAACTACTGATCTGCTGGTCAGTGTATGGTCACGGTCTAATTACTGTTATAGTAAACAGTGCCCACTCCAGAAATTCTACCCGCTAGTACTTTTGCTTGCTCTACTTATTTTATTGTCTGTTTTTGTTCTTATAGTTGTCATTTTTCTCACCTTGAATGACACTGCATGCCCACCAACCACCCATCCTTCACTCCTCCCATGTGTTAGTGTTTGATACCTGACTGCCTACCTGCCTAGTGTGTGTGTAGCCTTGAGGCAATGCTACACACACACTAGTGGCAGGCAGTGGTAGGCAGTGGCAGGCAGCGGGAGGGGCAGTGGCTGGTGAGTGAGTGTAGTGTGTGAGTGAAGGTGCAGTGTGTATGAGAGCTCCGACAGGGGTGGGATTCTAAACCAATCTTTATATTTAAAATTGCAACTTTCCTGTACCAGATTAAACATAAGTCGTCCCCTAAAAAGGCATGAAGAGGAACAAAACTTGCCATTCAGATGATGTAATGGTACCCATTTAGAGGGGAAAACATAAAAAACAGGTCGATGGGTGTGAGTTCTGTCTAACTGAGAATACCAGGGGTAATGGAGCAACGAAAGGAGGTTTAAAGGTGGTCTAAATCCGCCCTATAGGGGGCGGGGTCGGTTGCGCTTGGTCTAGTGTATGTATGGAAAGCCATTTATAAACACATGACTGATCTTCCCAAATAAACAAACATACTCCCAGGTCTACCTGTGAGGTAATATTACATAAATAATGATAGGACCTTATGATATATTATAGGGGTAGCTCAGCTCTAAAGTTAGTAAAGATCTTTCAATATAGGATATGTTAATGAGCCCCACTTATATATTATGTATATATAATGCTTTCCATTTAATGCTATTATTCTTGCAACTTGTTAGCTTTTGCCTGTACGAGTCACGGTAGAGATTTTGCCCTCGTTTCTCCCCACTGTCCCACATCTTCATTTACAGAATATATCATTTACTAAATTTGACTAGAGTTAAATGTTAAGAAAATAACAAAGTGGCATGTCTGACAGAAGAATTATTATATTCGATAGACCTACAACATGTATAGGTGATACATTGGTAGGAAATGTATAGCAATTTATTTCTTTTTTATTCTTTATTTGTCCAGGTGATTGCATAAGGTATTAGGGTGAGATTCCCAGAAAATGTACAATTGGCCTTCACCAATCCCCTCAAATAACCCACATTTAAGACGAAAATCAGGTTCAAAATACAGTTCAACAATATATATACAATACATGCAGAATATACTCAGATATATCTAGTATTTATCGTTTTTCTTTCTAATTTAGTAGAATTTGATAGATGTGTAGAACTGTAGATTGTGCATTTTCTGAAAATCTGACCCATTAATCGAGGATCAGGCAACATGCGACCCTGCCTTGTTCACATTACTTATTTAGGTCAGATTTTCAGAAAATGTACAATTGGCAGCTCTACGCATTTAGGGAATTCTGCTTAATTAAGCTAAAAAATGAAGAATACCGGGTATATCTGAGTATATTTGATATCACATTGATTTAAAGTATCAGTTCTGTTATGTTAAACAGCATTTTGAAGCTCATTTTTGTCTTTAAAGTGGGTTATTTGAGAGGATAGATGAAGGCGAATTGTACATTTTCTATAAATCTGACCCTTGTATTGATTTCTTGAGTACCACCTAAATGTGGTATGCCATAGACGAGCACACGCGGAACAATTGTATGAGTCACTTAGCAACAATAGTGCACATTTAACGAGAAGGCCACTCTAGCTGTTTCAAGAATTTTATTGACTTAATGTGGAGCAGTCGACAGATGGAATAGTCGTCTTCAGGCATACCTAGTATACAATGAACAGGTGACTTATACAAGAAGGTGGAATTGTTTCAAAGGCAAGAGAATTAACAAATATGGGATGTGTTTCAGGAAAATGAGTCATAAGTCGCAAAATTGATATTTTTGAAGTGTTTTTTTCACAACATCACATTAATGGAATGTTCTAATTTTTGGAGGGTCTATCACTTTTAGTTATATCAATCGATGTATCAAATTTCAGGACAATCTATGTAATATATCCTTTCGTTTTAAAGGTCCTCATAAGGACTACATTGAGTTACTTTACTGCTTATTAACCCCCAGAAATATTGGAATTTTTTTTTCAAAAACAAAAATATCAAACTTAAAATCTAG
Source organism: Sthenelais limicola (assembly GCA_942159475.1). Classification (NCBI taxonomy): domain Eukaryota; kingdom Metazoa; phylum Annelida; class Polychaeta; order Phyllodocida; family Sigalionidae; genus Sthenelais; species Sthenelais limicola. The sequence goes on from OW804098.1 coordinate 12,712,525, forward strand.
AAACATTTATTATTTTATCAGATTGTTTACTATCATTGGAATCGGCTCGATCTCATCTTTTCAAATATAATGGAATCTCAAAATCGGAAGCAACAGCACAGGGGTGTAATAAGGGCTGGTGCCTTACTGCTCCAGTGTTAGTCAGCTAGAGGGCGCTCCCGTTCAATGCCCAAAATTCATAGAATTCTTGCACTCATTATTACACCCCTGTGTTGTAGTTGCCTATACCTTCAGCATTGTATGTCACACTTGGTCAAGGTGGTGCATAACATGTAAATTATGTCACCCTTGGTGCATACAACAAGTAGGTCCACCAAAAACTGAAATTATTTCTTTTATTTTCATTTATCTATATTTTTTATTCACTAATGCGGTGTAATAAATATCTAAGTATATATTAAGTAGGTCCGCCCAAAACTGAAATTACTTCTTTTATTTGTATTTATCTATATTTTTTATTCACTAATGGGGTGTAATAAATATGGAACAAAGCTCGGGGGAAGTCTGCACACTTATTAGTGACCTCGGGTGTGGGGAAGATCTCGGGCTAACGCCCTCTAACTTCCCGCACTCCCTCGGTCACTAATAAGTGTACAGACTTCCCCCTTGCTATGTTCCATCTATTTTCCGCACTTAGGAAAGCATCCTCTAAAGCCAACTCAAACCCCTGATGAAGGGCTAATGTAGTACAAAACGTCGGACCCCAATAAAGGCAAAACTAAACACAATTCCCCATCTCCTGTCCCCTCTGTTTTGAGCCTAACCCTATCCACTCAAGAATTTTATAAATGGGTCAGCTCAACATATTTAGTAAATTCTGCAAAATTAGGCTGCAATTTGGCCAATACTAGGTAAATTTGAGTATATTCGGCATTGCATTGATTCTAGCAACCTGTTTGGTTAGGCTGAAATGCATTTTGAACTTTATTTTCGTCTGAAATTTGGGTTATTTGATAAGATTGGCGAAGGTGAATTATACATTTTCTGAAAACCTGACCCAAATATCATTTTTCCTTATGCATGGCATTTTGCCACTTCAGATAGTCAGAGGTCAAACAGAGAGTAACACAAACAGCACGTAAGCGCACAATTGAGAGCAATTTATACACTCTATTTAAGATGAATAACAATAATAATTGTAAATACATTTTGTAATAGGAAACACTCATCATGTTTAATGATCAGAGTAATGACAAGATAGGGGACAATTATATAAGCATTCTTCCATATTTTCAGACACCTGTTGTCAAATACAATAATAATTATACAACTTGCTGCGACTAAGTGCGCCTGAGATAACACAGATCCTTTAAAACTTTGAGGTAATTACATCTATATATAAAGGGCAAAGGACACTGTGTCCATCCATAAGTGTTACTCTAAGGTCATAGGTATATGGGTCAGATTTTCAGAAAATGTACAATTGGCAGATCTACACATTTAGGAATGTCTCCTAAATTAGGCTGAAAAATGAAGAATACCGGGTATATTGAGTATATTTGGTGTCGCATTGATTTAAAGTATCAGTTCTGTTATGTTAAACTGCATTTTGAAGCTCGTTTGTGTCTTAAGTGTGGGATATTTAATAGGATTGGTGAAGGTAAATTGTACATTTTTTTTAAATCTGACCCATATAGTAAGGACTAAACGATGGCCCGCTTTCAGAGGGCATACGGTAGTAGCTATCAATAAAAAACATTTTACGTGGAAATCAATTGAAGTTGATGTATACACCTGAAGTTACCGCAAGTCACTCCAGATGCTTCAGAGAATTGCGGCGAAAACAACAGAGGATAACAGATATGCGGGTGATGCTGCTTGTACAACTCCACATACTGCTCTATTCAGTGTTAATCGAAGGTATGTACAGCTATCACTTACAGTTAGTATTTAGTTGATCATAAAGTGCCTTTCTGTCTCTTTTTCTCTGTGTCTCTCTCCCCTTCTTCTCTATTTCTATTTCCTGGGTAAGACCATAAAGTGCCTTTCTGTCTTTTTTCTGTCTCTCTCTCCCTTCTTCTCTATCTCTATTGCCTGGGTAAGACCATAAAGTGCCTTTCTGTCTCTATTTCTCTGTCTCTCTCTTCCTTCTTCTCTATCTCTATTTCCTGGGTAAGACCATAAAGTGCCTTTCTGTCTCTTTTTCTCTGTCTCTCTCTCCCTTCTTCTCTATCTCTATTTCCTGGGTAAGACCATAAAGTGCCTTTCTGTCTCTTTTCTCTGTGTCTCTCTCCCTTCTTCTCTATCTCTATTTCCTGGGTAAGACCATAAAGTGCCTTTCTGTCTCTTTTTCTCTGTCTCTCTCTCCCTTCTTCTCTATCTCTATTTCCTGGGTATGACCATAAAGTGCCTTTCTGTCTCTTTTCTCTTTCCCTCTCTCCCCCTTCTTCTCTATCTCTATTTCCTGGGTAAGACCATAAAGTACCTTTCTGTCTTTTTTTCTGTCTCTCTCATTATGTTTCTGTACGTTGATTTTTATCTTCTGCTTATTCTCAATAATGTTCCCGGTAATAATGAGCTACTAGCAAATACCCGTGCTTTGCACAGGATTTGCTAGTGGGACATCTTCCCACTCTCCTTGTTCCCTCTCCAACCATCTTTCTCTTTCAAGTTGTCTCTGTAAGTAAGTATCTGTATTAACATTCATACCTCAAATGAAACCCTGTTAAGATGGTTTTTTTGTCACTGTTGTATTGTTGTTGCCTCCCACTCCCTCCCCCCCCCCCCCCCCCCCCCCTCTCCGCCCCCTGCCCCCAGTGGGACACTGGCCGTCCCACTGCACCCCCCTATTGCGTTATACATGTTCCTCCGATCCCACTCTCACTGATGATCCCTCTCCCGATTCCAAGAGAGAGTGAGTGAGTGAGAGCGAGAGGAAGCAAGAGGGAGACAGGAGAGAGATGGAGGGAGAGAGGAGAGAGGGTTAGAGGCTGATAAAGAACTAAGTTTTTTTGTCTGCACTTTGTCTGTGATAAAAGCCCCTGTCCCCCTCCTCTCCTCCCACTTTTCTAATCCTGCTTACTATTATGTAGTGTGAGTTCCTTTTGGCGAAAATATGGTGAAATATATCAAGTCCCATCCTGTAGTGAACAATGATGTGCAAAGTTTCAGTCTGCTTGACCCAGGTGTTGATGAGCGGTCATCTGAGTGCTGCTTAGCAACAGACAACATTGCATCATGACCTCAATCCAACCAATATGCAAATTGCCTCATTCTGGTGTAGGGGCACTGATAGGGGATTGTTTTTAGGCACCAATGGGGACCCTGGATGGGGGTGTTCAATTTCAACCCATTTCGAACCCATTTATAACCCTGATGTCCTCCTAAAGTGTTAATGAAACATGGCAGAATGGCTCAGCACTAGTTTTGGCAATGTGCATGTGAATTATAATGGAGATCTGGCCAGCAGTTTCTGAGAAGATAGGTTCTTTATAGGTTCAAACACTATTTTATTAATATAGAGATACTAGTGTTTAAATATGTTGTGTATAGCAACTTTAGTTTCTATTAACAATTACCATATTTGGTGAACAGCTACATCTGAGAACAGTGTATATAACATAATGCTTAGCTGGAATAAAAATATTTAAATAGAAATAGCTGATGGATCGTTCAATGAATAATGTTTTGAATAAAATTGAATAAATAAATAAAGGTTAACTAAAGAGTTGGTTAAAGGAGCGTGAATATTGCACGAATGGCGTAGCAACGAGTGTTATATTTAAGCTACTGAAACCAACAAGTTAGTTAACAGATTTATCATACATGCTTTTAATCATGAAAATAGAAAAGAATTGAGTCATAAATTGGAATTTTACTGGTAATCTTAAATTAGTAAAAAAAAACAAAACCAGATTGATCAGTAATGAAATACGTACTACGCATTGTTCAATGCCTGTATAATAATGTTTTGAATTTTGAATAAATAATGGTTTGAATTGAATTGAATGTTGGTATGTTTTAGGGAACAGGATGGCAGAACAGAGATTGTTAGCACATGTACTCACTGATTACAACAAACTCATTCGACCCGGAGGGGACTCGGGAGAGACACTTGATGTAAGGGTTCATGTTGCCTTACATCAAATAATACTTCTGGTATGTATTGAAATGTGATGTGTTATAGCAACAAGTCGCAAAATATGGATTTTGAGATATCACCATATTTGAAAAGAGATCAAGCTGGTTCCAATGATAGTAAACACTAGGACGCCTAATAAGTATATATATATTTTAAGTTTGATATTTTTATTTTTGAATACTCTGCAATGTTTCTGGATTGGTAATCACCAGTAAAGTAACTAAATATACTCCATATGAAGGCCTTCAAAATAAAAGGATATATTTAATACAATGCTCCGAAATTTGTTACATGGATTCATATGACTATTAGTGCTAAACCTGTTAAAAATCAAAACATTTGAATTAAGAGATCCTGTGAAAACACATCACAAATGAGTCAAAAGTCGCAAAGTTTTTTTTTTTAAAATGAAGTATTCACAGGATGCCTTTCTGGGAATGTGTTTATTTTTTGTGTGCTCAATGCTGCTTGTAGCATGAATACATTTACCAACTTTCAGGAAAGTGTAATAAATATATCCATCTATTTCTAAGGTCATCTCATTGACCATATTAATTAAGCTACTTTACTAGGAAATGTCCATCCAGAAATATTGCAAACTTGTTTTTCAAAATTTAAAATATCAAACTGAAAACATAAAAGTACTTAATAGATGTCCTAGTGTTTACCATCATTAGAATCGGCTTGATCTCATCTTTTCAAATATGCTCATATCTCAAAATCCATTTTTTGCGACTTGTGACTCATTTTCCGGAATCACAACATAAATGCTTTCAATTTATCGATATAGGTAATGACAACGTCCTTTTGTCCATCCCTTAAAATATGCCGCACATTAATAATGGTTCTGTCAAAGTCTTTATCATCGTTACAATGCTATGTTTTGAATGAATGTATTATTTGGGTCAGATTTTCAGAAAATGTACAATTCGCCTTCACCAATCCTCTTCAGTAAAACCCGCATTTAAGACAAAAATGAGCTTCAAAATGCAGTTTAACAGAACAGAACTGATACTTTAAATCAATGCAATACCAAGTATACTCAGATATACCTATAGTATTGACCAAATTGCAGCCTAATTTAGCAGAATTTACTAAATGTGTACAGCTGCCAATTGTACATTTTCTGAAAATCTGACCCATTTATTCATGACCCAATTTCTGTAAGTCAGAGACATCCATTACCGAGTGCATTGTTTGCCTTGTATTGTATGGAACAGTTGTGCTGACATTTAAAGACTATATTGATCAATTAACATGTCAAGGGGTGGCAAAAACTGGGCATTGTCAATTCAATTCACTTCAATTAAAGAATCCTATATTGCTATTGCTATATTGTTATCACAAGAGGTAGGTCATTTCTGCCTACGGTGGCAGCTCTTCCGATGAGTGCCATTTTTAGTCTTTTTTTTTAACTCTTTAGTCGTAAAATCGTACCCTTATACCTGTTTCAGAAACCAGAAGCCCAATCATTGCAGACTCTAGTTGTACTTACTGCGGTAAGACTATATTTTCTTGTGCCATTATATCTTCTTTTAATTTTAAGATTGATTATGAAAGTTTGAATATTATTCTAGAAAAACTGATGATATTTATTAGATCTGTCGCTCACCGATGGGACCGCCCTATTTCCATAAATATATTTGCAATGAATGATATGTACACGTTTGTAAAAGAAAATAGAAATAAAATTACTTATATATCTGACTTACAGGAGTGGTATGAAGAAGCGTTAAGTTGGACCCCATCCTTATACAATGGAACAAACCATATGGTATTGCCTGCCTCAGAGATATGGTTACCTGATTTCGGGATTGAGAATAGGTAAGAACTCTATTCAGATTCTTCATTTTACTCTTTTATCTGCAAACAATAATTGCTTTCTATCTCTCTATCTCTCTCCCTATATTAATAGTGGAGTTGCATGTCTGACTTCGCATGTCTACTGCAGTGCATGCTGGGATGGATTCTGTTGAAATCTGACACAAAAATATTTGGCAACATTTTTATCCAAAATTGCAAAAATGTTTTCACCAATATCAGAGCTTGTATAAATGATCTATAAAAACCAAATGCATGATGGGAATGATGGAGGATTGTGTCATGGAAACATGTAAAACACATTGATATTGACATTAAAGCATTGCTAAATATTCCATGCTGAACATGCGAATCAAGATTCAAAATGGCGGCTATGCAAATCCCCTATTACACAATCTGTCGTTCTGTAACCGCTATTCTATTTAACTGCAATTGTACTTTACACATTCCTAGCCCATACACACTTATTTTTATAAACTCTTCAAATTGTGTAATTCTAACCGAGATTCTTTCCCTATGCACCATTCTGTTTACAATTGATAAAGTTCTGCTTCTTTTTTTCAAAATGGCGGCTATGCAAATCCCCTATTTCAGTGCTGAGGAGTTTTATTACCCCGCTGCCATGGAATTCCGCCTACTCGTATCCCACACAGGCCTTGTCACGTGGTCGTTTGGTGGCCATGTTAAAACCAAGTGTTCGATTGAGGTTAACAAATTCCCCTTCGACGATCAAATATGTGACTTCTCACTGATTAACTGGATGTATGATGAGGACGCCGTCAATCTCAGCACGGCGATGTCAAGGCTAGATATGGATGAGTACGTTGACAATGTGGAGTGGGACTTGATTGATAGCAGTTGTGAAAGGAAACAGGTAAAAGTATATGGATTAGATTTTCAGAAATTGAACTATTACGGGAGCGCCACCCTAACCCCGAACACACAAGTGGAGAGAGGTTATGGGAAATTGAGTTTTATTTACATAAAAAACAATCAGGTGAGTTACATGTAAGGTAACTATTGATGTGATATTGTAGTATAATTAGGAGAGATAATTATAATTAATTATATAATGATATAATAAATGGCCCCTTGGATATATGTTGATAGGTGAGGGTGGGAGGGAAGAGAAATATATATAGGTGGTGAGGGGAGCGAGGAGAAGGAGAAAGTGAGGGGTGAGGGTGTAGAGCCGTTAGGGGCGCATGAGTGTATTATTGAGGGATATGGGTTGTGTGCTTGAGTCCAGGTGGCGCCGCAATACCACATCATCACTTATGCGATGACTACATTATTACGGGAGCGCCACCCTAACCCCGAACACACAAGTGGAGAGAGGTTATGGGAAATTGAGTTTTATTTACATAAAAAACAATCAGGTGAGTTACATGTAAGGTAACTATTGATGTGATATTGTAGTATAATTAGGAGAGATAATTATAATTAATTATATAATGATATAATAAAGGCCCAAAAGAGCCAGGATTTTGTAATTAGGGGAAGTGGAGGGAGGGTTAAAGAATTGTATTGGGTCCTCGGGGCCGAGGAGGTGAGTATAATTATTTGATATGAGTTAGATATGTGAGGACACAGTAATATATGGCTGTGTGAATGTCAGGCATTATGTGAGTGTCATTGATTCAAGTGTGATTGGTAGTAGATGCCTCGTGTATTTAGTATAATGTCAGGCGAGCACAGTTGATTATGATTATAAGCCAGTGCCCTTGTCCCCAGGCAGCTACCCACATAGTGGCTGGCTATCGTGCTATTGCGTTTGCTAGGATAGCACTGGTTTTAGGCTGTGAGGTGGATACATAGCGTTTATACGCATCTGAAGACCACCCTCCCAGTTCCTTGACTTGAAGCTCTGATGCGCCTGCTGCGTAGGCTGTGGTTGCAGCTGCTTTTCTCAGGCTATGTAGTGATAGGGACTTTGTTTCAACCCCATGTCGCTTGAGATGTTCTTTCCACTTGCGGGCGACAAATGTTGCGGGGATTGGTCTGGTGGAGTGTCTGAATGTGAGGAATGGTTCCTTATCGGACGATGTGGGCTGTAAGAGGAGAAGCTGCCTGACTCTGCTGACAACGCAGATACACTGGTCAGGGCCTCTCGCAAGCCTGATGATCCTACGCTGGTAGGCTGTCTGCATATTCTTGGCCCCTTTTACTTGAATGGTGACCTCCTCATTTGAGACTTTGACATCCGCCCTCGTGAGGTGTCGTGCTGGGTCAAATCTCTTGATGGTTGGTGGCACGACTTCCGACTGTCGCATGGCACCTTGGTACATCATGAGGACGGCTGTGGCTAGCGCTGTCCCTTCGTAATCACCTGGTAACAATATTATCATGTGCCTTAGCGTGCTGACGTTGATAGGGGCCTTAGGGCTCGGAATATATTCCTTGTTCCTTAGTAGTCCCTCGAGCGTCCATTTTACTCGATGGTGCTCATAATTGGCCGTACTGGCATCACACCTCTTGAGATATGTCTTTATATGAGATAGGTGATTAGCGATGGTCTTAGGTGATTTTATGTAGGATGATAGGTGTTGGAGATATACACAGATATGGTCGACTCGGGCACTTTGCGGATCGATCTGCATCTGCTGAGCGAATTTCAGGAATGCAGTGACAGCCGACTTCCTATTGCGACTTGTTCCAGCAGACCACGCCGCCTCCTGCTCCACTTGTGCGGCCAGGGTCTGCATTGGGGTGCCTGAAAAATAGTATGTCATTAACAAATTGCAATGCATATAGGCATGGTGGTACAACCTTAAGTGCATAATGATCAACCCATGTGTCCCTTAATTGTTTTTGTGGTTTGCCCAGGTGTGATCGGCTAAGTGCATCGGCGACTGAGTTGGACGATCCCTGTATATGGGCATATGACAGTTTGACGTCAAACCTGGCCTGCACCATCCAGGCAAGCCTTGCTGCGGCCAGCATGACATGGTTCTTTCCTTTTCCATTCTGAAAGACTGATACACTTGACATGTTGTCGCATAGTACTAAGATGTGACTACCTCTGTCACTCTCAGAGATGAATGTATGCAGTGCTACGGCGACATTGATGGCTTCTATCACAGAGATGTTACATGCCTCCAATTCCAGCCGGCATATCTGATATTCATATGCGAACTGGCCATCAGTGCCCCCTATGCCACTGAGGCAGGCATCCACGAGGTAAGTCTTTGTTGGTTCTATTTCGGGTATAATGGATCTTCCATTCCATTCCCCGCAGAAATCTCTGAACCACCGTAGATCTTCTTTTATGTGGCTGTTTACATTCATATGTGTTCCCTTGAATCCTCTCAGGCTGTCCAGGAGCCTTGATACAAATAGGCGTGCAGGTGGGACGCACTTACCTACGTGTATCAGCGATCCAATGATAGATTGGAGCTCGCGCTTGGTGATGGTGCGCTTCTTTATATATTTATTAACTAGGGCGATGGTCTCCTTGATCTTGAGGGGAGGAATTGATAGTGACATCTCCTCTGCATCAATGAGTATTCCTAGCCAGGTGGCTTTGCTGCCAGGTTGTTGTAGCTTTCCAGAGGCCTCAGGGAGCCCTAGCTCCGTCAGTAGATTTCTGGCATAGTCGTAGGCTCTTGTTGTTGATTCCTTATCAGGGCCGAGTAGTGCTAGATCATCCAGGTACATGAATGATGTGAACCCTTCCCTCTCGAGCATGCGGACAATGGAGTTGGCCAACCTTTGCATATGCGCGCTGGATCCACGACTGCCGAAGGGCATTGTTAGGTCGCAGAACCAACTATCACGCCACTGCAGACACAGCAGGGGCCAGTCGAGAGGGTCACTGTACATGTTTTTGTAGGCACGAGAGATGTCTATGACAGCAATGTGGGCCTTGCTCCCCAGGCCTTTAAGATGTACTACCAGGTCTTCTACTGTAGGGAGAGAGTGTGGTCGCTGTTCTCCCCATACCGAGTTCTTTATTATAAACTTGTTAACAGAGTTCTCCTCTGGGAAGGTTAGGTCAATGATGACGCGACGGGCCTCAGTCTCCTTCTTGGCTCTAGACATCATGGGTGACACGTGGGCCCATGGGTCGAACGGGGTTGACTCGAACGGGCCAACCAGGCCACTAAGGTCGAGTTCTTTCTGAATGAAATCGTCAATTTTGCTGGAGAACTTGGTGGCACTAGGGTGGTTATTATTGTTGCCATTGTTGGTGACTGGGCCTAGATAGCCCATGGGGAAACCGTACTTAATGAATTCAAGTATCTCCCTATCTTCATTGCTGGAGGAGAGGTGCCTGTCCCACTGATCTATGTTGAGGGAGCTAGGTATCAATATTTTAGCTTGTAGGGCATTAGGCAATCCAGTGTCCCTTACCTTGCTGTATATTTCGGCGAACTTTCCCCAGACTATGTTGTGGTCGGTCTGGGGCCAGTGCATTACTCGGTGTTGTTGTAGAGCCGCAGGTCTCGTGTCGACTGAAGCTGGGTCTGCTTTGCCGGCACATATGGCAGCGACCGCATCAAAATAGTCACTGTTGATGATTAGCGTAGGCCGGGTGTATGGCCTAACTATATTGTCATTCTGTTTCGACGGGATGAATGCTGGGGCCATAGGATTTAGTGTAACACCAGATATCGTTCCCTGACGGTGGTTTGTTTTGGGATCGCTGCCTCCATGATGGATCTCGTGCAAGCTCTCGTGGCGCGCGAGACCAGGCTTGTTAATGTATGCAGCTGACCCAGTTTCCCCATGTGGGTCAGGGAATGGTGCCAATGTTGGGCGTGGCACATGCACATTGCCATCCACGCCCGCTATTCGTTTTTTGAGGACTGTACTGACCTCTCATCATTATTGTGCCTAGATTTGGCACTCACCTGTTGGTTGCCTGATTGGGTCCTGTTGGGCTTTGGTGTGTATGTCCCATCATTCTGTTGTTGACTGTGTTTAACGCGCCTCTCGCACTCCCTAACACTGTGGTGCGTTCTGCGGCCAATGGAGTCACAGTATGAGCACGAGTGGAGGAGCAGTATTGCCCCCTCTCTATGATCGCCGCTGTGTGTGCAGCCATTCCTTGTATTAAATGGTCTGCATAGCACTTCCAGTGATTTTGAATCCTTCTTAGATGTTTTGTTATCCGCTGATGTGTTGCCCGAGGTATGCCCTCCTCCAGTGAGGCATATACGGACCCTCTCATCCTGTATGGTACTTTTATCCGACCAAGTGACCTTTCCAGCCTCGATCATATCGAAGACATATTGTGACCAGCGCCTTACCGCTGGCCAGGGCCTCTCCAAGCTATCCTTGGTGACTTGTCGAAGATGGTGCATCATGTGGTGGTAGTCGTCAGAGTCATATGCATCGGGGTCGTCCAACAGTGCCAGAAAGCCGTCAATATATTCATTACTATTAAGGGAGGAGCGGGCGTCCAATTTTTGTTTAATTGTCTGTGATCCCTCCCTGTAAACGTACATGTATGGCTTTGATTGGAGGCCAGCCCTATGAATATTAGATAGTATGTCAACCCTACCGTGCAGGCCGTGTGCAAACCTCTCACGATCGATCTCCCGCTCGATGAAGTCATCTGCTAACACTTGGCCTCGTATCACGTTTGGTGTAGATGCTGTGCGGTATCTAGCCGCCTTGACCCAGCTATTGATCCTGTGGCCAGATCCTGATTGTTGCGGGTTTTTAAAGAATATTTCCCTGGATGACTCGGGTGAGGGGTCCCTCTTCCTCTTGCTGCTATGGCTAGACCTGGTACTAGATCTGGAGCGTCTAGACGACCTAGATCTGCGTGAGCTGGAAGAGGACGCCGCGCCAGACTCGGCCTTTGACCTACTTGAGCCCTCGTGGCTCCCGTGTGCGGATTGTGACCGTTGAGATTGCTGTGATTGTTCTTCCTCATCCTCCTCGTTTTCTTGCCTATTATTGAATACGTTATTGAGCAGCTCAGTGATTTGAGATACTTGAGTTGTTAGCTCCGATATCTCAGCTTGTAGGCTTTTGCAAGTTGGTGGTTTAGTTGTCTGTCTTTCCTCCTGTTGGCCCGTTTCTTTGGCTCTAGCTCCTCGTGTTCGTGGCATTGTCGATCTTGACTTTTAGTTTGAAATTCCAGGTGTCTTGAGGATTTCCAGGGGCGAAGCAGGCTTCACTGATATCCAGGCTTCGCTCAGGTATTCTCTGACGTTGGAGGTATATTGTATTGCCAAAAAGTGGGTTATTAAGGCGAAGAGACCTCTGAGAGAGAAAAGAGAAATATATATAGGTGGTGAGGGGAGCGAGGAGAAGGAGAAAGTGAGGGGTGAGGGTGTAGAGCCGTTAGGGGCGCATGAGTGTATTATTGAGGGATATGGGTTGTGTGCTTGAGTCCAGGTGGCGCCGCAATACCACATCATCACTTATGCGATGACTACATCATTGGCAGCTCTTCACATTTTGGATATTCTGCTAAATTGGGCTGAAAATGATGAATACTGGGTATATCCGAGTATATATTTGGTATCGCATTGATTTAAAGTATCAGTTCTGTTATGTTAAACTGTCTTTTGAAGCTCATTTTTGTCTTAAATGTGGGTTATTTGAGAGGATTGGTGAAGGTGAATTGTACATTTTCTGAAGATCTGACCCATATTCTTCTAGAGAAATCACAATAGGGGAGTTGCATGTGCCACTGCACATGTCTGTTGCAGTGCATAATGGGATGGATTCTATTCAAATCTGACGTAAAAATATTTGGCAAGATTTCTATCGAAACTTGCAAGTAAAGAATGTTTTCACCAATATCATATCTTTTATAAATGAACTATAAAACCAAATGCATGATGGGAAAGATGGAGGCTTGTGTTATTGAAACATGTAAAACACATGGATAATGACATTACAGCATTGATAGATAGTTCATGCTGAACATGACATGTTTTTTTATAGATTTTACACTGTACCATTAGTCCCATAATTCCATGCAAATCAATATTCAAAATGGCGGCTGCGCATATCCCCTATTAAAAGCAGATTTGCAAACCCTGATGTCACGTCAGATAATCTATAATACATTCCTCTTCTCTACTGATTCGGATTAATTCTTTTTTTCTTTTTATATAAAAGTTTTATTGCACACAATTACAGGAAATTCTGGTATTACAAGGACAATATTATGAAAGTGTCATACACTATATATTAACTGATATAGCTTTATCCTCTTTATAACATTTAAACTTTAACCTTTTTAACATGCCCATAATTTAAAGGGCTGAATAGAGCCATATGATGGTACAGTTTTTATATACAAGTATTTTTTTGGTAAATTTCTGCATGTCCTTTGCAACCGAAGTAGCAATAGAATGAAATACATCACGCACACCAATAAAAACGACTATTTGTATGCCTAATCCAATTCTTTCAATTTTATTTTGTTAGGTTGTACATCATGATCGCGATGGCAGGGTGTATCCAAGCATAGTCTGCAGAGTGATGTTGTCTAGGAAAGCAACATTTTACATTATCAATTTATTCGCGCCTTCCTACTTCATACTGTTTCTCTTCTTAATCAGCTTTTGTCTCCCCCCGGGTCATAGAGCCATCGTATTCCTTCAAATGACAACTCTACTTATATACTCTGTGTTGCTGCTTCGTATCTCAGATGTGTTGCCTCATACAGATCATGTTCCAAACATAAGTAAGTAGACTTAAGAGTGTCAGGTTTTCAGAAAATGTACAATTGGCAGTTGTACACATGTAGTAAATTCTGCTAAATTAGGCTGCAATTTGGTCAATACTAGGTAAATTCGAGTATATTTGGCATTGCATTGATTCTAGCAATCTGTTTGGTTAGGTTGAACTGTATTTTGAACTTTATTTGCGTCTGAAATTTTGGTTATTTGAGAGAATTGGTGAAGTTGAATTGTACATTTTCTGAAAATCTGACCCAAATAATGTATTCATTTAGTCCCCATGTTCCCAATACCCAAATGTACCCATTTGTTCGATTAACTAGAGATCATTTCTAAGCTGGAAGCTTTTTATCATAACCTTCTGGATTTCCATTTTAAAAACTTTATTAACGTGATTATTATATTATTAAAAACTTTATTAACGTAATTATTTAACTCCATTCTCTAGGTGTGTTTGCATTGGTTGTTACTGGCCTTGCTACACTGTCTGTCACCTCTACCGTGTGTATATCCATTATTAGAATATACATGGACACTTCCATGCGGGTCCCACGGCTTGTTAGACGGCTAGCGTTTGAGTAAGTGGCGCTTTCACTGCATGAAAATAACCCCTTGTTGCTGTGTGTATTGCACATTCCACTGCATGAAAATAACCCCTTGTTGCTGTGTGTATTGCACATTTCACTGCATGAAAATAACCCCTTGTTGCTGTGTGTATTGCACATTTCAATGCATGTAAATAACCCCTTGCTGTGTGTATTGTACATTTCACTGCATGAAAATAACCCCTTGTTGCTGTGTGTATCGCATATTTCACTGCATGAAAATAACCCCTTGTTGCTGTGTGTATTGCATATTCCACGGCATGAAAGTAACCCCTTGTTGTGTGTTTTGCACATTTCACTACATGAAAAAAGCCGCTTGTTGTTGTGTGTATTGCACATTTCACTGCATGAAAATAACCCCTTGTTGCTGTATGTATTGCACATTTCACTGCATGAAAATAACCCCTTGTTGCTGTGTGTATTGCACATTTCACTGCATGAAAATAACCCCTTGTTGCTGTGTGTATTGTACATTTCAATGCATGAAAATAACCCCTCGTTGCTGTGTGTATTGCACATTCCACTGCATGCAACTAACCCCTTGTTGCTGTGTGAATTGCACATTTCAATGCATGAAAATAACCCCTTGTTGCTCTGTGTATTGCACATTTCACTGCATGAAAATAACCCCTTGTTGCTGTGTGTATTGTACATTTCACTGCATGAAAATAACCCCTTGTTGCTGTGTGTATTGTACATTTCAATGCATGAAAATAACCCCTTGTTGCTGTATGTATTGCACATTTCATTGCATGAAAATAATCCTTGTTGCTGTGTGTATTGCACATTTCACTGCATGAAAATAACCCCTTGTTGCTGTTTTGCACATTCATAAGTTGAATAATGCCTTAGACTTAAGTGATGTGTAGAGTAGCCATTGTTCGATGTTTTAAGTCATACATTTCACATTTGGATCAGATTTTCAGAAAATGTACAATTGGCCTTAATCAATCCTCTCAAATAATCCAAATTTAAAACGAAAATCAGGTTCAAAATACAGTTTAACATAACCAGACAGATTTATTGAATGAATACAATACAGAATACACTCAGATATACTCAGTATTTATCATTTTTCACTCTAATTTAGAAGAACTTGATGGATGTGTAAAATTGTAGATTGTGCATTTTCTGAGAATCTGACCCATTTCTTTCATCGATATAATTATATCTGGGGATTCAGGCTGGTGTTGTTTATATTTCATATCCAATACACCAATTCGTGTCAAGACATTACAGAGCATTTGGGATGATGGATAAGAAATTGATACCTTTGCTTGTTAAAAGCTTGCGGTGATTTATGGGTCATATCTTCAGAAAATGTACAATTCACCGTCACCAATCCTCTCAAATAACCTCAATTTCAGACAAAAATAAAGTTGAAAATACAGTTCACCCTAACCAAACAGATTGCTAGAATCAATGCAATGCCGAATATACTCAAATTTACCAAGTATTGACCAAATTGCAGCCTAATTTTAAATTTTAGCAGAATTTACTAAATGTGTACAGCTGCCAATTGTACATTTTCTGACAATCTGACCCTTATGAGGTATTTCTTGCAGCTATCTGGCCAGACCGTTGTGCCTGCGATCCATACAAGAGGATTTACACGACATGTACAAGCTTATTGATGAGAGGCGGCCTGCAGCGGGTGACGGGAAAACGTTAAGCGATACATCTATGATTACAGGTAATTGGGGAATCTCTCACTCATGCCTTCCCCATAGGAACAACATTAATCCTGTTAATGACAGTCCTTCACAGAGTCTTTGGCTCATATTATACCTAATCACACGCTCATCCACGGTTCGCATGCAGGTTGTTTTCATTTTATTATACACGCATTGCTCTGAAAACAAACGTATCTAGAGTTGTTTTTTTATGTTTTTTATTGATATTATTTATACTGGGGAGATCCTTCCCGCTACTGCAGGATTTTAAAAGTACCCAGTCTCTGCATATAGATTCAACAACTATTACATAGTCATATGATGTTGAGTAGTAGTTCATGCTAGGGATAATCACTTACAGTAGTGTGACCCTGCAGTGATTTATGCATTATGCATATTTCACTAGTGATTTACGTGGGCTTGTCATGGTAACCAATCTGGGTTTTTTATGTATAATAAATCTGTTAAGTAAATCGTTGGTTTCTGTCACTTAGAATATTGCACTCGTTGCTATGCAACTTGTGCAATATTCACGCTCCTTCAACCAACTCGTCAGTATTTAATATATGTTTAAGATCTATAGCATTTAACATTGGTTGAAATAACAGATTTTGTGGAGTTTTTGCGGAGCTCACGGGATTCGAACCAAATACCCTATAGAGCCTCTGGGTCCGTAGACACCACGCTAACCCCGATCTCTTTCTAATTAGGTCAATTAGGTGCTCTAAAGATTTTAACTTTTCTATTTTCCAGAACTACGACAAGTGCCTTATGGTAATGATGAGTCCAACATTGAATGTGCAGATCCCATTAGATTACTCAACCAAATACTGGTAAGTGCCTTGATAGAGATTCTCAGATTTGCCATTTTTGTTTTGAAACAATAATATTCTGTCCTGAAAAGCAAATGATACTGGTTCAGATTTTCGGAAAATGTACAATAGGCAGCTCTACAAATTTAGGAAATTTCGCTAAATTAGGCTGAAAATGATGAATACCAGGTATATCTGAGTATATTTGGTGTCTCGTTGATTTATGATATCTGTTTGGTTATGTTAAACTGCATTTTGAAGCTCATTTCTGTCTTAAATATGGGTTATTTGACAGAATTAGTGAAGACAAATTGTACATTTTCTGAAGATCTGACCCTTCTAATTCCTGCAGGACAATTCGCGACTAATGGTAAAACATCTGAAGCAGATTGAAGGGAACACGGACAGCAATTCATGGAGACGCTTACTTCGATATGAGTGGGATTTCCTCTCAATGGTGACGTCACGAGCCTGTTTCTGTCTCATTCTATGCTGTGTAATGGTGCTAACTATCAAGTTTATACTGGAGGAATTGGCACCGGGAAGAATAACACTTTAAAAATCTGGTGTGTGTTCAAGAAAATGAGTCACAAGTCGCAAAACTGATATTTTTTAAAGTATCTTTTTCACAAGGTTTCCTAATTGGCATGTTCTGACTTTTAGAGGGGTTATTAAGTATCGTCATATGAATCCATGTAACAAATTTTGGCACATTGTATTAAATATATTCATGTGTTTTGAAGGTCGAGTATATTTAGTTACTTTACTGGTTATTACCCATCCAGAAACATTGCAAACTTTTTTTCCCCAAAACAATGAGGACAGAAGCGGGGTATTGGATGTAGGTTTTGTTTTATTGGGGGTCCAACATTTCGGGCTTCAATGGCCCTTCATCAAGGAGGTTTTTTTTCAAAAATAAAAATATCAAACTTTAAATCTAGAAATACGTATTAGGTGCCCCAGTGTTTACTATCATTGGAATCGGCTTGATCTCCTCTTTTCAAATATGGTGATCCAAAATCCATACTTTGTGGCTTATGACTCATTTTCCTAAAACGGATAAAAAATGGTCATTGATGCTAAGAAGACATATAATAGAGAGATTTAGGAACCACAACGCACCAACACAACGCTAACTCATCCACAAACTATTAGTAGGTAGACGCGGCAGTATTCACCTAAACCTGTACGACCGTTGAATGAAAAAAACCAGGAGGGTAGATGGAATTTTGAAAACACAAACTATTAGTACATTATTAACTTTGTGGGGATATCTCGAGAGGCCTGCAATGCAAATGCCCTCGGCCTAGCACCTCTCGAGATATCCCCACAGCGGTAGTACCAGTACACTCTCCCACCCGCCGTATCCGCACGATACGGAGTTTTTTTGTCTTCATTGAGATGTTGTTTGTCTACAGAGCGCCGCGAACGCTACTGGTGAACTGTGGTGAGGAAATTGCGTGAACTTCTGAGATGAAAAGCGGTCATTTGAATCAAGGAGAGGAAATTTGATAAGCTCCGTATTCGTGCTGCGTTTTTCGTATTGATATGTTATATAGTGTCCATGCAACGATCAAGAAAAAAGGTAGAAGAAATAGTGCTATAATAATGCTACCTTCAAAATTGCATCTGAATACTCATTATAATGCAGCAGGTAAGTATTTAATATAAGTGGGCATCTCATGTTATGCCAGTAATTAACACAGCATACTAAGATAAAATGAATTATAAGAGACTATGAACTTACTGCAGCTGTGAAAAGCCAAATACCTGACACTTCACTCCCCTATAGCTGGCATTACACACTCACCTGTCGCTCATTACACCCACCTCTCCCTCCCTATAGTTTAGAAACCCCTCTAAGCTAAACCAACCAGTATCCATTGAGCAGTTAAAGCTCAGAGGGCGCTACAAGCAAGGCAGTCATGATTTTTAATTCTTCTAAATAAAAGTACTACCAATGTAATATTGTGACATTTATGCCGTATTGGAATTGACCATCATGTATCTTGAACTGTTTTTGGTGATATTCTTCTATATTTTGTCTGTGTAATTATTTGTGTGATATTGTAGAGGGCGTGTAATCAAAACACCCCTAATCATTTACATCTGTATATGTAGTGTACCCCCTGGGGGTCTGCCAACTCCACAACCCACAACCTACATTGCACAAGGGGAGAATGGACAATGTAGGCAAAATATATATATATATATATTGAATTTTTATTCATGGTTTGTCAACAGTTACATAATCATGAAATGGGCGTACAATTCTACAGAGTAGGTCTTCCACTGAGTCCAAAAATAAATAAAATAAAATATCTTACATGTCTCGAGATTTACATATACAATTATATCTGAGTTTCGCTCTATTGGTTCTAATTTACATACAGTGAGTACTTTGGCAATAGTTAAGTCTTAGTATACTCTAAGACCTTTCCATTTATGTTCATACATTTTTACAACAGGTATATCATAATTCATTATTAACAACATATCCGAAGTAGTTACTGGGGGATATCCCTATAATATGGCTACATATTATGTACTACAATCTATATGGACGGAATTTAGTCGTTGCCATTATTTACTAGGCATCGTCACAGTATTTTTAGAGCAATATAACATCATTAACATACAATTGATATTATTGATAAGATCTTTAAACAAAGATCACCCCGCCATCCAACCCTGATATGTCTACCCATCGATGTCTCGATCTTTAAAAATTAGGTATTATGTACCTCAGTTCTATACCCGAAATCAGGTTTCAACTTGGTTGGTTTATGTCAATTCACTACTCTGTAAATTTAGCATGGATAAAATACATACATCGGTCAACTCACTACTCTGTAAATTTAGCATGGATAAAATACATACATACACGGTACAAACAACTGGTCACAAATGTTCAATCAATTATTTCAGTAATAGGTTCGCTAAGATATTGGTCGTATTCAGATGGATACATTTGCTTCAAATATCGGTGAATGATGAATAAATGGATGTCTTTTTAAGGATACCAGTGATTATTGTTAGCACTGGGTTTCCTTAGCGACTCTAACTGGATGATCATTTAATCTAAATGTTCATTAAATAGAAATAGAAATATTGGAAACTTTTTTTTCAATTATTCAACTGTTTACTATCATTGAAATTGGCTTGATCTCATCTATACAAATATACTGGTATCTCAAAATCTGCGCGAACCGTGGGTACGAAAAACGCTGCGCGAATACCCTGTGACGAAAAAAATCATATCAAAAGTGGGTACAAGAAATTTGTATCCAATTTCGTATTGCACGTATACGGTGACGCGCACAATGTACAACTAGTTAGTGCATGCATTATTGTTGTGTTGGTGCGTTGTGGTTGCTAAATCTTGCTATTAGAGATACGGCGTAGCCTTAGTAATTTGAGAATAGGCAAAGGAAATTCATGTAACAGAATATAATTGCTAACATATTTGATTTAGATATCCTCAATGAATGTAATGACATCGGAATTGATATGAATACATGAAGCTTATTAATTGTTGTTCAAGAATAAATGTTTGATCCCACGAAAAATATTGTGACTGGTAATGGTAAACTTGGCGTTAATGTTCTTGACATATTTTCAGAAAATGTACAATTGGCCTTCACCAATCCTCTCAAATAACCCACATTTAAGACAAAAATCAGGTTAGAAATACAGTTTAACATAGCCAGATAGATTTATTGAATGAATACAATACAGAATACATTCAGATATACTAAGTATTCATCATGTTTCACTCTAATTTAGCAGAATTTGAGAGATGTGTAGAGAAGTAGATTGAGCATTTTTTGAAAATCTGACCCATATAGTGCCCACATAATAACCGTGACCAGGTTAGTACAACTCAGAGATGTGACTTTATTTCACTAAATACTATGAACTGAGAAAAGATGAGAGTTTCATATGTTGATGCCTGGGGAGCAGGGACATCACATGAATCAATGTTAATCGAATGAGATATTGTAGATCAGGGAACTATTAAATATAATTATAGTTGTGTTGATATTCCAGTCAAACTAGTTGAGCTGTATGAATACCTCTAGTAGAGCAAAGGCCTTGAATTGGAGTACTGAATGGCTTCTTTATTAATCCACAAGTTTCAATATACAGAAAACTTTTTAACATGGTTATCTCATGGCTCCAGGGCAGTCAGTCAGTCAGCATGATGTCTTCAATGATTATAGCAGCAAGGGTATATCAGGTCTGACTCTACAGTGACTGGGGGCCTTTATATATTTTCGATATTCCAACATATTTCTTCAGGCTTCCAGAGCCTTAGTGGTCTTACACCAGTTTTCTTGGGTGTTGGTACATAGAATTATAATGTATCAGCTTCTGGAAGCATGGAGAAACCTCTCCTTAAGGGTGGTCTCCACTGGCTGCGGTAAGCTCTGCAGTAAGAAGTGGTGAGGTCCTGCCTACATGGCCAGTGAACCATGTAGGCAGGACTTCATCACTCCCCTCCACCTACAGAACCAGCACAACACCATCGCAAGGCTTACTGCAGAGCTTACCGCAGCCAGTGGAGACCACCCTTTACATTGCACCATCTTCTGGAACCATCTTCTGGAAACCTCTGTGAGTCACTCAGATACATCCAGGAGAGCTGCTCCTAATACAATGCCCAACGTTCATTTCACAATCACAGGCATTGCATCAGACAGAGCTCCCTGAGCCAGGCTCAACGGATAGCCTAAAGATCATACTACCATGTTCATACAATATAAATAATTAATTAATACAATTGATTAAATAGGATGAATAACACATATACTAGAAATTGTATATGCCTGCCTATCATTGGACTGGATCCATGGATTAAATTGTGTTGTATTCCAGGAAAATGAGTCACAAGTCGCAAAATTGATATTTTGAAGCCTTTTTTAACATGATATCTTTATTGAAATGTTCTGATTTTTAGAGGGTTTAGCACTTACTGTCATATAAATCCGTGTAACAAATTTCAGGACATTGTCTTAAAAATATCCTTGCGATTCGAAGGCCTATGGAGTATATTTAGTTACTTTACTGGTAATTACCCACCCAGAAACATTGCAAACTTCTTTTTTTAAATAAAGATATCCAACTTAAAGAGATAAACCACAGTTCAACTGGGAAAAAAACTGAAAATAGCATTTTCTTTAAACTTTGCCTCGTGAAAGAACAAGCTTATGTGAATTCAAAAAGCCAATAAAAACAATATGTCACCGGGTTAGTTTTCATTTTAGGGGGCCTCAAAATTTATGGTTGTTCACTATAGAAGTCTATGAGAAAAGGACAATTTTTTCGTTTTTTCAGTATAAAAAAAAAATGAAAATAACTTTCTCCTAAAAATCTCTATAAACATAGCTAACATATTGCTTTACCCTTTCAAGCAATAAAAAATGGGGGTCACCGACCTTTTAAAAAAGTTATTTAACTGAATCTGCATCCCGGTGAGTTAAAAACAGGAATATTGAAGATTTTCAATGCTAAATAATATATTTCAAAATATGTTGATACCCTGTTCTTTCATACATGAGGGTAAATATCTATAGTGGTTATGTTTAGAAGACATTTCAATTGAAAAATGTTATTTGTCTGTCTGAAATCTTGGAAAAACTGAGAAAATATCCATTTTTCCCACATACTTCAATACTAAACTTTGCTGGTCTCTAGAAAGAAAAAAAATATGCTGAGATCCATTTTTTTTTCTTTTTGTTATCCTCCAACCATGTACTTTCTCAAGACAAAGTTTGAAAAAATTACTGTCAATCCTTATTTTTCATGCATTAGTTCCTTTAACTCCCGCCTGCAGCAGTGCGTATAACAGTGGTTTATCTCTTTAAACTATAGAAATACTTATTAGGTGTCCTAGTGTTTACTATCATTGGAATCAGCTTGATCTCCTCTTTTCAAATATGGTGATATCTCAAAATCCATATTTTGTGGCTCATGACTCATTTTCCACATCACAATTGTTACGAACAGAACAATCCTGTGGAAGTCTTCATGAGTCAATATTTGGGTCAGATTTTCAGAAAATGTACAATTTGCAGCTCTACACTTTGGGTCAATTCTGCTAAATTAGACTGAAATTTTGTCAATACTAGGTAAATTTGGGTATATTCGGAATCGCATTGATTCTAGCAATCTGTTTGGTTAGGCTAAACTACATTTTGAAAGTCATTTTTGTCTTAAATTTGCGTTATTTGATAGGATTGGTGAAGGCAAATTGTACATTTTCTGAAAATCTGAGCCATTTAAGTGTTCCAACAGAATAACACCAAGTGAAACTCAACTGGAACTTTTCTTAATTTTCATCCTTTCGACTTTTGAATGTTAAACATCCATGCTACAGTCCTCAAGCAATTAACATTGGATGAAGAATCTAATCTTTCTAAAATAGATATAATCTCAACTAAAAAGTTTCCTTAAATAGGGGGAAAGGTAACAATGCATAGGATTAATGTACACTATAATTAATTAATTATTCTGTAGGAGGTTTTCATTGTATAGTACAGATCCTGCTACGTAAATGTGCAATATGTAATTGAGTCAGATACTAGGTAAATTCGAGTATACTCAGCATGGCATTGATTCTAGCAATCAGTTTGGTTAGGTTAAACTACATTTTGAACTTTATTTTGTCTGAAATTTGGGTTATTTGAGAGGATTGGTGAAGTTGAATTGTAAATTTTCTGGCGACTTCACCCAATCACTATTTCTCCGCGTTTTCATTTACAGTACTCTGCACTTCTGTGGTCTTCGTTGTTGTAGTCATTGGCACAACGTTGCTTTCTCCCTGTGCGACTTTGATAACCTAGAAAGCGACATTAAACAGATTGTTACTGCAGTATACATGTACGTTCTACTTCTGAAATAACATTTGTTCACCAGTTAGGATCGATAATATAATTATAAAACATCTTTACAGTATAGTCCAGAAAGCCACATTCCTCGAGCGTTGCAGTTCACCGCATAATGCGATAAGCTTAACCAAGGCAAAACAAAATACAAAATAAAAATAAAGTCCTCACATGGCTGTGTCGACAGCAACAAAAAATGCTACTCAACTAAAATGTCCGGGCGGGTGTGAGGGGGATTTTCACTGTGGGGTTGTTTGGTTTGTGCAGCCTGGAGATCAAGCACGCCCTTGAAAATAACAGACCACTGCACTTATCTATAGGTCAGATTTTCAGAAAATGCACAATCTACATTTCTACACATCCCTCAAATTCTGCTAAATTAGAGTGAAACATGATAAATACTGAGTATATCTGAGTGCATTCGGTATTGTATTCATTCAATGAATCTGGTTTGGTTATGTTAAACTGCAATTTGAAGCTGATTTTCGTCTTAAATTTGGGTTATTTGAGAGGATTGGTGAAGGTCAATTGTACATTTTCTGAATACGTGGCCATCATGTGAACAAACCTTAGGTAAAAAGATGACAATTTCTGTGGCGAAGGTAGCTAGAAGCATGAACGTAGAGATGAGAACATCAGCGAGAAGTGAGTCTTTTTTCAACATGAAGTTCAGAAATGCACCCAACAGACTCAAGAGTGCAACATTGTAGATACAAGATCCAATCAACTGGGAGTCGTTGAGGGCCTCCATCTTAACCTAGGAAAAACATGGGTAATATGTGATGTGTTTCAGAAAAATGAATCATAAGTCGCGTCGCAAAAAATGGACTTTGAGATATTATTATATTTAAAAAGATGAGATCAAGCCGATTTTAATGATAATAAACAGTAGAACATCTAATAAGTACTTCTATATTTTAAGTCTGATCTTTTTAGTTTTGAAAATAAGTTTTGCAATATTTCTGGGTGAACATTTACTAGTAAAGTAGCTAAATATACTTTATCAGATGACCTTAGAAATGCAAGGATATATCTAATACAATGTCCTGAAATTTGGTACATACATTTATATGACCAAGAGAACTAAACCCTGCAAGAATCAGAACATTTCAATAACGAAATCTTGTAAATAAAACACTTTGAAAAATACAATTTTTGCGACTTATGACTCATTTTCCTGGAACATATCACATATGTTACAGGAAAATGAGTCACAAGTCGCAAATATAATGACACTAGATTTATTGCAAATGCAATATCAAATCTTGCTGTTAGTGTTTTGTCCCCAAACTGTCAGGATAAAAATGCGTCATTGTAAATATCCAACAAATCCAACACTTTTCTTTTTCAAATATAATTTTCCTTTTCTAAGATATTCCAACACATAATCAACATGACTTATGGATATCTTAATATCAGAAGAGATACTTTCTTGGATTTGCGACTTTCTTCCTCTCACAGAGATATCAGCAAATCCACCATCTGATGCTATTTTCATTCCTTTTCACCCTAATGTACATCAATGTATTCCTACACCAGCATCTTAATCTTCATTGAAACATTATCAGAGAAAGAGAGAGAGAGAGGGGGAGAGGGGGGGGAGGGGAGGGGGAGAAGGGAGGTGAGAGAGGGAGGGGAGGGGAGGGGAGAGGGACAGATATATGGGTCAGATTGTCAGAAAATGTACAATTCACCTTTACCAATCCTCTCAAATAATCCACATTTAGGACAAAAATGACCTTTAAAATCCAGTTTAACATAACAGAACTGATACTCTAAATCAATGTGATACCAAATATACTCAGATATACCCGATATTCATCATTTTTCAGCTTAATTTAGCAGAATTTCCTGAATATGCAGAGCTGCCAATTGTACATTTTCTGTAAATCTGACACATATAGAGACAGATGTTCACAGAAAGGGGGAGACAGGGAGAGGGAGTGAATCTACAGAGTGCTGGTGCACTTACAGCGGGTGACACTGTGGGTGACACAGTTAGAGGGGCCATTGCTAAGCAACTGGGTTGCAGACTCATGGGATCGGTGAGGTAGATACAGACATGACAGAAAGGAAAGGAACCCAAAAGTCAGTGTCCGATCACTGTCATCCCCTTGTGATCACTGTCATCCCCTTGTGCAATGTGCTATAGCAGCAGATGGCACATGTCATGGGTAATAGGGGAGTCGTCATAGTAAAAAGGCTCCTTGTCATGGGTGAAAAGATCTCCGTAATGAAGAAATAGTCAGTGCCATGAAACTATTTATTCCAGGAATAGGAATATCCAGATTGTAATAGGAAAAGGTGTCTTTGTTATGGATTTTGGCTATGCGTAATATGTGCAAAAAACGAAGAAAAGTTTGTAATATTACACAGGTCGTACAGATGACGACTTTGGGACACAACAGTTAGACATGATTTTCAAACAAACTCAAGCGAGTAAGACTTGTAGACAAATATTAATAATTTTAAGGAGATGTTACGACATTTGTATAAGGAATAACTAAGGAAGAAGGAAGGCATTAAGGCAATGTGTGTAGAAGAGGTGATTATTTGAAACATAATAATATTATGTAAATTGTATTAGTAAGGGTCAAAACGAATGTTAAGATGTAGACATTGTTCGTTTATTTCTATTAAGACCTTTTTGGAAGAACTGTGTTAGCACATCGTAGCACGTCGTAACCAATTTCCGAGATGTAATTGTATTTGAAATGGAAATAATTTTTTTTATATATAATCATATTTGAAAAGATTAGATATAGGGGATTCCAATGAAGTTAAACATTGTGATATTTGATAAGTATTTCTCTATTTTAAGTTTGATATTTTTATTTTTGAAAGAAAGTGTTTGCAATATTTCTGGGTGGACATTTTTTACTAGTAAAGTAGCTAAATATACTCTATACGATAACCTTACAAATGCATGGATATATTTAATACACAGTCTTGAAATTAGGTACATGTATTCATACAACCCCAGGGACTAGACACGCAAACAATAAAAACATTCCTATAAAGAGATCTTATGAATAAATCATTTTGAAAAATATAACACTTGTGAAGGCTGTTTTTATTTCGTAATTAATAAATATAGCATTATTCTCTGTTAGATAACTTCTAAAACAACTGTTAGAATGCTTAACATTGTATTACTTCTTTCGCATACCTGTATCCAAATTATGCTTTTTCAATTGAGTCTCATGAGATTGTCATACATTTATAAAAAATGAACTCAATGACATTTATTTTTTAAAAAATCAATTTTGCGACCTGTGACTCATTTTTTTAAAAACATTAACATTTGGATATGGTAGATTGGTTAGCCTAAAACATGTGGTAATGTTAAAGTGGGAAGTCCTGCAATTCAATTTGTGTGTACCTTTCGTGTTTCCCAAGCAAGAAATGCACCAAAAAGGAGAAGTAAGCCCATGATAATGTAGATGGCGCCACCGAAGTAGAAACTATATCTTGACTGGCATAACGCCACGGAATGGTGCACGGCAATCTCCACACCATCAGAGAGAATTTCCTGTCGATGTTTAGGCAAATTCGAATTCGATGCACCAGTAGCAACAGTTCCAATGGTAAAGGTTTGCAGGGAAAGGAAATAATGCACACGTTAAATCTATGAACAATTCAAACCAATAAACAAGTATTAATGGCACGTTGGATGATATAATATGCCGGACTAATTCAGTTCTGATGATAAATGGGAAGAGGCTTAGATGTAAATTCAATGTTTCTGGGTCAGGTCTAGAAAATGTACAATTGGCCTTCGTGAATCCCCTCAAATAACCTAAATTTAAGACAAAATCAGGTTTATTGAATGAATACAATACAAAATACATTCAGATATATACTTAGTAATTTTATCATTTTTCACGCTAATTTAGCAGAATTTGAAAGATGCGTAGAACACTAGATTGTGCATTTTCTGGAAATCTGACCATTGTCAATAAATGAAACATTTTAATCAAAATTAAAAATGAAACATTTTAATCAAAATTGAAATGTCATGCTGTACCTTCACGCTGCCACTAGATTTACCAACCTAATGATTTCTAAATTTATTTCATTTAATTTTTTTTCTAATCTTGACCTTGAGTCTTACTTTGGACTTTGTTAAATAGAGCTAGATCTAGATAAACACAGCAGTGGGCGGAAGACCATGGTTATTCTGTATTGGATTGTCATCTGTGAGCCCATATCTCAATGTTAATGCCATTTGATTATTGAACTTTACCTACAATGTACTTGTTTGTTGATAACTCAACTGTCGTTATTACAGAAGATGTGCTGTATAAAAATACTAAATAAAAGAGAAAAAAATGATGAATTCACCACCTCTATATCTGTCTGCTGGTACTCAATATATCTTGGATCCACTAATTCCCAAACCACGAGGAGTGCCACATTTACAGCAAGTAATATGAGCACAGACAACATCAACGTATGGTCGGAAATTTTCTGAAAATAGATATACAGGTTAACTAAGTTGGTTGAAGGAGCGTGAATATTACACTCGTTGCTACACAATTCGTGCAATATTCTAATCGACTGAAACCAACAAATAGAAAAAAATCAAGTCATAAATTTGAATTCTACCGGTAATCTTAGTAAAATAAAACCAAATTGGTTGCCATGACAACCCAACGTAAATCACTAGTGAAATACGCAATATGCGTTAATCACGTTAGATACTTTGTTTTCAGAGCAATGCGTGTATAATAAAACCGTATCTAATTTTCTATACTTCGAAGACGATTGTCAGTAAATTGTAAATTAGAAAATCGATTTCATTTTAAGAATCAGTGACGTCTGCAAATTGAGTCAATATAATTGTTAAAATCTTACAATATCGAGCTTCTTGGTGTTCCTAAAGATTACATGGACCCTCCATGTTTTTGATAGCAGGGCTCCAAAGACAAGCGACATACCAATGGTCAAGCAAAATGTCCATAGCTATTTAGAAAAAATAAAAATAGAATTGATGCATTATGAGTTTCTACATGAAATGAAACATTGCTAGTTTGTATTCACCTAATTAAAATGATATCTAAATATCTTGAGTTTTTTTGTTTTGTTATTTTTTCAATTTGTATTTTTTTTCATATAGATATTGTGAGTTGTTTTATTTCTCATATTATTCAGACTCAAGCCTCCCTTTCCCTTTATCATATCGATATGCTTTTTTTTATTTGATTTGCAAAATATTATATTCAGGTACAGATATACTTCATCAATAATAAACTACTAACGTAACCCGCAGAAGGAAGTTATACTATCAGAAATTGCTCGACAAAAAAGAAGCCATCCTTGCTCTTAAACAATTTTAAAAAAGCTCTTGCAATAGTAAATGGAAGATGGTACAACTTCAACATTATCAAAGTCAAAAAAAGACACAGATAAGTCTTGCGAGCCTCAATTTAGTTTCAATAAGTTTTCACCCAACAGACTATCCTTGGTTTTAAGAAAATTTAAAAAAAACCTCTTGCAATAGTAAATGGACGATGTTACAACTTTGACATTATCAAACTCAAAAAACGGCACAGATAAGTCTTGCGAGCCTCAATTTAGATGAGAAGAAATGCAATTTCCATTCAGGTATTATTACATTTAGAAGTTTTCACTACTATAGAACGATCGTGTATAAAATAAACGTTATTTATAAGAAGGATTGTAAATGGTCCATACTATACAGAATGCGAGTGTCTCCTCATCACGTTGAGCGTTGAAGAAGATGGCCACATAGCACAGAAGGCAACCAACCAGAATTATATTATTCATATTAGGAGAGGACATTTTGATCAACCTGAAACAATGAGAATTATTTTATTCAAATTAGGAGAGGACATTTTGTCAACCTGAAAAATAAATGGGCGTGGTTTAAAACTTGATGGAAAGGAAAATCTTCAAGAGAAGCGTAAATCAACTGATAATGATCAAGTAAACGTACACAATGTACAGCGTTGCCCTGTTATGTCATATCCCAAAAATAGCCTGACTAAAACAGACGTGCTCAGTACTGGGTAGTTAAGCAGAATTTTAGTAATATGATAATATAATAAATGGGGTATCTATATATTAATAAAATAAGGGTTTGTAGCCTTAAACCCCTATCTTCTCTGAAACCGCTAGCCAGATCTCCATTATATTTCACATGCACATTGCCACAAATGGTGCCGATCCATTCCACTATGTTTCATTAACAAATTAGGGTTGAAAAGGGGTTAGAAATGGGTTTACATTGAGCACCCCATCCAGGGCCCACAGCACTGCCTGAAAACAAACCTATCAGTGCCCCTACACCAGGTTTCTGGGTCACCCAAAGCATGACGTCATGGACGGGCACATCATTGCTTCACTATGGGATTTTTATCGTCAGAGTTGAATCTGTTCATAAACTATTGTTTGTGATGGTTTTTGTAGTCGAGCGGGGGAACCCGCCCACTAATTTCCTCACAATGAAAGATGGAACGGGAGAGGGAGCGGGAGAGGGATTGGGACAGGGACAGGGACAGGCAACACAACAACAGCACAACACTGAACAGTGACCAAAAAAAGCATCTAAACAGGGTTCTATTTGTGGTATGAAGATACTAAGTTATAGAGACAACTTGAAAGAGAAAGATAGTGGGAGAGGGAACAAGGAGAGATGAGGATGTGGGCCCCACTGTCCCACTTGCAAATCCCGTGCGTAGCATGGGTATTATTAATTAATCATAACTATTAATTAATATAGATAAAATGAGGTAACACAATGCTACGTAATGTATCATAACATTTTTATATATTGTTGCTTCTCATGTGTCATACTGAACGAGGAATTTCCTAGGAAAAAAGTAGAACGATGTATTAAACATTTGAATAAACGCGAATTATTAACACAATATGTTTCTTCTGTCAATATTTTTCTACTTTTGTTTTGAAATAAACTCCAACTGTCGCTCCCGTATCATTATGATATAGAAATCAGCAAGCAAGCAAGAAAGACAAATCACCTTCTTTTTCTAAATCCGATGTTAAAAGCCAGAAATGCTATGGTTATTGCAATGCCACATCCTGATATAGATGATAAGGATACAAACGCCGCCTTTCCCATAAAGTCATGGACTTGTTTGACAATGGCTTTGTCGGAGGGTACTCGCCCACCTGCAAGGAAACACATAGTTGCAGTGGTTATTATAAGTCTCACTCTTATTCAATGTTGTTGTCAATGTCAATTGTTGTCAATGTTGTATCAAATGGGTCAAGTTTTCAGAAAATGTACAATTCACCTTCACCAATCCTATCAAATAACCAAGATTTCACACAAGAATAAAGTTCAAAATACAGTTCAACCTAACCGAACAGGTTGCTAGAATCAATGCAATGCCGAATATACTCAAATTAACCTAGTATTGGCCAAATTGCAGTCTGATTTAGCAGAAATTTAATAAATGTGTACAGCTGCCAATTGTACATTTTCTGAAAATCTCACCCAAATGTCTTTATTCATGTATGTTTTAATATTAAACGATACCAAAATACTAAATAATTCACTATACAGAACTACTAGCATCATGCTACCAATATTTAACTGCCAATTCTATCCATATGCATATTTTGGGGAGATCAATAGATAGTCTAAATATTATTTAAGCGAATACAGTAAAAATATTTGACTCACCTGGCCATAATATGCCCCCGTTTAACCATTTAAGACTAAACTTGCCATCCTCTCCAACTTGATAATAAGCAACTAAATTCCTTTTGCCATCTGGAATTCATTTGCAATAAATTGACTTGGAAATTAAATGAAATTTATAATTAGTAGGGCCTATACTGTATGTCATTTATTAGTTACAATCATTTGATTTGATTTGAAAAATATTATATTCAGGTCAAAGACATTTTTATACATATAGTACAAATATTCTCGGAATAGCCTGATTGTATCCTATAATTTTAAAGCAAATTATCACTAAGTAAGTATTTAATAAACACACATAGAATCAGCTCAGTGATTATTAAATGTAATCTAATGATTATACATAATGCTAACAAGTATTTACATCCATTCTGACAACATACATTATTATTTGCAGTTTAGACACATTTAACAAATTCCCATCCACCAGCGCCATGCACTCACACGCTGGCCATTATTTAGAGCTTGGTGAATGCCTGATTCCAGGCTGTGTTTATATCCTGTTTGGTACCACGAGACCCGTAAGGGTCGAGTGGTACCAGACTGGATATAAACACAGCCTGGAATTAGGCATTCACCAGGCTCGTTAGTAGACGAATTTGGGTGGATAGCTTTCAAATGACTTTAAAATAACTCAAATGCTAAATATTCAGTAGAAACGACCAATTCTAACAGGAGGTCCACCAAGGAAATGGCCGCATCTTCCCTTTCGGTTCTCCCCACCCAAACCTGAGATGACTTCACCTAGTAACACATCCTGCCTGTTGCATCAATTGGGCAGTCAAATCTAAGCTGATTCCAAACAATTCAAGCAAAATGAAGAAACTTTCTGACCTGTTAGTTTCCAATTATGAAAATAATCACTTTATAGCCTTTTAGCATTTTGTTTAGCCACCAGTAATTGCTCTATTTTACCGCTGAAAAGTTGAAGTGGTGACCTAATTCCCCAGGCCTAATTCTCATGGCAGAAGCCATGTTCCCGTTGTAACAAGCCCTCTGATTGGTTATACCTCTTTTACCCACTAGGGACTAATTCAAGAAGGACCAGTAATAGAAAATTATGAACTAAAAGTCATTTTTTTGTAGTCTTAACATAATACTGTGCATCCCATAGAGGTGTCATTATTTGCATGTATCTTTGGCATAGCTGATAGTATTATTCTTTAAGTCTACAAAATGAGTGTGATCTGTTATTTAGAGGTCATGGCTTATACCACCAGTTTGCCCTTATACCTTGAAGTTGTTGGTCTCTGTCCCCTCACCAAATTGGCTATACTTCCAGCATACTAGTTAGTACATCAGTACTTGGTTCTGGAAGGCACAGCAGGCTGTGTGGTGGAGTCTCAGCAGTCCTCATCTCAAAGATGAGAACTTGTTGGGGACAGGCCACTCCTGGCTGTTCCACCTAAAGGTGATATTGAACACTTCAACATAAGTGTTCCTCTATCACTTTTGGGGGAAAGTGATAGTGACCACTTCTCACAAAAAGTGGTCTCATATCACTTTTGGTGGAACAGTTAGTTGTGGCACTATCCACCCAATCATCTACTAACAGACCCCCTTACCTCTTTGATGCCGGAATTGGATGATAGCTGAAGGATCGCCAAACTCATCAAATTCAACATATCCCAAGCCACCAACAAACTTCACAGATGCTGTCATTTCCTTTATTAATTGTCCCATCCAGTGGTTAGAATAGTCAAACTCAGACAGACTCAGGTTTTGTCCTATGAAGGAGAAAACATAAAGGAAGACGGCAATTATATATATTGCATCAGGATGTACAATTAAAATAATTAAAACATTGTACGCAAGTCCATTGTATCAAAGAAATCTTAATCTGTACTTAATTCAATTAGACTATGTAGAAATAGTTAAATAGGAAGAAACCATAATTATGGTTCGTGCACTGACAAATAGGATAAAGGGGAGTCTCCACTGGCTCCTACATGGTCAGTGAATCATGTAGGCAGGACCTCGCCACCTCTCACCAACACAGCACCATCGCTAGGCTCACTGCAGAGCTTACCGCAGAGCTTACCGCAGCCAGAGGAGACCACCCTTAAGATAGCGTTTCTTAAAACTTGCCTAGTTCCTTTAGTTTCACTTCCGTTTTGTTCAGTGCCAGGGCTGCAGTCCATACGGTATCATAGAAGTAGAACTTCTCATAGTAGGCAAAGAAATCAGATTCATTTTTACCCACATCGGCCATCTTTTCAACGAATATTTTCTCCAACTCATTCTTAGAGAATCCTGAAACTCCTACTTGATCTCCATATGGGTTATTGCTAGTTGTATCTGTACGGAAATTAGGTAGAATTCACTTTTAATTTTCGATAATTTATACATCCATGGATCCTCTAACATCTGATAATTTGTTTTTTGTAATTAGTATTATTCCAAGTTTTGTCAGTATTATGCTATTGTAATAGCTCTTCATCAATTTCCTTTAATATCTCATGAAATGTTTCAGGTTGTGTTCTGTTTAATTCATATCTTGGTTATTCCCAATTGAATAAACCCCTTGAGCCC
The DNA here is from genome assembly GCA_942159475.1 of Sthenelais limicola. NCBI lineage: Eukaryota > Metazoa > Annelida > Polychaeta > Phyllodocida > Sigalionidae > Sthenelais > Sthenelais limicola. The sequence goes on from OW804098.1 coordinate 12,746,278, forward strand.
ATGTCATTATATTATATTATATCACTGTACGATCTCTTGCATTTCTTACATAAACACTCTTATCTTTGACCTTGCTGTATAAACATCCTGAATAATAATTTTTAAAAAATCGATAATAAAAGTTTCTAATCTAATCGCTACCTGAATATAATGTTCCCTCTGCGGCCCTCGCCATCTCTTCTTGTGTACATTCTGTTTCTTCTTCCAAAAACCAGTTTTCTGTATACCAGTCTGGAAACATCCATACAACCTTTGGACTAATCAGGCTGATACGGTACGCCTGTGCATAGAAAGAGAAACTAATTAAATTGAACCTTTTTGTTTTGTTTTGAAAGATCTTTATTCATCAGATTGAAATTATGTAATTATACACTATTCTCATTCGAGGCTGATATGAGTGAAAAGTGTTACTAATATACATTCATTACAACAAGAGGAAATTTATAATATATCATTCATAGCCATAAAGAAGGCATTAATCAGAAAAAAACAGAAACACACATAAAGACCATCACCCGGGCAGCATCCTATTATTACAAAACGAGGTGATTCACGAGTGTTTATCGTAGACAATATACAAAGAAAATCCCTAACTGGAATTGTTGTTAATCTGTATCCTCCTCATAAGATAAGATAAGATAAGAAAATCTGTTATTTGTCTAAGGAATTAGCTGGATACATAAGAAGAAGATGACAAATAGGTCGACATGTCTATATGAAACGAGTTTTGTTCCATTTCTACCGACAGTTACCTTTAATTTGGATAGATTTATATCGCTTAAGGCTGGAATTTGTATCTAGTACATAGGAGTTAATAAAAATGACAACAATAGGAATGTACAACATTTAAAAATGAGATATCAACAGGCAATACTTTTATGAAATATCAACATTTATCCAATAATATACTTTATTGAACACAGGTTACTTATCGACATATAATCGATAATATACTTTATCGAGTATAATTGCAGCTTGCTTAAATATCAATGTTTTCGCCAAAGTTGTATAATTATTGGACGAAATTTCTGTATTAGTGACCAGAAAATTTGAGTTTTGCAGTGAAATATGCTTTTCTGCTGCTTACAATTAACTCATATGGTAACATTTGTGTTTATACGAGTGACAAATATCTATGGACATCATGAGGTTATGATTGCACAAATACACAGTTCACATACTGTGAACATTGCTTACCACACGGTCACCAGAAAATGTACAATTGGCAGCTCTACACATTTATGAAATTCTGCTAAATTCGACTGGACAATGATAAATACTAGCTATATCTGAGTATATTCGGTATTGAGTTTTGATATTGATTAAGAGGATGTGTTTGGTTATGTTAAATTGTGTTTTGAGGGTTTCTAAATGTGGATTGTGCATTTTCTGGAAATGTCACCCAGATGATTACTATCAGGGAAAACGATCATGTTTAAGTTGCTCTGCCACTGCCACACTTCTCACACATATTATAGCATTATCAACCCAAAACATCCTAATAGAGCTCAAAGAGAGATAAGACCTAAACCCCTTAGAGTTATCTGTACTATTGCTTGCTTTTGGCACCGTTGCTATGCAAGAATAACGATATAAGCCTGTTGCTAGGCAACCGTCAAACATAGAGAAACTCCAATGATACCAGTGGATTCCCCATAGTACCAATAGGGGGGTAGGTGTCTTTAGAATTTTAATATCTCAAATACCTGCGAAGCTAGAGCCTGTTCCAAACATACTAGTCCGTTGCTAGGCAACACTTCCATTTTGGGGTCTCTAAAAAGATTTATGGAATGGCCCTATAGCCAAAAATCTTCCCAATGATCTTTTTTAACTTTCTGCCAAGTTTCATGCTTGTTTCACCAAACCCACAATTCTTCCAAATATTTCACCTATCTGCAGTACTATAAAGCACAAGTGCAAGTTAGCGCATGTGTGGGTTTTCGGTGCATCGCTAAATGAGATGAGAAAATGCTTTCATTAGAAAAATATTTTCATTAGAATCTTGTATCAAGAATCCTAATACTAATTCAGTATTCAATAAAATGTACAGCAAATAAGAAATCAAAAAGTAGGAAATTAAAAAACAAATTATATTGTGCAGAATAATGTGCTGGGAAATGAACAAATGCGATATTTAAGAGAATGTATACTTTACCCCACACAGAACACGGGCCGCCGTATCTTGGTAGAAACGCCCAAAAATGATCCGTGCATCATGTTGCTATTTAAAAAATCAAAGAAAGAAGATTTAAAAGAAGAAAATGTTAAACGGGGGATGGGAGCGGTGGGATTTAAATGAAAGGTTAAATAGACCCAGTGATCTGATTGGTGGTCCCAACAGTACTGAGGGTGAGGTGAGGGGGTGGGGGGGTGAGACGAGAAGTAGGAGCAGATATGAGCAGATAGCGTTGGGGGAGGTTTGGGAGTAGTTCGCCAGGTCAATGACCTGCCATAGAACTAAGAAGCTGATGCTTAATGCCATGACAATGGGTAGAATTGATTATTAACATGAATGTTATGAGTTGGTACTAACTACTATTATTTTGATTACTTGTGTAATTTCTGTCATTGCTACTATTATAAAAGTCTGTATTTCCAATCAAGTATTGCGGAGAATAGCATCATTGGTGTAAAGCTTTACTCTGAATAAACACTTTCAAATAAGTGACTCAACTGTACTTGTATACATAACATTGTGGGGTTTGATGTGTGCGGCAAGTAAGCTACACCATGAGTACTTCAAGTGGATAGGGGGCTTTAAAATGCATTCTCAGCTATTACGACAAAACAAATCTTACCAAATTTCTTCATATTAAGACTAATCGGACTGGATTTATAACTATTCAGCAGCTGGTATATGTGATGTGTTTCAGGAAAATGAGTCATAAGTCGCAAAATTCCTATTTCTTAATGTGATTTATTCAACAGATGTCTTTGTGTGAATGTTTTTATTTTTGGGGTGCTTAACGCTGTTTATAGCATGAAGGCAAGTACCAAAATTCAAGACAGTGTATTAGATATATTCATGCATTTCTATGGTAATCTCATAGAGTATATTTAATTACTTTACTGGTTACTGCCCCCCAGAAATAGTGCAAAGTTTTCTTTCAAAAAACATAAATATCAAACTTAAAATATAGAATAGATTATTAGACTGTTTACTATCATTGGAATCGTCTTGATCTTATCTTTTCAAATATAAGGATATCTCAAAATCCATTTTTTGCGACTTGTGACTCATTTCCCTAAAACACATCACATATGTTTATACAAGAATTTGAAGTCTAATGACCGAGACAAAAATGTTGCCGGTGAGCGATAATAAGTGAAGTCATTGCATGAAAGGATTCAGGCGGTTCCTCCAAATACAAATAAGGACGTTTTAGAAGCCCTTTAGCAAAAACGACCGGACAGAATCCTTCAAAATGTTGACTTTTAGATGGGTTGGAAAAGAACGGAAAAAGAAGTAGAAAATGTTCAGTTTTTGACGGACATTAACTGCAGAGAGTGCAACTTTAGTGGGCATTAACTGTTTGCTTCAGAAAACTATGTTCTATATCCGTCAGATTTTTAGAAAATGTCCAATTCGTCTTCACCAATCCTCTCAAATAAACCACATTTAAGACAAAAATCAGCTTTAAAATGCAGTTTAATATAACAGAACTGATAGTCCTACTTTAAATCAATGCCATACCAAATATACTCAGATATATCAGGTATTTATCATTTTTCAGCCTAATTTAGAATAATTTCCTAAATGTGTGGAGCTGCCAATTGTACATTTTCTGAAAATCTGACCCATATCATTTACCATACCTTTAAACTGTTCAAATGTCGAGTTGGGTCGTCTGTGAACACCTCAGCTGTTATCAAACTTATATTGTGCATAGCCATCTCCCTTGCCATTCTGCCCATCGACTGTAAACACATCATTTAAGCCGGATTAGAAAACAATTTTTCATGGACAGTAATAGGGGATTTGCAAAGCCGCCATTTTGAATCTTGATTCACATGGAATTATGGGACTAATGGTACAGTGTAAAATCTATAGAAAACATGCCATGTTCAGTATGGACTATTTATCAATACTCTAATGTCAATATCTATGTGTTATACATGTTCCCATAACACATGTCCCCATCTTTCCCATGAAGAATTTGGTTTTCATAACTCATTTATACAAACTCTGATATTGGTGAAATCATTCTTGCAATTTTCGATAACAATTTCCCAAATGTTTGTATGCCAGATTTCAACAGAATCCATCCCATGATGCACTGTACCAGACATGCGCAGTGGCACATGCAAGTCCCCTATTAATCAAAGGTAATTAAAGCAATTAAATGTTCAATAACTTTTCACTTCTCATTTGTGATGTGTTGATGAATCACAAGTCGCAAAATTGATATTTTTCAAAGTGTTTTTTCCACAAGATCTTTTTATTGAAATGCTCTGATTTTTAGAGGGTTTAGCACTTCTAGTCATATGAATCTATATAACAAATTTCGAGACATTTTATTAAATATATCCTTGTGTTTAGAAGGCCTTCGAGTATATTTAGTTACTTTACTGGTAATTACCCACCCAGAAACATTGCAAACTTTTTTTTTCAAAAATGAAAATATCAAACTTAAAATATAGAAATACTTATAAGGTGTCCTAGTGTTTACTATCATTGGAATCAGCTTGATCTCCTCTTTTCAAATATAATGATATCTCAAAATCCATATTTTGCGACTTATGACTCATCTTCCTAAAACGGATGACATTTTACAGTGGGGTCAGATTTTCAGAAAATGTACAATTCGTCTTCACCAATCCTTTCAAATAGCAAAAATGAGCTTCAAAATGCAGTTTAACATAACAGAACTGATACTTGAAATCAATGCGATAACAAATATACCCAGATATACCCAATATTCATCATTTTCCAGCCTAAATTATTTAGGAGAATTTTCTACAAGTGTTGAGCTGTCAATTGTACATTTTCTGAAAATCTGACCCATTGACAAATTCTGGCGTTTCCTTACAATAGGAATGTCCGACTCTGCTGTGTAAATGAGTGCTACATTTGACCAGCCAAAGTACTTGAAGAGCTCTATCCTGGGGAGGATGTTAACCGTGTTGGGCGGCCAAAGCCGAAAGAAATTAGGATACAATTTCTTATCCGACAGAACTGGCGACGTGGAATCATAGGATATCTGTGCGATGAAAAGAAACGAAAAGTATTAAATTTTATTCTAAATAGATTTAGATTTAGATTTAATAATATTTTATTCAGGTCGATGAACATTTCCATACATAAAGCACGAATATTCTCAGGACAGCCTGAATTATTACAAAAAAAATTTCTACGTAAGTCAAGATGGTTACATACAGCTGTTGGTATCATTACTGTTATATAAATTTAATAGTAACACATCTTAGAAAGATTAATATCTTCGTATTTTAAAGCCAAGTTATACATGATCCATATTTGCAAACGAAACAATATAATATAAAAACAGAACCCATTCTTAATTAACACTGCAGTTGCAGGAATTTGAGGGGCGATTAAAATACATGTATTATATTTCTACAGACACCGTGCTCATTCATATTAACCATTTAAAAAAACCATTGTTCTGGAAACAAGTTTCTCGAGATTCCCAATGCACCTGACATCTACGGTCCCAGTTATATTAATTCTAAATTATCACATGAATAAATTCAGTATATATATGCGCATTCCATTTGAGAGGCGCGATAAGTGAGGTGAAATAAAAATATTTTCATGGTTTGTGTACCATAAAAATTCGAATTGGGTTGGGTTTTTTTTTAGCTTTTAGATACTTTATGACGATTCTAAACCAAAAATAATGGTTTATATATCAATATTTGTCTATGTTAGGGGTATATAATAAATATACAGAACTACCCGGGATTCGAGGCGGGAGTGAATATTCACCGATGATGGTCAAGGGGCGGTAGCCCCGCGACCATCATGGGTGAATATTATGGAAGACCATTTACCCATATACCGAACTTCGGTTATCCGAATTGGATCAATTCGGCCAAAACTCGGCCGAAACCCGGCCGAGTTTTGGCCGAAACTCGGCCGAATTCGGCCGAAATTCGGAAAACTCGGCATTCGGCAATCTTTTATGCTTATATAACATACATATATATATGTGTATGTATGTATATATACATACATACACATACATACATACATACATACATACATACATACATACCTGACATACACACCTGACTCAGAAAATGATATAAAATGATTATGACAGTAGGAGACCAAATGTTGCCAAATTGGTGGAATTGGCCACATACACCATGATATACATACAATATATCATCCATACATACATGTATATATACCGCATACCATATATAACTAACATATAGTAAACATAATATACAGTATACATAACATACAGTATACATAACACATATATACATAACAAGTCTCTGTTTTCCTCTCTCTCTCTCTCTCTCTCTCTCTCTCTCTCTCTCTGTCTTTCTACACATAGTGCCGCTCATTACTCATTATACTCAGGTATAACTAATTTGCCTAAATAATGTCTAAAATTATGTCTGAATACTTATGGTCATTACTCGAAAACTATTTGAGCCTTTTCCAAAATTTAAAATGTATTAAATACCTAAATATATCTATTTGACTGTCCTAAAATCATACAATTATTGAATCATTATCTGTACCTCATTTGGCAATCGTTGGTAGTAATGTATTATATAAGGTGAATATTTTACAATATGAAAAAATATATTAAATTATTAATTAACGTCTGTACAGGCACGTTAATTAAGACTATGAACCTGTATTGTATACCAAACGAACCGGGAACATGTCAGCATTACAGAGCTTTTTAAAGTATTCCAATCCGTTGGGAAATGGGGACACAGTGGCCCAATATGTGACGTCCGAATTTAGTCCGAAGTTAGTCCGAATTCGTACTAAATTCGGCCGAATTCGGCCAAATAAAAGAGAGATTTTACCGAATTCTCCCGAATTTATTTAATATCGGTTCGGATTTCGGATCATTCGGCAAATTATAAAGGTCGGTGATTACCGAACCGAGGCCGAAATGAGGCCGAAAAAAAGACAATTTTTCCGAATTGTTTCTTTTCGGTGAGAGTTGTTTGCTATGCTTTATAATGGCGTATTGTCATACAGGGTTCGGTATGGGTTCGGGGTTCGGTTCAGTTCGGTTCGGGCATCGGATTTCGGCATCCGATTCGGCCATTTGACATCGGTTGATGGGTAAATGGTCTTCCATAGAATATTCACGACGCCGAGAATCCAAGGGTTGTTCTGAGTTTATTTCACCCCACGCACTTTAGAAATGTTAAATAATGTTGATTTGCAGCCATTTCGACGAAGAAATATTTATTATGAATGCATTACCTTCATATTTTTCCATTCGATTGGCTTTGATCCGAGGGATAGTCTCAAAGAAGGCTTTGCCTCAAGCTTATATATTCATACGCCGATGTTCTAACTGACGTGAAACGGCCCGAAAACTCTGCGCGTAACATAGATCTTCACGAAACCATGAATTTGATGTTTTTTCTATTTATATTTCAGCCTAGATACTTAAATAATGCTAAATTAACATGAGCTACAGCGATTTTGACGAATAAATTATTAAATAAGTATTTCTTTAGCTTGGTTTGCTCCGAAAAATAGCCTCCAAGAAGATATGGAAGTGCAGAAATCGCGCATGCGCACAGTGTACCATGAGCTGGCGCTTACCAAAGGGAAAGATGGCTTTTTACATCCTTTACATCGCTTGTCATTTGATTATTCTTCATCAACGACCAAGAATAGAACATGGAGATTCTATAATACAAAGATATGACTTTGAAAGGATCATAACTCTCTTGGATTATCGATTTGAATGGGAAAACATGTGACGATTCTGAAGCAAGATGGCGGCCGCCTGCCCAAACGCAGGAACAAATCGAAGGAGATATATGGACGTTTTAACTTTGACTGGGGATTTATCCTCTCCCGGATATAACCCAAGGGAAATTATGCCTGAAATATTGTGCTTCACTTGTGGATTATGTTACCTGTTCAGCCTTGGGCCGACATAGGGTAAGTCATGTTTCTACGAAGGGTTACATGAAAGGACAGGGCTCACCTCGATCTTCTTTTTGCCTGCTTGTTTAAATATTTATCTGGCAGCAAACGGAATATTGAGTCATGGTTTTAGTCTTAACTTCAAATTCTTTTAATCAATGGTATTATATGGTTGCTGACAATGTTTTATTCGTTCATGTCGAATTCTAGCAGAATTCTGCTTCCGTGTCGGAACTACTTTCAACATGACCCAGAAATCTGATTTTATGCAATCAAAACACTAGAAACTAGGTCGACTGTGTATTGCCCGTAAGCAATATCAAATCAGTTACTGACCAGCTAAACAATATCCAGAGCCTATGTTATCTCTATGGGCAGAGCATATCGAGGGTGAAATAAATATTCAATTACTACACAATCTCATCCAATAAATATTCAATTACTAGCACCTCGTTCCATTCTCTCTATTTAAGTATGTGGGTCAGATTTTCAGAAAATGTTCAATTCGCCTTCACCAATCCTCTCAAATAACCCACATTTAAGACCAAAACGTGCTTCAAAATGCAGTTAAATATAACAGAACTGATACTTTAAATCAATGCGATACCAAATATACTCAGATATACCCAGTATTCATAATTTTTCAGCCAAATTTAGCAGAAATTATCTAAATGTGTAGATCTGCCAAATGTACATTTTCTGAAAATCTGACCCATGTATAATGATCAGATTCTAAGAATTAAGATGTATTATTACCAGAAAACAACTCAATATCGCCTGAGTAATTTACCAATGTATATACTGACTTTAATATAGAACAGTTTTTACTAATAGGGGAATTGCATAGCCGCCATTTTGAATCTTGATTCGCATGGAATCATCGGACTAATGGTACAGTGTAAAATCTATAGAAAACATGTTATGTTCAGCATGGAATGTTAAACAGTAATTTCATGCAAATGTCCATGTGTTTTACATGTTTCCATAACACAAGTTCCCATCTTTCCCATCATGCATTTGGTTTTCATTCCTCATATGTACAAGCTATGATATTGGTGTAAACATTCTTGCAATTTTTGATAAAAATGTTGCCAAATATTTGTATGTCAGATTTCAAGAGAATCCATCCCAGCATGCACTGCAGTAGACATGCGCAGTGAGACATGCAAATCCCCTATTAAAATGTAATGTTCTTACCTGGGTCAGGTTAAAATAATGTGACATTGCTGCGGTTGGTCCAGAAGCTTTAGAACAGACCTCCCCCAGCACCATTATCTTAACTGGGGGTACATGGAGGGACTTGCACAGCACGTAGGTGGCCCTTCCTCCTGCACACTAAAAATAACAATTTATATTAAACATTTATCATTATTAATGTTAATCTACCCCAAACAATACAATATAAAGGCCATACCATGTTTTAATATTCATTCTCCTGATGAAGGTACATATGCGTCAGATTTTCAGAAAATGTACAATTCGCCTTCACCAATCCCCTCAAATAACACACATTTAAGACAAAAATTAGCTTCAAAATGCAGTTTAACATAACAGAACTGATACTTTAAATCAATGCGATACCAAATATACTCAGATATACCCGGTACTCGTCATTTTTTAACCTAATTTATCAGAACTTCCTAAATGTGTAGAGCTACCAATTAAGTGTACATTTTCTGAAAATCTTACCCATATCACAAATGTTACCGAGACGTTGAGATTCATGAAATAAAACAAGAAAGCAAACTCACCGCGAGCTGGTCGTTTAGTTGGTATTTCACTATCAACTTATCGTTTTTACTGTATCATTATTACGATGTACTACACACACCTTCTTTATTATAGGCAAAGCTCAAAGCTTCTTAGATCAGATAGGAAGAGTGCGCTAATTGCTTTCCCGGCTCTGGAGTAAGCAATCTGATCGGACTCTCTCAACTACTGACCCTAGACAGTATTGTATTTTATTCCATGATTTGGCCGTGAGCGTACAATATAATCGATATACTTGCCGCTCACAAGGTGTACAATATAAACTCACTGTATTGTACAGTGACGTCACGACCGTTCGAGAGTATAAGGATAACACAGTTTGATGAAATTAATGCAAATAAAGTTGTTTTAGGGTAAGAATCATGGAATAAAAGCAAGAATAGCAAAGTATCGCGTCTTTGGGGGCCTATATTCTCCTCGTATGGCCGAAAAACAACTCGGCCTACGGCCTCGTTGTTTTCGGCCATACTCGGAGAATATAGCCCCCCAAAGACGCGATACTATGCTGTTCTTGCTATAGTATTTAAGATTTGTATTCAGCAATTAAACATTATGTAACAGTTACACTATTCTCAGGACGTGCTGGTGTACTTACAAAAAGGTAACAATATGTCATGACATTTATCAGAGTCATTCTCTCTCTATATATATTATATATATATCGAAGTGAATCATTATGAATAAGAACATTGTTAAGAGCTTCACACATTAGGCATTTTTACAATAGTAAACAGATAGAATGATATTTAAATAATATTAGAAAATTGTATAGAGTAAAAAACCAACCCACAGCACTGTACGGTATCTGATACAGATATTCCAAAAGGGTGTATCCTACCTATGTATATATTTAACATTATATAATATAATATTTATGACATGCATGGTCACGGATAATCAATGGTTTAATTAATTCAAGTCCTAAAGATCATTATTCCCTGTTGCTTTTTCGATAGGTAGACATCGATTGCCATTAAATACCGTTGTCTTCCTTTTGATTAGTTAAATTTCATTTGCACCAGTTATACGTGTGTCTTTAAGTATTGATGTGTAGTTTTCTGGTCCAAATCTGGTCAACAATTAACAAAAAAGAGGTCTTTTCTTATAAATGTATTCGATGTACCTCTCTGAACGTTGGCTTACATGTTTCCAGGTTGGAAATAAAGCAAACTCGTTCAAAGTATAAAGTTTGGTTTAGCTGGACATGGTTATAAAATTTAATGTTATGTGTTTCAGGAAAATGAATCATAAGTCACAAAATGGATATTATTCAAAGTGATTTATTCATACGATATCTTTGTTGGAATATTCTAATTTTTGTTTTCTCAGCTATTTATAGCTGAGAAAACATATGAGTCACTATGAAATGTGCCAATCACTGATACTGGATCTACATCTGATAATATTCTTTAGGTGTCTATGAGGTGTTTAAGGATGCCTTATCTAATCCTTTCGATCAGGTCCTATATTCCACACTTCACTGATTCAATCAGTCATAGATTTCACACCTAGACGTTATTGAAGGCTGATTGACAGCATTTCTAGATTTAACCAAGGGAGTTGACTTGCTGTTAGTTAGATGCTTCTCCAACCATGATAGGTCTGCAGAAGGCCCTCCCACCTCCCACACCATCCCTCTGCCCCCCCCCCTCACCTGCCTCAGGTGCTCAAATGGACACTGCTACCCAACACATTTTCTAAATTTTAAAAGTAAGTTACCAACTATTTAGCCTAGCCTAGCTTACTATTTTTTTATACAACCAACTTTTTTTTTTACGACCAACTTTTTTTTTTACGTCCAACTTTTTTTGATGACCATTTTTTTTTACGACCAACTTTTTTTTTACGACCAACTTTTTTTTTTACGACCAACTTTTTTTTTTACAACCAACTTTTTTTTACAACCAACTTTTTTTAACGACAATTTTTTTAATGACCAACTATTTTTGAACGACCAACAATTTTTTTTCGGCCAACTTTTTTTCAACCAACTTTTTACGACCAACTTTTATTTTACTACCGACTTTTTTGAATGACCAACCATTTTTTTTTAACGACAATTTTTTTTCCCCGACCAACTATTTTTTAACGACAATTTTTTTTCAACCAACTTTTTTTACAGCCCTGGCTATTGCATTGCACACTGTTTCCCTCTTCAAGAATCAAACTACTGTATAACTATAAGTTGACATCAGGCACAAATGATTGTGGCCGAGAAAATCGTTTCCAGTGGAAACGCCAAGTATATGAATTAAGTTGACACTGATTACAAAGTTAAATATGTTAACAGTTGATCAAATCGGTGCATAACTTGATAATTAGTTAACTTAGTACTTGTTAATGCTGCTAGTGATGTTAATTCTTGTACAAAATTTCAATGAAATGTATTAAAGATATCCATACATTTCTAAGGTCATTTTATGGAGTATATCTAGGTACTTTATTAGTAATTATCCACCCAAAAATATCAATATTCTTTTTTAAAAGCTAAAGATATCAAACCTATAATATAGAAACACTACTTAGATGTCCTTGATGTTTACTACCTTTAGAATCGGCTTGAGCTCATCTATTCAATTATGATAATATCTCAAAATCCATTTTTTTGAGACTTATAACTCATTTTTCTGAAGCACATCACAAATGCGTACTTGAATGTTATACATTACACAGATATAGGAGACAAAATTTAATGTGATGTTTCAGGAAAATGAGTCACCAGTCGCAAAAAATGATTTTTGAGATCTCGTCATATTGGAACAGATGAGATGAAGCCGATTCCAAAGATAGTAAACAGTCCGACATCCAAGAAATATTTCTGAATTTTAAGTTTGAAAATTTCTGTATTTTAAGTTTGAAAATTGCAATATCTCTGCAGAGATATTGCAATTTTGGGGTGAACAATTACTAATAAATTAGCTAAATATACTATATAGGATGACCTTAAAAATGCATGGATATATTTCATACATTGCCTTGAAACTTAATACATGTATTAATGCTACTAGCAGCTCAAAGTACTCCAAGAATAGAAACATTCCAAGCAAGGGTTCTTGTGAATATAACACTTTGGGAAATATCAGTTTTGCGACTTGTGACTCTTTCCCTAAAACACATCACAAATGAGAAAAAAATGCAGTGTTCATTTATTGACCTTTTGAACCTGTGCTAATAAATCTGTGATATTATTATAATTATGAAGACTTTTAATAATATTTACCACAGTAAAAAAAATACTTACCATAGTGTTGATCCATTCAACTCTCAGGTTATAATCTGAAAGGATGTCTGCTCGGTCATTGATATGTTTTAGGGCGATGTCAGCGATGAATCTCAGAGTCTGTCCATTCGGCCACGAACCACCTTCAGGATACATTCCAGCCAGAAAAATATCGCTTTTGCATCTTGTAGAAACCATATGAATGGCACAGATGGCGAGTAAAACAAGCAAGAACTTGAACCATGAGGTGCTCATTCTAACGGCTCGCTATAGTATGATATCGTGGCACCAGAATATAAACTAATATAGTCCCACAATAGGGGAGTTGCATAGCCGCCATTTTGAATCTTGATTTGCATTGAATTATGGGACTAATGGTACAGTGAAAAATCTACAGAAAACATGCCATGTTCAGCATGGAATATTTATCAATGCTCCAATGTCAATATCCATGTGTTATACATGTTTCCATGACACAAGTCTCCATCTTTCCCATCATGCATTTGGTTTTCATAGATCATTGATAAAAGCTATGATATTGGTGAAAACATCCTTGCAATTTTCGATAAAAATGTTGCTAAATATTTATTATGTCAGATTTCATCAGAATCCATCTCAGCATGCACTGCAGTAGACATGCGCAGTGAGACATGCAATTCCCCTATTGGAGAGTTTAGAGTGATGAGAAAAATCCGACGGGTTCGGCTGAGAATTATTTTCTAATCGATCATCAAACAAGGGAATTGGTTGATGATTCTAATGTGTTTTTAAATCAATAGAGACACAAAGATGTTTCTTTCTTCTAAAAAATCTAACTCTTATTAAAGTTCTTTTTCGAGTTCTCAGTACAATAATGCACTAGTTGAAATGTACTTGTTAACCCTGCCTGTGTCCCTTTAGGCTCCTTTACAACCCTGTTGTGACTCATATGTGAGATTTTCAGAAAATGTACAATTGGCAGCTGTACACATTGAGTAAATTCTGCTAAATTAGGCTGTAATTTGGTCAATACTCGGGAAATTCGGGTATATTTAGCATTGTCTTGATTGTATCAATCTGTTTGATTAGTTTGAACTGTATTTTCAACTTTATTTTTGTCTGAAATTTGGGTTAATTGAGAGAATTAGTGAAGGTGAATTGTACATTTTCTGAAAACTTGACCCACGTATATTGTTTTAGGTATGGCGCCATATAGCATTAAAGGCATTGTACATATATATGGGTCAGATTGTCAGAAAATGCACAATTGGCAGCTGTACACATTTAGCAAATTCAGCTAAATCAGGCTGAGAAATGGTCAATACCAGGTATATCTGAGTATATTTGGTGTCGCATTGATTTCAAGTACCAGTTCTGTTATGTTAAGCTGCATTTTTGCCTTAAATGTGGTTTATTTGAGAGGATTGGTGAAGGCAAATTGTACATTTTCTTAGAACCTGACCCGTATATTGTTTAAATATGGCGCCCTGCAGATTGCACAATTCAAAGATCAAAGGTTTACAGCTGTTTACAAGTGTCTTCTACTCCGCTTTCCCACCATTAAAAAGCAGTGCAATATGATCAATATATTCATAAATTGCCTTATAAATCCCATACGTCTGAAGTACGCCTCTTAAGAAATTTAGATTTTAATCAAGGGGCAAAGCGGTTTCTTTCCGATTCTACTGTTTCAGATGCCAAATGAAAACTTTGAATTCCCCAAAGGGAAAATTCGAAGTAGATACATGTATGAAATGAAAGTACCTTGTGACCCTTTGCTGAAAATATTAGGTTATTTGGGTCAAATTGTCAGAAACTGTACAATTTAAGTTCGCTAATCTTCTCAAATAATCCAAATTTCAGACGACAATAAAATTCAAAATACAGTTCAACCTAACCAAACAGATTTTATGAATCAATGCAATGCCAAATTAACCTAGTATTGACCAAATGGCTGCCTAATTTAGCAGAATATATACTAAAATGTGTAAAGCTGCCAATTGTACATTTTCCGAAAATCTGACCCATTTATGTATGTTATAATACTTTATGCACCAGGTGTTGAGATTTAGCATGTCTGAGTTGATAATCAAACTTGGGTCATCTAAGAGTTGTTGAAATCGTAATTCCTTAAGAAAAGTGCTAAGACAATTCGTGAGACAATTCGGGAATGTATGGGCCATGTGTGGGACATGATAAACTAACAAAAATTCATACGAATTGGCCAATTTTGTTAAGAATTCGTCCACGAATTGTCGTAAGACCCCAATTCGTACGAATTGTGAGTTCTTGAATGTGTGGGCCCGGCATTATAGTCTTTTTTATAGAAATAACATAATTTTTAAATTTTTTTGTACATTATCAAATCAGAATTTGTGGATGGAATCGTGGATTTTTCATCCAAATGGAAATTCCTACGAACTTTCGTAGCCCTAAATTGTGATGTGTTTTAAGAAAATGAGTCACAAGTCGCAAAATTGATATTTTTCAAAGTGACTTTTTTTAAAAGATTCCTTCATTGAAATGTTCATTCATATGAACCTATGTGCCAAATTTCAGGACATAGTATCAAACATATCATTGCGTTTTGAAGGCCTTCGTATTGATGATGTTTAGTTACTTTACTGGTAATTACCCACCCAGAAACATTGCAAACTTTATTTTACAAAAATAGAAATATCAAACTTAAAATATAGAAATGCATATTAAGTTTTTACTATCATTGGAATCCCCTTGATCTCCTTTTTTCAAATATGATGATATCTCAAAATCCATATTTTGCGACTTATGACTCATTTCCCTAAAACGGATCACAATTAGGTGGAAAAAATTAGAACAGAAATGCGGTTTTCACCATGCATTCCCATTAGGTCCCCAGATGAACATACTAAAAATGTAGAAAAATCGGCCTGCGGCAAATAGGTCAAAATGACCTTTTTCCAAAATGGCCGCCATGGTACTAGGGCCAAACAAAATATCAATGTAACTTTTCAAAGAAATATAGCAGAGATGATTTTGATGTCTATTATAGGGTTTTAAGGTATACCTGACACAGTGGTGACATTTAAAATCATGAATGTCATGGCCTAATTACCCAAATCCAAGATGGCCACCACCGAAAACTCCAATTTTGGAAAAGTTCCAAATATTTGACAGAAACTTAGCATAAGGCCAAATTCGGTCTGCATTAGGGGGTTTTCAGGTATGCTGCATACAGTGGTGACAATTATAATCATGTTAAACATTGCCTAATTGCCCATATCAAAGATGGCTGCCACTGAAAATCCATCAGTGTAGCAGATAAATGCTTAGGGTTGTTTAACTAACTGATCCAAAATTCCAGCCATCCAAGAATCCAAGATTTTAACCATTGAGAAAGCCAGGCATTTTTTCCAGAAAGTCTTAAAATCTTTCTGCAAAAATACTCAACAGAAGCAGGCTTCTCTAGGTCATGTCTTTGTCCAAGACCTATAGTGAGTATGGTCCCACTCCAAATGGGTTTAGCCATACAGATGCACCATCACTTTGGTTCAAGATTTCTTCTTGATTCGCTGCACCAGCATGGTTTCTGTAATTCTTATGCAGAGGTCCACAGTTTTGAGAAAAGTGCTGTTGTTATGTTACATAATGTGATATTCACCTCTGAAGAACAATTTGTATTCAGCTGACAATGGGAATCACAATATTTTAACACTGGATGGTCATGGGACTTTTCATGGAATGGGTATGATTTGTATGGTTATAACTGGTCAAGCAGGCCCAGGTTCAGTTCCATGGAGAGCTGTTATCCCAGGTGCAACCTGTAGATCAGGAAAGAGAGGTCCAATCTGTACAACTATACAAAATACAATGAACAGAGTCATTTAACCTTTGGTGTCACCCCAGTAATCACCTATGATCAACCATTGTGGTTGAAAGCTAGTACTATCATTACAAATGAGTCTTGTGATAGCAACCTCAAATTAGTTGTATTACAAAATGGTGGACTTGAATGAACTACCTGTGATGCATAGGTCACATTATGGAGAACACTGGCTTCTATGAGCTCCTTGAAGGGGTGTATGGGAGTAATGCAGTAGCACACATGCTCAGTGGCAAAGCAATGGTCAGAGCTCATAGAGGCCATTTTCTTGTTGATGCAGCATTGAAGATTCTGCTGCTTAGAGATACATTCAACTTTCCACTGCCAGGTGGAAATACTACAAATAAATGAAAATTAATTGGATCTAGAAAAGGCAAAGAATTAAGGAAGCTACACTGCCTGTCTCTGGCTGTAGTATATGAGGCAAGCATTGCTAAGAGCACAATATATAGGAAATTGGAAACTGCACCTGGCATCATTGCAAGAAATGCTCCCATATCTTGCTGCTGGAGTGAGGGTGGGGGGCAAAAATCCTGTATACCAAGACAATATATTGCTATTATCAGAACATGACCAGACTGGAAAAGGATCACCCAGTAAGACCACCTGTAAATACTAATCAAGCTAAAGATGTTGGACAGAAGATCCTTCAATCAATGCAGGGAAAAGCTGTTGCCGAACATTCCTTCAAAAGTAAGCAACAGGCTACAACGCTTGGATTGGAAGTAGCTCTGTTGATAAATGAAGAGGTTGTGCATATTAACCCACAGATCTAAGCTGTTTCAGAGGTTGACTCTAGTAGCTGTGAGAGACAACATAGACTTATGTCTGAGCTATATAGTTACCCTACAGCTCTCTTTGAAACAGCTTGTAACCTGCAGCTAGTCAGTGTTGTCTGATGCACTATGGAATAAGGTAAAGTGTTTTCAAAAAAAACACACACAAAAAAAAAGTAAAATAAAGTGTTTTCAATGATCATTGTCTTCTGAAGCTCTCTATGGTCTTGATGGAGGTGCCATGCTACATCAGATCTCTTGGGTCTGTGGTCCAACATTCCTGGAAATCTGTGGCTAGTATGTTCATTATGTGAAAGGAAAGTATGGTACATGCATCAGTGTGTTCAATGAGTACTGTGGTGGACCATTAATGAGCCATTCACTTTGAGCCAGACATGCCTCTGACTGTGAAGAAGGATGTCTTCCTGAGAAAAACACATGACAAACAGCAATTCATCAACTTATTGAGAAACACTTGGTACAAGCTGGGTATCAGAGTATTCTAGCAGAGTCGATGGTGATTGCCCAAACTACTGTGACTGCTGCTGCTGACAAAGAAACAGTAGTGGTAGCAGATGACACAGACATACTCACATCCTCAAGCTCCCATAGCAACCGGACCAAACTCACATCTGTATGGCATTGGGAGAGGTGTTGGATTAAGAAAGTCAAAATAGCTGCAGCATGCAAATATCTTTTGCAATCCCAGTTGCACTAATGCAGAAGTCATTGCTGCAGGTGAAACTATGCATATAAAAATAGTTGTATATGGCGGAGAGCTAAATGAGTTCCTGGACAAACTTTGATATTGCAAGTTTTATGAAAAAGTGGCAAAATGTGTGCAGACAAAGACTCTTACCACCAACTTCAACTGCAGCTAAATTCCACAGCCAACAAGTGATTTACCAGTTACAATTCTGGTTAGCTAACAACAGTCTCCAGTCGACTGACTCAGTTGGGAAGCGACCGATGGTGCCATGTATGCAACCATGACTGACTAGCAAGCAGCACCAGCAGCACCATCTTGGTTATTGGTAGTTAGGGAATATCTAACATAATTTAAGATGTCACAAAGGCATATCAATCAATAGACCCACCAATAGACAGTATATAGTATAATATCTATTCTCCATGGTCAAATATTGGATAGTTGGAATCTTGGATTAGTTTCACAAGTTAGTTAAAGCTAGTTAAACAACCCTAAGCATTTATCTGCTATCACTGATGGATTTTCAGTGGCAGCCATCTTGGATATGGACAAATAGGCAATGTTTAACATGATTATAAATGTCACCACTGTATTCAGCATACCTGAAAACCCCCTAATGCAGACCGAATTTGGCCTTATGCTATATTTCTGTCAAATATTTAGAACTTTTCCAAAATTGGAGTTTTCGGTGGTGGCCATCTTGGATTTGGGTAATTAGGCCATGACTTACATGATTTTAGTTGTCACCACTAGGTCGAGCATACCTTAAAACCCTATAATAGACACCAAAATCATCTATCTGCTATGTTTCCTTCAAAAGTTACAGTGATTTATTGTTTGGCACTAGAACCATGGCGGCCATTTTGGAAAAAGGTCATTTTGACCTATTTCCCACGGGCCGATTTTTCTACATTTTTAGTATGTTCATCTAGGGACCTTATGGCAATGCATGGTGAAAACCGCATTTCTGTTCTAATTTTTTCCACCTTTTAGCGTTTTTTGAGCTATCTTTCCTGGACTAAATTAGAGCCTACGAATATTCGTGGCATAACCCACACATGCATGAATTGTCATGGGAAAATAGGGGTTCAAAATCGTCGATCTGCGAATTCGTACAGTTTGAATTCGTGGCTGAATTTGTGGATGTGTCGGTCAAATTTGTGTCAATTTGTGTACACAAATATTTACGAATTGAAAATTCGTGGCATAACCCACACATACACAATTCTGGAAATAGCAAAAATGAATTCGTACGACAATTTGTGCTACCCCATTAGGGCGTTAATGGGTCAGGCATTTAAGCGTAGATATATGTTTTGAACGATTATAATATTTGAACAAGTATTAATAATGACATGAAGGAGAGGTTTGGCGAACATAGAATATTTATTCCACCATAATAAAGACATAAAAGTTCAAAATTTTCAATGTTGACACATGTAAATAGGTCTGTTCGACCCGAGCGAGGATGAAGGTGTGGCAGTTATACGAAATGTTCCAATATTCCTGCGCTCTTATTGGTCGAGCCTTATCACGTGGTTGACGACCGTACACAAACAACAAGTGGGCGTGGCCTCGTCGCCTCGTCGCTGCCAATTGTGCATTTTCTGGAAATCTGACCTATATTTAGATGTATTGAAATCCGAGGAGTAACACATTGTTATGTCAGATCGAGTTAAAATGACGATATGGAAATGTCTGAACTTAATTGTCTCTAATAAGTGATAAAATATTGTTGATTGTAGGAAAACCTTACTACTTTGTTGGAAGAGATTTAAGAATTGATATACTGTGTAAATAGAGGCGATGCAAGAACACGTCCACTTGGTGGCCAGGCGTTTTCCTATAACTATATTTAAAATGTACAGCCTATGTCGAATAATGATTAAATGTCTCAAGAACTAAATAGTAAAGAAATGAAAAAGAAAGACTATTTGAAGAAAACAAAATTGTCATTGCAGCCTTGTTGCTGTTACCACTCATACTTGTATTATATTTTATTCTTTGTGATGTTATGGTGGAAAAAAACCCAAAAGAAAAAGAATAAAAGTAATGCACGGTGTTTTATGCAGCACAGTGCTGCAATCTAATGTGCTGCATTCACAATCTAATATAGGCATAGTTTGAGATATGTGCTGCATTTACACTTATATGGATAGTTCTGCACTCCAATATGCTGCATTGTTTTGCCATCTAAAGTACTGCACTCTAATGTGTTGTTCAGTGCTGGATAGTCCTGCTTGACAGTGATGTGCTGCACTGCTGCCCCTTGCTGTATTGTGCTGTTCTGGATCATTAGGAAAATTAGGTAATAAGGTATGAGGGAGGGTGTGAGGGACTATTAGGTCATTAGATCCTGAGTTTATGGTCGTGAGTTTTCTCTAAACCTCCCTGGAACCAAGAAAATAAAAGTGCTTTTTCAGGCTATAAAATAAGTAATTATGGACTTTCGATATAGTACACAGGCGCATTTAGAAAATATATTACTTCTGCTGAAAATAATGGTATTTACACATGCACACATGTTCATTATTATGAAAAAACACAATATTTATGAAGTCACTAATTTAAAGTAATCTAGACATGGGAAATATCATGTTGGAATATTTGTGTTGTGTTACGACATATATTTGCTTCAGAATAATGAAATACAGCAGGAGTAGCCAACTTTATCATATTGCATTGAGATTTTGGGGCAGTGAAAATGCATATATACATATCTTTCAATAAAAATAAAAATTGTTAGCCCATGACGTTTATGAACCCTTTTCTAATAATAGTTTAGACCTGCCTGAATTTGGTAAAAAGTATAGATATGAATGAATACAGATGTTGTTGAGGATGGTAATGACTTAGAAATCACATGGCATTGAATGGGTGGCGCCCTCTTCAAACTGACGCAGAACTAGAGTTGTGCCGTGCTGGCTTCACTTGGACTCTCGCTCGCCACCTTATCAGAGTGAAATCGCCCACCCTCCGCCCTCAACCTTTTTTATGAAAAACATTTCACCAAAAAACTATCCCACAAAGGGTTACTTATTTTAATATATAACCTTCAAACCAGCTACCTGCAGACACAATGTGACATCTTCTACTTATTTATCCTTATTTATTCAACAAATGATTTTACACAAATGTTCGTCACTGGATCATCTACCTTTTACCCCAATGATAAATAAAAGTATCTTAACTTAATCTTCGCCTCTTTTTTAATGAATTTCAGTGAGCATATGTTAGGATGTCGCCGTTACGCCATAATTAATAGAAATAAAGAGATCCTTCTATATGAGCACAGTTAATGTACAGAAATAGAAC
The DNA here is from genome assembly GCA_942159475.1 of Sthenelais limicola. NCBI lineage: Eukaryota > Metazoa > Annelida > Polychaeta > Phyllodocida > Sigalionidae > Sthenelais > Sthenelais limicola. The sequence goes on from OW804098.1 coordinate 12,768,010, forward strand.
GGATATTTTGACAAAAAGGTAGTCAAACTTCTGGTTACAACTAGGCATTATTTTGGCGACCAACATCGATTCCCTACCTCTGACTTCGTCATTCAATTTTCCTGGCATAATTACTGGGGAATTCACCTCAGACTTATACAATATTATTCTATAAATCTGTATTAACCACGATCTCAAATTTTTATGAAATTTATCTCAATTCGTGCATGTGTGGGCCAGAAAAATATTCACGATTTCAAATTATTTTGCTCCATAATTCATACGAATTCGTCCACAAACCGTGAATTTACTTTTAGGAAGTGATGGAATTGGACAGTTTTGTGTGACCTGAATGGCAAACTTATATGACCAGGTATAAAAGTATTTTGATGGCGTTTCTATATGCATTAGGTTAGTTATACCCTTCCCCTTACATGTAATTATATAAGATCATGATGTACATGGTGGCCAAGTTATCAAAGAGGTAAATATTTGGTTTTATGCCGGGCCCACACATTCAAGAACTCAGAGCCGAATTGGCCTTAAGACAATTCGTAGGAATTAAAAATCATTCTTAAGAAACATCCTTGAGTTCGGTAGTGTGTGGGCTTATTTAGGAGGGAACCTCCAATTCATATGCCTAATAGTGGGTTCTTATGACAATTCATAGGCAATATTTTGGACTTTTTGTGAGTTCCCAATTTGTATGAATTGCGAGTTCTTGAATGTGTGGGCCCGGCTTAAGACACGATTTGATCAGATTCTGTGAGGTATTTTCGTGTCTATAGACCACCTTTGTATCGACGGAAGTCCCTGAAGTGTGGACTATAGAACGGCAGTGTTAAAACTCCATAGAGGGTGGCGCCACCTATAGTACCTGGCGGAGTTTAAGTGGGTAAACTTCCGGTTCAATGTAGGTGCACTTAATACCTGTTTTGCAAGGCATATTTGATTCAAATAAATAATTGTACAGCTTGGTAAACCTTCTATTTTGGTATTAATAAGTTGATCTGATCAAATCGCGTCTAAGGCTGCGACTCCCCTGGCTTGCTCTTTTAGACCGCTCAAAGCCCGCTCTTTTTTATTATCTTGAGCGCATAACAAGCGAAGATTGAGCGAAACCAGAGCGGTCTAATGAAATTGGTTACTGCGCTCTCTGTACGCTCTAAGCAACACAACGCTCTTTCTACCTGTTAAAGTAGCGGACCAAGAGTGCAGTGAGAGTGCACAAACGCATTTGCTATTGATTTCATATGGGAAACAAGCGCACCAGTAGAATCTCGGTAGAATCACTCTGCGCTTGTATTGCGCTCAAAATATTAGTGGATGAAGAGCGAATGACAACTGCACTATAAATAAGCGCAGCAAGAGCATGCAATGAGCGCAGATACAAGCGATCCAGTGGGATCCCACCTTAAGAGCACTATTACCCTCGGTTTGGTGGTTTGTTGTGGTGTGGCACACAAGAGACCACAACAAACCACCAAACCTCGGGGTAATAGTGCTATATGAATCTGAGTGCCTAATTTGGTTAACTTTGTGAAACCGCTTTATAGTCGGTGTCCATTCAATCAGCTGACAGGCATGTAGTATCAACCAAAATGAGGTCAAAATTAAGTTCAGCATAACTGATTATACTTTTTTTTAATCAAGCAACGCCAAATATTTTCAGATGTTTAATAAGTGAATAAAGAAGCTGATAGCTTTTGTAATCCTAGGATTATTGATCAAGTTCAAGCCAAACTCAATTACATGTTATATTATGTACCTTTAGTAATGTCATTAACATTTTATTGACAATTTCTTATTTTCTTTATTTTTTCAATTCGTTGGAGATTATGATTATTATATCAAGTTAAATCCGTATGAATAAAAGAATATTTAAGGGTCATGTACATGGAATTAAATGTTAAGATTGTTTGTTTGACACATTTTATTAGACAAATGTTTAAGAAAGATATATATGTTTCATCTGTGATACTTTGTGTGATAGGCCTACCATTGACTCAGAGTCATAGATTAACATCATAAAGAATAATCATGTAGGAGTATTACAAGATTGTTTTCTGAGATCAATATCCACTATGACATCGCAAGCACATCCACCAAATGGGGAAATATCAAGACCTTTTTATCTGACTGGGTCAGGTTTTTCAAAACCAACCCAACCCAAATTTAAGACCAAAATCAGGTTCAAAATACAGTACAACATAACCAGACAGATTTACTGAATAAATACAGTACAGAATAGACTAAGATATACTCAGTATTTATCATTTTTCACTCTAATTTAGCAGAAATTGAGAGATGTGTAGAACTGTAGATTGTGCATTTTCTGAAAATCTGACCCCTAAATGGAATTGTGGGAAATTGAAAATGGCTTGAAATATGGAGATTTATTCATGTTTCTTTTGATTATATTGTTATTGCCTTGTCTTAATGTTCCGTAATGCTAATCGTTGTTCTTCGCACATCTGTAGTTTTTATGCTTGTCTCAGTTGGCGTGACGTCACTTTCTCCTCTAACAATCTTCAAGACCTGCAAGGATTAATTGTTTGTCAAATAACAATAGATAAACAATGGCTGGTGAAAATGGTTTCAGATGATTTATTATTAATTTCTAAGTTCTGATAACACCAAAAAACCTTTTGCCTGCCCAGATGGGTTTGAGAAAGATGTTTTATTTCTTTAGATGTTGTACATTATTCTGAATCCAACGTTTTGGCGACGTTATGATGCCTTCTTCAGGGATTTATTATTAATAATTACACATATGTAGCGAACCTCGATGGTCCTCTGACCAACCAAGGCTGGGCTTTTCTACAGGCAACTCTAAGTAAATGGTGACACCCGTTATAGTGATAACCGTTGTGCTATTATTTATACCGAATAGCCCGATGTCGGTGTCAAATCGATCGAGACAGAGGGTCAAATTGCACCCCCAAGAGAACTCAATTTGAATGGTATTTTACCAATCCAAAACAAAAAATTGATGGAACAGCAGACAGAGAAGAGCCGCTGCCGCTCTAAGCCATACTGAATACAGACTTTCAGAAAATGTACAATTCACCTTCACCAATCCTCTCAAATAACCCACATTTACGACAAAAATGAGCTTCAAAATGCAATTTAACATAACAGAACTGATACTTTAAATCAATGCGATACCAAATATACACAGATATTACCCGGTATTCTTCATTTTCTAGCCTAATTTAGGAGAATTTACTCAATGTGTAGAGCTGCCAATTGTACATTTTCTTAAAATCTGACCCATAGACATACCAAGATGCACAAACCTTTGGAACAAATATGACACATTCAGTTGTAAATGTGCCTAGTAGAAGAAATGTAGAGATAAGGGCATCTGCCAGTAGAGGGTCCTTTTGCAACATCAAATTGAGAAATACACCCAGCAGGCTCAGGAGCGTCACATTGTAGATACAGGATGCTATCAACTGGGAGTCATTTAGGGCCTCAATCTTTACCTGTAAGAAAAAGAGATATGGGTCAGATTCTCAGAAAATGTACAATTCAACTTCGCCAATCTTCTCCAACAACCCAAATTTCAGACGAAAATAAAGTTCAAAATGCAGTTCAACCTAACCAAACAGATTGCTAGAATCAATGCAATGCTGAATATACTCGAATTTACCTAGTATTGGCCAGATTTCAGCTTAATTTAGCAGAATTTACTTAATGTGTACAGCTGCCAATTGTACATTTTATGAAAATCTGACCCATATAAGTAATTACCACATTTACACAAAAGCAGGCGAGGGTGGCTACAGGCTGTAAAGTGGATGAAATTGTGTATTCTGCTGGTGTGAGAACATTAGCCCTCACTGGGAAAAAAATTGCGTTTACACCATGAGTATCTGCACTAGTGAGTATCCCCGTGTATCTGCAGTAGTGAGTATACCCGTGTATCTGCAGTGGGAATATCCTTGTGTATCTGCAGTCTCCCACTACAGATACACATGTTCAGCGGACCGAGACTAAACCTAAAAGTATATGGTACAGACGCTGGTGTAAGTCAGCAAACCCCAGTGAAGTAATTGGGTCATAACTAATCCCATTACTGAATACACACAAACTGCCCATGCTGGATTTAGATGTATGAAGTTGGTTTGTCTTTCTAGAGAAATTGGTTGTCCTCTTCTATACTATGCACGGCCAGCATTAGATAATCCTAGGTGTATATGTACATGTATAGACTTAATTTTTCCACCTTTTTCTTGATCATCGCATGGACACTGTATCTCAAAAACTATCTATATTTCTTACTTATAATTACTTAAAGTCCTTGCAGAGTTGAAATGTCTGTCTATGTTACACAATAACAAAAGAATTCCCTCTGTAAACGCAAGAGAGATCGGTACCAGATCGGTATTGATAAACCCAATTGTTGCGGGAAAAACGGGTTGCGTAATGCCGGTTTTTGTGGCATTAAAGCATCATCAAATTGCATAAACCTGCAGATTATCGGAAAGAGACGGGTTTAAGCTTGCATTTGATCTGAATTGTGTTCATGTACCTACTTTATTCATGGTGTGAGAGATGGATGAAAGCTATGTATTCTTTGCGGCCGCTAACAGATAAAATATGAAGGTACATGAGGAAAGATGTCTGTGTGTGAAAGGCAGGTGGGACGAAAAGGTATTTGGCAATTCCACCAAAAGTGCATCATTTGGGTTCAAATACAACAGCTCCTTCAGAGGCTAAACTATTTATCTGAGATTATTTTCGTTGGTATTTTCGGATCCAGGGGGAAAAGGTTGCCTAGGGGGAAGTATCCTTCAATGGTTTTTTTTTTTTTTTTTTTTAAATCGTGAGGCCAAGCTTATTTTTCTGCCAATCACACATAAAAAACGCAGGTTTTCCTATTAGAATCACTGTTTAAATAATGCAGCCAGTATTTTTTGGGGGAAAATATTCTTGATATAATGGGTTTTATGTGCATAATGGGCCAGAGGGTCAATGATTACTCTGATATGTTTCTATGGATAAAAAATCAATATTTTAAACTTTTTAATTCATTTCTTGATGATATTTTGTAAAGTTGATTATGGGGTAGCCCCCTGTTGCCGTAACGGGGGTCTAAATTTTGTTTTGAATATAAAGACCTATAATAACTTGTATCCATGGAGAAATCTCCAGGGGGTAAGGATGCTAGACAAAGTGTGGGGGAATATTAATGTCGCCGTAACGGGGACTAGGTTTCAGCAATAAATAAATTAATATTAGCATAAGTTATTTTCTATAAGCATTATAATGTGTAAGAAACACAAGGGAAAATAAATAAATATAAAAAAAAATCCGTCATACCTGAGATGGTAGCAGTATGTCACCGTAACCGGGGTCTAGAGGGTGCCCATGTCGCCGTAACGGGGGTCTAGAGGGGGCAGGGGTCTTGAGGGGGGGTGAAAACTATTTTTTCTATTTTTTTCTCTACTAATTTTGCCTCTAAATACTTAGACATAACTTATTATCACCTCCATAAACAACCAAAACAAGTATTCAGGCCAATTTAACAGGAACACAGGGTGAAAACAATAATTGTTACTGCCATTACTATTACCATTCCTGAATGGTTATTTAGCTGTAACTTTTCTTCTAGTTGGAATATTTTCACAAACTAAAGAGTGTTATGACCCGTATATAAGGACCTATCACGTACACACGTAATTAAAAACATTATGTATATATTTTTATTATTTATTTCTAATTTAAATCCTCATTTATGTACAAATATGTACCTTTCCTCTGTGCCCATGATATCAGAACTCAGGTCACAGTGTCCGCCAAGCTCTCCTGACCACAATATTCATTATTAACGTTCCCACTTTCGTCTATATTTCGAACCAAATACACAGTACACTCCTTAGGATAACCTCGGATATGCATTAGTTGTGACACTAGTATGGATGGTTACCTCCATGCATCCCAAATGTAACATAAGCCCACCCCAGTCACTGGTTGTGTATGTAGTAATTAAGCCACTGCACTGTGGATAGATGCACATACACCACTTGTTCGAAGATACATCAGGATACTCACAAGTGCAGATACACCAATGCACTTTGTATACACGCAGATACACAAACCCAATTGGAGATACACGCAGATACTCACACAGTGTGGAGTGCAGATATACCAGATTTCCGACGCAGATACTCACAGTGTAAACGCGATTTTTTTCCAGTGCCTAGACTAGCAGTCGGGTTATAGGCAGTGGAGGCCGAATCCGGGACTGGGAATGTTTGTCACATGAGTTTTTTAAAAGTTAAATGCAATACAGGGGCTATCTGGTACTATCCTTGTCAGACCCTATGGGTGCAGTGTGACTCTCAGGACAGTTACATTGATGGCAACAGAGGTCACCACTGGGTTGTGCGATGTCTAGTTGTAGCACAGCCTGGATAGCTCAGTAGGTTGAGCATTGGAAAGAAAATTAAAAGCTCCTTGGTTGGTTCCCCATCAAGGTAAGACTGTTTTTCAGTGGGTTCACTACAAATATATGGGTCAGATCTTCAGAAAATATACAATCGGCAGCTGTACACATTAAGTAAATTTTGCTAAATTAAGCTGAAATCTGGCCAATACTAGGTAAATTCGAGTATATTCGGCATTGCATTGATTCTAGCAATCTGTTTGGTTAGGTTGAACTGCATTTTGAACTTTATTTTCGTCTGAAATTTGGGTTATTGGAGAAGATTGGCGAAGTTGAATTGTACATTTTCAGGAAACTTCACCCATATGTAAATGCTGGGCATTGTGTGCCTCCCTGGTGGCCACAGACAGAGTGATGTCCCATGCTGCCCTCTACACATGGCTCCTATACCCTTCTCCCGCGCCTCACCCAGCGCGTCCCCCCTCACTTCTCCTCCAGCCTCCGCTCCTTCACAACCCCTCACCCCTCTTCTTCTTCGACCCACCCTCCCACTCCTTCTCATCATGCAAGCCGGGGGGCCATTTATTATTAATAACCTTTAATTAATTACCTATGTAATTATTAATTTAATTACGCCTCTAATTAACATTCACATTAATCAAACCTATTGATTGTTATTACCTGTATCAGCGACTACATCATCACCTGTTGGGTGAATAAACATTCAGTTTCCCACACTTACTCTCTGTTCGGTTACTGGGGAGGAATACTCATAATGCTTGCAGAATTAAGCCTTGCCTCCCCAACCATGCAGCCTTCATGGTGTAGTGGTTAGCGCACTTGCCACTTCAAATCTCAGCCGGGTCATACCGCTTTTTTTTATACTGCACTTGTTTGGCTGCATAGATGTCTGTCTACGTAGTTGGGATGGCGGGTGGCTTTGCATGGTTTGAGGTGGGGGGAAAATGCAGGCAATATTGAGAAACAAAATATCCATATAATGTTTTATTATTATCTAACATTATCTAAATTACATTCGCAAGGCACCTACTTGTCCACCACACTCCCTCATCTATTACAACAACAAAAATCTGTCCATATCAATTCATTGTTTAATATTATAAGGCTTAAGTTATTGATACTTTGCCTCTTTTATGTTTTTATATGATGATTTTGTCAAAAATAGCCAAAAAAAACCGAGTGCTGGTGAGTGAAACCATGGCAGCAAAGGATTTTGATGATTTCATTTTGTGTTCATTCATGATTACCTTACGTGTTTCCCAAGCCAGAAATGCACCAAAGAGTAAAAGTAGTCCCATGATGATATAGATGGCGCCACCAAAATAGGACATGTACTCAGACTGACAGGAAGCAACCAAATGGTGTATAGCTATCTCCTCTCCTCCATCAGTGAAGAGTTCCTGCAGAATATGTATGTCAAAGGTCAAAGGTTATGAACAAAGATGGTTGTACTAAGGTAAATGGCCAGTATCATTTGAGACAAAAATGAGGTTCAAAATACAGTTTAATATCCAGACAGATTTATTGAATGAGTACCATACGGAATACACTCAAATATACTCAGTATTTATCATTTTTCACGCTAATTTAGCAGAATTTGAAAGATGTCTAGAAATGTAGATTGTACAATTGGCCTTCACCAATCCTCTCAAACAACTCAAATTTCAAACAAAAATAAAGTTCAAAAATAAAATTCAGTTCAACCTAACTAAACAGGTTTATTGAATGAATACAATGTCGAATGTACTCGAATTTACCTAGTATTGGCCAAATTGGAGCCTAATTTAGCAGAATGTACTAAATTTGTACAGCTGCCAATTGTACATTTTCTGGAAATCTGACCTACATAGCGCTTGTAATTATCCAGAGCTAGAAACTAACAAAAAGCAATAAAAGATAATTTCTGATTTTATATAATAGTTTCATACCTGTATACCAGTCTCCTTGTACACAATGTATCGAGGATCAACTATTTCCCAGATAACAAGCATGGTAATATTGACTGCAAGCAATGCCAGCACAGAAATAAACAACTTATTGTCGGTGATTTTCTGAAATGGATAATAGTCTACAGTTATCATGCGTACAGTAAAGGCGATCCTCTGAATTATATATATATTGTATTTTTATTCCGAATCAAACAGTTACATCAATTTTCAGAAAAGGATGCCAACCTCTCCCTGAGGAGGTCTTCCTGTGGGATCCTTGTTTTAATATCTACTATGTGGTAGCAAGATATCGGGATGCATTCATTCTGTCCGATTCAAAGTAATCATTCAATAATTTAGACCCCACCCCGCTCATTTCCCTACATATATATGAGCCTGTCCCCAGTACAAAACCCCTATAAACATTCACTAACTACACTATACAGTTAATTAACTAACTTTTATCGATGTATCGATCTTACAATGAGGACTTACATGCCTTTTATAATAACACGTTATTCTTTTGAAAGGTATTCATCAAAGTCACTGAAATAAGTGGTTTTGAGATACTGTCTAAATTGGATTCTTGTCTTTGTAACTTGAATATTATGCCACTCATCACACATATCGATTTCCTTGATGTTACAATATTCAAAGGATCAAGATATGAGAATGAAGAGATTCTTGACACAAAAGTAGTTTTCAAACCAACTGACACCCATGAACTATTACACAAAGAATCATTCCATCCCCGTCATACATTTAGAGGTAATATAAAATCATAACGAACGCGATTCCATAAAATTTGCAACAACACCCCTGATTTTGAAGAAGTTTGCTCTATACTCTTCAAGACCCTAAGAGAGAAGAAGAAGAAGAAGAAGAAGAAGAAGGCATTATTATATTATGGGAACTATTGCCTTTGTAACAGTTTATAATTCAACCTCCACAAAAATCACATAAAAAACCTGCAAAACTTATAGCGTAGACATTCTAGAGATGAGGTAGACTTTGGATACAGAAGAAACCCAAATATCAGTAATATGTCAGTTTCATCTAAACTCAGTTGAAGTTTAATAGGTTTATACCCTATTTTTGTCTCCTACTGCACAAAACAATACAGAACTGCCAGTTAATTGTGCAGCTTTACAGATTTGAAAAAAAACCCTCAAAATCAGTTCTCGGAAAAAATAAATAAAAAATGAAAAAGTATTATATTTCAACATCCCTAAAGAAATAATTATAAATATTCCATGCTGAACATGGCAAGTTTTCTATAGATTTTATACTGTTAATCTATTATCTGTAATAATTAGTATCATTAAACGTTTCTGGCAATAAAATATTATATTCAGTTATTGTGAATTCTAAAACTGTTCCCTGCTTGATAACTTGAGAGATGGATGCATAATAGGAGATATTGTAACCCATGTTTATACAATTACCAGTTTCTTGGTGTTCCTGAAAATGACATAGACTCGCCATGTTTTGGACAAAAGCGCTCCAAAGCCTAGCGACATCCCTATTGTCAGAAGGAAGGTCCATACCTTAACAAAAGAACAAAATACAGGACCATTACTGGAACGCCTGGCTTACGAGAGACAAGAGTAAGAGGGGTTTGGGGCTAATTAAAATTGTATTAGGTAAGATTTTAATTATTGTACATATGATGCGATATGGCATGTTGGTATACATTTGGTTGTAAACAAGCATATGGGTCAGATTTTCAGAAAATGTACAATTGGCAGCTGTACACATTTAGTAAATTCTGCTAATTTAGGTTGCAATTTGGTCAGTACTAGGTAAATTCGACTATATTTAGCATTGCATTGATTCTAGCAATCTGTTTGGTTAGGTTTAACTCTATTTTGAACTTTATTTTCGTCTGAAATTTGGGTTATTTGAGAGGATTGGTGAAGTTGAATTGTACATTTTCTGAAAATCTGACCCATATAGGCCCTAGCCGCGTCAGCCTTAAGGGAGTTGGTGAGGGTGGGAGGGTGAAAGAGAGAAGCTGTAGTAGGGTGAAGCGCTGGCGCAGAGTGAGGGGGAGAGACAGGGGTGAGTAGGTTAAGTAGTAAGGCAGCTAAGGGGAGTGAGGTGTTAGTGGTCTCCAACACCAGGTGTCAGCAAAGACGCGGTATCTCTTGTCCAGATACCTATCCAATGTCTATAAAGGTAATAGCAAAATGCCTATTATTCCCATACATTTAGAATTTCTTTGTAATTTGTTCGAAAAAAAGCCAATTAATAAATTGAATGTCATTCAATGTGTAAAATATTAAAATAATAGAGAAAGGGCATACTATTTGATAGATTATATGGGTCAAGTTTTCAGAAAATGTACAATTTGTCTTCACTAATCCCCTCAAATAACCCACATTTAAGTAAAAAACAGGTTCAAAATTCAGTTCAATATAACCAAACAGATTTATTGAATGAATACAATACAGAATACACTCAGATATACTCAGTATTTATCATTTTTCACTCTTAATTTAGCAGAATTTGAGAGATGTGCTGAACTGTAGATTGTACATTTTCTGAAAATCCGACCCTTATAAATGTTGGCGTACCACACAGAAAATTCGCGTTGTACCATCCCTTTGGGAATTGAAGAAAATGGCGGTGTAGCAAAGGAGACAACCCACAAGTATGATGTTGTTCATGTTGGGAGATGACATCTTTATTACCCTGTATAAGTAATAATAATAAAATTCTTTTATTTCATGACTAGCAGGTTACAAAATTACAGGTAGTACACTTCAGGTCTGGACCTGGTCTTCCCGTGTATGCCTAGCTACTGAGGGTTGACTAGCTAATTTAGGGGTTGACTAGGGGTTTGGTTGTGGAGCTAAGGTTGGGGTAGGGTTTACATTTATAACATCCTAGAGCTTTTTAAATGAGTGAAAAACATTCAATCATAGACATTGTACTAGGCCTTTTGTGTTACACGGTAAATATAGTTATAAAGATTTATATAGAGACAAGAGGTTGACTTTATATATGTCACTCTACATGATTCACGAATTTCATTTGTATTAAAATATATGATGACATACATATATATGACAATATTCTAGATTAGATGAAATGATAAAGTGATAACATGCCCTTCAGTACATCATTAGTATTGGAAAATAAATATCAGGACAGAGAATGAACTGCAAATACATGGGTCAGATTTTCAGAAAATGTACAATTGGCAGCTCTACATATCCAGGAAATTCTCCTAAATTAGGCTGAAAAATGATAAATACCGGGTATATCTGAATAATATTTGATATCACATTGATTTAAAGTATTAGTTCTGTTATGTTAAACTGCATTTTGAAGCTCATTTTTGTCTTAAATGTGGGTTATTTGAGAGGATTGGTGAAGAAGAATTGTACATTTTCTGAAAATCTGATCCACATGTTGTTCTATTGTTCTTAAAGGTTTTAATTAATGTCTGTTAATTATTTTTTAGTATTCTAAGTACATCTCACCTATTTTGCCGAAATGCAATATTAAAGGTGAGAAATGCCAAAGTCATTATTATGCCAAGAGCTGATACTGAGCAGAGGGCGACAAATGTAGTTTTCCCCATGACGTCATGGACTCGTTTGACAATCGCTATGTCAGAGGGAATGCGACCACCTTTGTAGAGATAACACATTAGAAGTATTTAATTCAACATCAGCTGTGTTTAGGAAATGCCACTATAATTTCATAATAATAATATCATATTATATATTAATAGTATGATGATATTATATAATAATGATATGATCATGATATTATATACTAATAATATGATGATATTATATATTAATAGTATGATCATATTATATATTAATAGTATGATCATATCATTATTAAAAGTATGATGATTTTATATAATAATAATATGATGATATTATATATCAAGAGTGTGATGATATTATATATTGATAATATGATATTGTATATCCCATATATTGATAATATGATATTGTATATCCCATGTCCATGAAATTGATGTAAAGAATATGTAAATGCACCTGGCCATACTATCCCTCCGTTCAACCATCGCAAATCAAATATCCCATTTTCATCAGCTTCATAATACGCAACCAGGTGCCTTTTGCCATCTGAAATATATAGTGTGTATATTTTCCTATTATAGATTAATGAATACACCCTCAATTCAACTACATGTATACATATGAGCATTATTATACACGCATTCACTACCGAGGCCCCGACTGCTGTTCATTACTTGTAATGTGGTAATGGACTAGTACATTACAACGCGTTGTCATGCCAGCGTAAGGTATCGCATTGATTTAAAGTATCAGTTCTGTTATGTTAAACTGCATTTTGAAGCTCATTTTTGTCTTAAATGTGGGTTATTTGAGAGGATTGGTGAAGGTGAATTGTACATTTTCTGAAAATCTGACCCTATTTCAGAATAACCACTTGGTACATTCCATCTAAATATCACGGGCAAACCGGAGAATAAGAAGCAGAGTTCTAGTTTTATTTGTTGTTATTTCTTACTGATGTAGCATGGAGAACTATTTGTGATCCGTTTTAGGAAAATGAGTCATAAATCGCAAAATATGGATGTTAAGATACCATGATATTTGAAAAGAGGACATCAAGCCGATTTGAATGATAGTTGACACTAGGACATCTGATAAATATTCCTATATTTTAAGTTTGATAATTTCATTTTTGAAAAAAATGTTTGCAATTTGTCTTAGTGGGTAATAACCAATGAAGTAACTAAATACACTCCATACGAAGGCCTTCAAAACGCAAGGATATATTTCATTCAATGTCCTGAACTTTAGTAGATTCAGATGACTATAAGTGCTCAACCCACCTAAAATCAGAACATTCCAACAAAGATATCTTATGACTAAAACACTTTGAAAAATATCAATTCTGCGACTTGTGACTCATTTTCCTGAACACATCACATTTTAGACATTCAATTTTTATGAGAGACATCTTTTGACAATCCATACCTCTATGTTGTCGTACTTTCACAATTGAAGAAGGATCACCAAACTCATCAAATTCAATGAATCCCAGACTCCCAATGAATTTAACGGAAGATGTCATGGTTTTTATCAACTGTCCCATCTCGGAATTTGAATATTGGAAGTCAGCCAGGGTGAAGTTACTTCCTTGATAAGAAATAAGAAAAGAACATTGTGTCAGTTGAGTCAACTCAGACAAGTTAAATCTCAACAAACATAAATATGAAGATCCACACTGATATATGGGTCAGACTTTCAGAAAATGTACAATTGGCAGCTGCATACATTTAGTAAATTCTGCTAAACTAGGCTGCAATATGGTCAATACTAGGTAAATTCGAGTACGGTATATTCGGCATTGTATTGATTCTAGCAATCTGTTTGATTAGGTTGAACTGTATTTTGAACTTTATTTTCGTCTCAAATTTGGGTTATTTGAGGAGGTTGTCAAAGTAGAATTGTACATTTTCTGAGAATCTGACACATGTATATATATATATATATCAGCACACAGTGGTATCTTCCATCTGGGAACGATGCCCAGTTTCTTGGATATATGTAAGTAGTGTTGAGATGTGGGTTTGTACCAGGCAACAACAGAAGGAGATTGTTCGATATGTTGTGTGTATAGACTTTCAGAAAATGTACAACTGGCAGCTGTACACATTTAGTAAATTCTACTAAATCAGGCTGCAATTTGGTCAATACTAGGTAAATTCGAGTATATTCGGCATTGCATCGATTCTAGCAATCTGTTTGGTTAGGTTGAACTGTATTTTGAACTTTATTTTCGTCTGAAATTTGGGTTATTTGAGAGGATTGGTGAAGATGAATTGTATATTTACTGGCGACTTCACCCATATGGTTACCCAAAAGTGCATAAATGTATCTTTATGATTGACTAAGGCCTAAAATATGGACGAGGTTTACATATTACAAGTGCTAAACCCCCTAAGAGTCAGAACATTTCAATAAAGACATCAATTGTGCGACTTGTGATGCCCTGGAACACATCACATAATTATGTGGCTCAGATTTTCAGAAAATGTACAATTGGCAGCTGTACACATTTAGGAAATTATTCTAAATTAGGCTGAAAAATGATGAATACCAGGTATATCTGAGTATATTTGGTATCGCATTGATTTAAAGTATCAGTTCTGTTATGTTAAACTGCATTTTGAAGCTTTTTTTTATCTTAAATGTGGGTTATTTGAGAGGATTGGTGAAGGCGAATTGTACATTTTCTGAAATTCTGACCCATATGTATACAATCCATGGTACAGACTTGCCTTTATCTCTCAGGGTTGCATGTGTTTTATTCAGAGCCAGTGCTGCAGTCCATACGGTATCATAGAAGTAGAACCTCTCATAGTAGGCAAACAAGTCCGACTCGTTCTTATGCATTTTCTGTAGCTTCCAGGCAAATATTTGGTTTAACTGATGTCTAGAGAATCCAGAAATCCCCACCTGATTCTCATACGGATTGAAATTCACCACCGCTGTGGACAGAAACCATGAATAGTATCCTGAGAGGTATAATAAAGCTGGTATCTGCCATTTAAACCTAAATTTAAGGAATAGACTAACCTTAAAGGCTCTGCGGTAAGCCTTGCGATGTTTATGTGATGGTTCTGTAGGTGGAAAGGAGTGGCGAGGTGGCCAGTGAACTATATAGGGACGATCTTCTCACTCCCCTCAACCTATAGAACCATTGCAACACCATCGCAAGGCTTACCGCAGAGCTTACCGTAGTGTGTGGAGACCCCCTTTAGTGCAGATATTCAAACTTCAAGACCTATGAGTACAGCTATGTGTATACATAGAGAGAATGGGACGAGGCGGCAATAATCGAAAATTTACGGCATCGTGCTTATGTGGACGAATCTCGTCCAATAAATTTTCGATTATTGCCGGCGAGTACCATTCTATATTTATTATATGTGCATAAAATTTGATCATATGTCATCAGACATCACTGAAAAAATATCAAAGAAGTCTCAGAGCCCCGCTGCCCCGCTGACAGCCCAACTGACAGCCCCGTTAGTAGGCCTACAACGGTGCCCACTGTGTGATCATGCAGTATTTAGGCCTACTGATAATGTTGAATTAAAACGTTCATATCGTGGCCATTTCTCGAGCTACATAAATAAAACTTATATCATTTGATAGAGAATTTAATTCTCTATTTAATGATGTGGTTTTTATTATGTATTTCTATAATTATAGTACAGAATCATGGGTGGATTACCGATCCCGGGGATTTGTTTACATGCTCTGCGGAGAGCCAAAGCTCCGCGAAGCATATCAACAGAGCTATTTGTAGACAACAACATTTTTATAGGACGTGTCCTATATGAATATTTTTATAGCACCCCACTTATAGCATCTCTCATATAGCATGCGCATATAATAAAATAAATTATAGAACTACATACCTGCAGTGCATTATTTTTTACCACAGATCCTTACCTGTGTATAAAGTGCCTTCAACAGCCCTGGCCATTTCTTCTTTGGTGCATTCTGTTGTTTCTTCCCAATACCACTGTGTTGTATACCAATCTATAAGTACCCATACCACCTTTGGACTTATCAGTCCAACACGGTAAGCCTAAATCAGGAGGAAAACCAATAGGCCTAACTTTGATTTAGAACAGATAAATCATAGAGGTCATATATTATAGATAGATAGTTATTGTACATTGAATGAGCTTATAACCGGGCAACTGCCTGATATTGTGGCATATATAAAACACAAAAAAACTTTTTATTTAAGAAATAATTCCCTCGGTTTTGTTAATTCCCTCGGTTTTGAAGTTCTCGGGCAAGCCCTCGAGCTTCCCTCAGGCAACGGTACCCGCGAGCAGACAAAACAGAGGGAATTATAGCTTTTACATGTGACGCTAGATGTTGGCACCCGCTTATGGAGAATATTCATTGCGCGTTACTGGAAGCGCGAGGGGAGGGCTAAAAAACAATAGATCCCGGCAGACCAGTGATCGTACGACGCAGCGGGGGTCTATAGGGAAAAAATACATCTCAGAATCTCATCAAATCGCGTCTAAATGTGGTACAATTTATCCTGTGTACATAGATTGTATATTATACTGTATTGCTTTATTGAGCTTGAAGAGAGCATCTGATTGTGCTCATTTTTCTTTAAAAGCCTGCAAGATTAATGTTAACACTTACTTACTAAAGATTACTATGCGAAACATTCAGTTTCTGTACCAAAATATTGATGTTTTTTGAATATGTATTTGTATCGCATGAGAATATCTGGACTTGTACACGAAATTGTATGCAATAAAATTCTAAAAAATAACAATAATTAGAAAGTCAGTACATCCATTGATCCCAAATAAATCACCTGACACATGACGCGGGCTGCTTGATCCTGGTAGAAAAGTCCAATGATTATCCGTGCATCATGGTGCTGCCAATCAAGGGTTATAGCGTTATACTAATTACTGGTTATAATAATTACTGGTTATAATAATTACTGGTTATAATATTCACTGGTTATAATAATTACTGGTTATAATATTCACTGGTTATAATAATTACTGGTTATAGTAATTACTGGTTATAATATTTACTGGTTATAATAATTACTGGTTATAATATTCACTGGATATAATATTTACTGGTTATAATAATTACTGGTTATAATAATTACTGGTTATACTAATTACTGGTTATAATAATTACTGGTTATAATAATTACTGGTTATAGTAATTACTGGTTATACTAATTACTGGATATAATATTTACTGGATATAATATTTACTGGTTATAGTAATTACTGGTTATACTAATTACTGGTTATAATAATTACTGGTTATACTAATTACTGGTTATAATAATTACTGGTGTAACGATAATTACAATTAACCATGGGATTTCTTAAAAATACATCGTTACCATCTACAACCGATGGAAGAAAGTGTACTATATCTTTGATACAGGTTAACTAACAAGTTGGTTGAAGGAGCGTGAATATTGCACGAGTTGCGTAGCAACGAGTGAAATATTCTAAGGGACTGAAAGCAACGAGTTAGTTAACAGATTTCAATCATGAAAATAGAAAAAAAAATCGATAAATTTGAATTTTACCGGTAATCTTAGTAAGAAAAAACTGGTTGCCATGGCAACCCCACGTAAATCACTAGTGAAATACGCACTACGCGTACAATTAAGTACAATTAAGTACCTTAAGTACAATTAAGTACCTTCAGATTCAGTAAATGTTGGGATGGATCTTCTTGAAATACTTCAGCAACGATCACGCTAATATTGTGTTCAGCCATTTCCTCTGCCATCTTTTGCATCGACTGGAACGAGAGCATTTCACCACATTATGAGAATCAGGGATAGTATACCTTAACATTTAGAAATTTCTCAAACAGGTACAATTATGTTTAACTCCCAGCGCTTGCTAAATGAGTGTCTTTGGCATTGTGTTGATTAGAAATATCGCTTTCATTGTGTTAAACTGCATTTTGAACGTCACTTTCCAATTAAATTTGAGTTGTTCAAAAAGATTGGTGAAGGTGAATTGTCCATTTTCTGAAAATGTCACCCCAATTGTACTTTCTATTCATCGACTTTGTATGGAATATAATGAGTGTATTTTTTACACCTTTATTGAAACCTATCCTGCCATCTTGGCTTCTACAATGCTAAGACATATGCCCTGAGGTTAACTGCAGGGTTATCAAGGTAATACGAAATAAGACGTTTCTCCTTAGAACCACCAGGTGGCGCCACTCTACATGTCTATTCGACTTGGCGTTATACCTCACTACATTCTTCCTTCTGCTGACAAAGTTAATGACATTTCTTGGATTTTGTTAATACATTTTATGAAATAAATATTTTTCTTAAACTATCTGTTGTTCTTACAATAATTCAATATTCTCATCGATATCAGCCTCTAGATTTCTCCAGAGTCTATTTTCCTCATTACTGACCCTCTTGATCTCATGCGAAATAATAAGTTTATTATAGAATGAAAACAATGATTTCTACTTACCAGTGGAAAATCGGACTCGGGAGTATAAAGTAATGCCACATTTGACCAACCAAAGTGCTTGAACAGTTTTATTCTTGGTTTATTATTAATCGTGTTTGATGGCCACAGTCGAAAGAAGTTTGGATACAAGTTGGTATCTGAGAGAACCGGTGAAGTTGCATCATATGCAATCTGTAAGTAATTAACTAAATGTTAAAGTGTTACTCATGTTCAAATGCAGACGCAAAATCTGATTCTTGATAAGGACTATCCGGAAATCCTGTTGCAAATGTTTACAATATCTTAAACCCAATACTCTTATATTTACGATTTAATAAACACCCCCAGCATCAATGTTTACATCCAGAGAACCCTAGGTTTAGCTACAAAAACCTGCTCGGTATGTATACATTTTCTCTTATATCTAACGTATACGTTAGATATAAGAGAAAATGTATTAAGGAACTGGAGACCTGAAGAGAGTTTTTTTTTAATCAATTTTATTGTCCAGTTTCATACAATGATAATCTCATGGAGCCCATCATGGAGACCAAGCTTCATCAGAAATCGCCTCACAAAAAAACAAAGAGAACCGTAAGGGATATTATTGGTTTCCCTGCTAAACAGGAGATGAAGTCCTTACCTGCGTGAGGTTATAATAATGAGACATTGCTGCGGTTGGTTTGGTGGCTTTAGAACAAACCTCGCCTAAAACCATTATTTTCACTGGTGGATTGTGAAGAGCGTTGCAGAGGAGATACGTTGCCCTTCCTCCTGCACACTAAAATATATACAGGTTAACTAACAAGTTGGTTGAAGGAGCGTGAATATTGCACGAGTTTGGTTGGGTTAAACTGTATTTTGAACTTTATTTTCGTCTGAAATTTGGGTTATTTGAGAGGATTGGTGAAGGTGAATTGTACATTTTCTGAAAATCTGACCCTTGTACAAATGTTGAATAAAGGAAAATAATGATAATAATGATATCCAGTTGCAACCCAAATAATAAATACCTGTGTGTTGATCCATTCAATGTTTAGGTAATAATCTGAAAGTATGTCTGCTCGACTGTTGATATGTTCAAGGGCAATCTCCGCGATGAATTTGAGAGCGAGTCCATTGGGCCAGGATCCGGTGTCCGGCCGCATCCCCACCATGAAGATATCCTTCTGACCCTTCACACACTTGACCACAACATAACATAATATGTCTAACATCACCAGCAAAAGTACTTTTTCTCTGAGTCTCATCCTGTGAAAATCTGTCTAATCCGGGTGGTATATGGGTCAAGTTTTCAGAAAATGCACAATTGGCCTTCACTAATCCTCTCAAATAACCCAAATTTCAGACAAAAATCAGGTTCAAAATACAGTTTAACATAACCAGACAGATGCATTGAATGAAAACAATACAGAATACACTCAGATATAGTAAATATTTATCATTTTTCACTCTAATTTAGCAGAATTTGAGAGATGTGTAAAACTGTATATGGTGCATTTTCTGAAAATCTGACCCATACACAGAGGGAGTAGAAACGACCCTACAAGCTGCAGATCTATGCTCCACAGGTTTATGGTCCTTTTTTGCCACTTTTTCTTGCCACTGCACGCCAGGTGACACTGCAGTGCTCTTGTTTACACTAGTATTACCTATGGTCCAAGTAGTTTGATTGCCCTTTTCCAGCCAAGACATACTACAGACACACTTATAAATAGTTGGCGCTAGTAGTAGTAGTGGCATTACTTTCAACTATAATTTTGGTGGATGTGCATAATCCTGGTTTGTACTCCATCTGTAAATGGGTCAGATTTTCAGAAAATGTACAATTGGCAGCTGTACACATTTAGTAAGTTCTGCTATAAATTAGGCTGCAATTTGGTCAATACTTGGTAAATTCAAGTATATTCGGCATTGTATTGATTCTAGCAATCTGTTTGGTTAGGTTGAACTGTATTTTGAACTTTATTTTTGTCTGAAATGTGGGTTATTTGAGAAGGTTGTTGAAGTTGAATTGTACATTTTCTGAAAATCTGATCCATATACCTTCCTGGTCTAATTAAGCTTTTGTTTCCATGTTTCAAACATTTACTTCAATTGTCCCCCACAGGGCAATGCTATAGTCATCGACCAATGAAACGGAAGACCTTTATTGTAATCTGAAATCAATTTGAGGCGGACAAAGTTAATTGCTAAACCCGTTTAGGAAACAGGTGAGTTTCAATTACTCCTTGAAGAATAGTTGGACCGAACTAATAATCACCATTAGAATTTCATTCATGTTACTTGCATGGGTGACGGTTCCTTGGGTCTACAAAGTGCCCTAAAATGTAATCGGTTTTCCTGAAAGCGTTAAATTTCTATTAAGAGATGTATCGGAAATTAGAGATTAACATGGAATATGTGATGTGTTTTAGGAAAATGAGTCACAAGTCGCAAAATTGTTATTTCATAAAGTGACTTATTTACAGGATATATTTGTTGGATTTTTTTAATTTTGGGGATGCTTAAGGCCTCTTGTAGCCTGAATAAATGTCCCGAATTTCAGGGCAGTGTAATAAATATATTCATGTATTTCTAGGGTTGTCGTAATGAATATATTTAGCTACTTTACTATTAATTGCTCACCCCAAAATACTGCAAACTTTGTTTTCAATAATAAAAACATATCACTTAAAATATAGAAATGCATATTAAATGTCCTACTGTTTACTATCATTAGAATCGGCTTGATCTCATCTTTTCAAATATAATTATATCTCAAAATCCATTTTTTGCGACTCATGACTCATTTTCCTAAAACACATCACATATGTTCTTGTAGTCTTTTTACATTCCGTCTGATGTAAGTACTGATGAGATTGAAATGTCGATAGAATATGATGGATTGCCTTCCCTCATTATATACATGGGTCAGATTTTCAGAAAATGTATTGGCCATCAATCATGCAAGGAACACGTGCAGACAAAAGGAGAGGAACTATGGGAGGAGCATTCACACTTTTATCCCTGACCCTATATATATATATTGAAACTTTTTTTTTTCAAATTCTTTTTTTTACATATGGCCTACTCGGAAAAACGGGTTACATATCTCTGCCTTGACAGTTCTTCCAACAGAACCCTCTAATTCACTACAAGAACATAAGTGTTTCTATAATACATACAAGAGAAATACATATAAAATAAATCTAAATTTACATATCATGTTACCACATCTATTGTGGGGGCTATGTAGCCTTGCAGTAGGTTTTAAACAATTTTAAAGAGTAAGTCTTACAAGCTTACAACATGTTGTGTCGGCAATTTACATGCCACCTCCATTGGAATAACAAATCATGATTATGCAATTTACAGATTAAAACAGCAAACTCCTGCAGCCAGGAGTGGGAGGCGACCCAGGAAGTACCTTCCCCCCTGCCCTACTATTATTCTTTCAGCATATAGTCCTCAAGATAAGTTTTGAATTCCTTTAAGTTATCGGAATGAATATTGATTGTACTTTGTGCATGTAACATGAAAGAGAATTAAGGGGAAATTGATAAAGACTATGTGATCGCAAAAACAAAGAAAGGACGAGGCCTCTAAGAGTGGTAAGAAATCTGTGTTAAATCTGTAGTAAATACTTTCTTATGATAATAATGTATTTTATTACTTCTTTTATCACCTAATTTACTCTTGTAAATGCCGCATGTAGGCCTTGTGGTATAAATGCTTTACTAAAATCTCTCGTGGTATTACCACTATTATTGTTGTAAATATCACATGTAAGTCTTGTGGTATTAAATCGTAGTGTACTGTACTGTACATTAAACGATATGTTTAACACTCGCCATGTTAGTCACCTAGTTCTCTGATACACAAACTTTTATTATTTTTATTCTTATTATATTACCATATCTAACTCCACCAGCCTAGTCTTTTCTCCAACTTTCGGTAATTGCCGGAAGAATATGCACTCTTTGTAGTACATAAAGGTATGTCGACCCTTTTGTCTGTTTATATAATCCTCGTCTGTACTCTTCTGTACTCTTCGAAAAGACAAATAAAAAACTTCTTATCTTATCTTATCTTATCTTATACACAGAACGACTATTTTAAATCCATGGTCTACAGTCTGGAGGGTAGTATATTATGGGTCAGGTTTTCAGAAAATGTACAATTGGCAGCTGTACACATTTAGTCAATTCTGCTAAATTAAGCTGTAATTTGGTCAATACAAGGTACATTTGAGTATATTCGGCATTGCATTGATTCTAGCAATCTGTTTGGTAAGGTTGAACTGTATTTTTAAGTTTTATTTTCGTCTGAAATATGGTTATTTGAGAGGATTGGTAAAGGTCAATTGTACATTTTCTGAAAACCTGACCCATTATAACATATCACTATATTGCTTAGCGTGTTATTATTTGGTAGACATAGTCACGATAAGATTATGTCTTAAAGGCCTCGTAACACACTCTTAAATTTACGATTACGGGGGCTTTACGATACGAGGGTTGTTGCATTGAAACTGATGCATTTGAGCGAGGTAAGAGTTCTCTCAGAGTTATCTCAGACTAGTCTCAGAAAATAATCATATATAGTGCAACTTTTGCTAAGAAGGAGTAACGAGGCCTCTAAGAGTGGTAAGAAATCTGTGTTAAACCATTCTTATAAGAGTGGTTTAACACAGAACCATACATGGGTCAGATTTTCAAAAAATGTACAATTGGCAGCTCCACATATTTAGTAAATTCTGCTATAATTAGGCTGGAAAAGGATGAATATCAGGTATATCTGAGTATATTTGGTATCATATTGATTTATAGTATCAGTTCTGTTATGTTAAACTGCATTTTGCAGCTCATTTCTGTCTTAAATGTGGGTTATTTGAGAGGATTGGTGAAGGCGAATTGTACATTTTCTGAAGATCTGACCCACATAGTGAAAGGCACGCATAGAGTGTAGGTAACTTTATCACATTCATCTACTGAATCTGTGCACTGCACTATAAACAGCACACGAATGGAATCAGACCTAAGTCTGAAACAGTAACTTGCTAAAGGATACTGAAATGCATATCTGTTCCGTCCCCCCCCCCCCCCACTCCCCTTCTACCTCCCTCCTTCATCTCATCCCATTCTCATAACTTTCCCCCTTTTTTTCCTTATCATCATGTATAAAATATCTATAGGCATTGTAACTGACCTGTGAAATTTTGACTTCATACACATCTTTGTAACCAAATGTAAAACCAAAAGTTCAGGGTGTAGTGGAATACCGGATCTGATCCGAGCTACATTAAGGATGGCCAATGCCAGTTTATTTAACCTGAATAAAATTCGTCCAAAAAAAAACAAAAAAAAGACAAGATCATCTGGGTGAAATTTTCAGAAATTTCAAAATTCGCCTTCACCAATCCTTTCAAATAACCCAAATTTGAGTGAAAAGTGAAGTTCAAAATGCAGTTTAACACAATGAAAGAGATATATGTCTAATCAACGCAATGCCAAAGACACTCTGATATTACCATTATCTATCATTTTTCTGTCTAATTTAACAGAAGTTACCAAATTTGTAGAGCTGCCGATTGTGGACTTTCTGAAAATCTGACCCATTTATACGCTTGTTGGTATTAAAATATTCTTTTCAGATACCTTCCAGTGATGTAATTTCAAAGTTCTTGAACCTAGAGTAATAGATTTCTCTCTGTTTATATACCATTTTCATTAGGATTGTATGTTGTCATATTTTGATCCCATCATTGCATTTCATTATTGGGGGATTCATAAGCATTAGCTGGGTTGGGTGGAGCCACCTGGTGGTGTATTCATCACTTAGGGACTTGATGTTGGGTGGCTCCCTCTATTAATGCCACTGCAAACAGGGGCAGGACCTACTACCTGCACTGACTTAGGACCACACATTTAAGGCTAGGTTTAGGGTTATAGTTAGCATTGGTATCCATCCATGTACTCTATTCCACTTCACAGAACACATGGAAATACAGTGCTTGGTTCACGATATTACCATTGCCTAGACTCTAGATCAACGACGATATTATATCTCCAATATACTCTATCACTAGCACCCCTACCTCGGAGATAACCATATACATGGGTCAGATTTTCAGAAAATGTACAATTCAACTTCGCCAATCTTCTCAAATAACCCAAATTTCAGACGAAAATAAAGTTCAAAATACAGTTCAACCTAACCAAACAGATTGATAGAATCAATGCAATGCCAAGTTTCAGAGATAGTTCAAGCACCACCGACTCTGTCTATGCCTGCGGATTTATTTACATGCTTATAACAGGGGAGTTGCATGTCTCACTGCGCATGTCTGCCACAGTGCATCATGGGATGGATTCAGTTCAAATCTGACATACAAATATTTGGCAACATTTTTATGAAAAATTGCAAAAGTTTTCACCAATATCACGACTTGTATAGATGATTTATGAAAACCAGATGCATGATGGGAAAGATGAAGTCAAGGGTTATGAAAACATGTATAACACATGGATATTGACATTAGAGCATTGATAAAAATCCCATGCTGAACATAACATGTTTTCTTTAGATTTCATACTGTACCATTACTCCCATAATTCCATGCGAATTAAGATTCAAAATGGCGGCTATGCAAACCCCCTATTGACATTCATTGACGGGAAAATAGCGGAAGTGCGGAGGTAATGTCAGAGCTATTTTTAGACAATTACATTGTTATGGTATGCATACTATATGAATATTTTTATTGCAACCCAGTTACTGCACCTCTCAAGAGGGATGCACATATAATGATAAGTATCAAAGGATTTTTTAAAATGACTTTTATTTGAAATCATGAAATATACAGGTGTAGTTTATGCAAGGATGTAGAACCTATCAAAAAGGCAACAATTCTATTCCTCTGCATTTTGTTAATATTGCATCAACCAATTGAAGTGAAATTTGTCTTCAGGCAGACAACCTTTAGCATTTAATTGTATCCTCCTAATAATTCACATAATATAATAAGCATGCAATGCTATTGCACGATACGTTAGCCTGGATGAACCAAGCCTATGTGTTCATGTACATACGAATATGGGTCAGATTTTCAGAAAATGTACAATTCTCCTTCACCAATCCTCTCAAATAACCCATATTTAAGACAAAAATCAGCTTCAAAATGCAGTTTAACATAACAAAACTGATACTTTGAATCAATGCGATACCAAATATACTCAGATATACCCGGTATTCTTGATTTTTCAGCCTAATTTAGGAGAATTTCCTAAATGTGTAGAACTGCCAATTGTACGTTTTCTGAAAATCGGAGCCATATATTTCGTGTCTCAGGACACTGTTATATCATCAATACTACTATCTAAAATGCCAATGTTTTGCATCTCCATTCCCCTACACAGAATATTGGTACCTTTATATTTTGGCATGTAAAAATGGTTAACATATTCATTTGCTTATAATTATAATTATTACACACAGAGGTATCTTGCTAGATATTAGCAACAAGTTTAGTCTCGTTGATATTAGTGGGCTATTTGTCAACTAGTGTAGAAAGTATATGGGTCAGATCGTTAGAAAATGTACAATTCAACTTCACCAATCCTCTCAAATAACCCAAATTCCAGACGAAAATAAAGTTCAAGATACAGTTTGACCTAACCAGACACATTGCTAGAATCAATGCAATGCCGAATATACTCGAATTTACCTAGTATTGACAAAATTGCAGCCTAATTTAGCAAAATTTACTAAATGTGTAGAGCTGCCAATTGTACATTTTCTGAAAATCTGACCCATAAATGGCTCGATCCGACTGTTGAAAAGACTAACTCCGAGCCCTTTACTTTGGAATAAAACAAGTTTTCGACAAACTTAAACCTTTATCATGGGCAGAACTGTGATGTGTAATTAATTAAGCTGTATGGCTATAAATAGATTAAAGGTCACACATGTTATACTAAATCAATTTCCTTGTAGTGTCGTGTGATTCACAAGTTCACCAACGTTAAACTATAATAATAAAAATAACAATAATAATGAGTATAATGAGATCTATTCAATGTTAGGGTATGGTATGTCGATCAATTGATTAATGTTAAAATTATATGTGATCCGTTTTAGGAAAATTAGTTATAAGTCACAAAAATGGATTTTGAAATATCACCATATCTTTGACAAGAGGTGATCAAGCTGATTCAAATGATAGTAAACACTAGGACACCTAATAAGTATTTTCATATTTTAAGTTTGATAGTTTTATTTTTGAAAAAAAAAAAGTTGGTAATGTTTCTCGATGGGTAACTGCCAGTAAAGTAAATTAATATACTCCATACGAAGGCTTTCAAAACCCAAGGATATATTTAATACAATGTCCCGAAATTTGTTAAATGGATTCATATAACTATAAGTGCAAAACCCTCTAAGAATTAGAACTTTTCAATATAGAGATCTTGTGAAAAAAAACCACTTTGAAAAATATCACTTTTGCGACTTGTGACTCAATCCCCTGAAACACATCACTTATTAGATTTTATTTCAGCACTAGGAAATATATGTGACCTCCGACCATCGTTTATTCTACTATGAGCACCAGGGTCAGATTTTCAGAAAATGTACAATTTGCCTTCACCAATCCTCTGAAATAACACACATTTAAGACAAAAATGAGCTTCAAAATGCAGTTTAGCATAACAGAACTGATACTTCAAGTCAATGAGATACCAAATATACTCAGATATACCCGATATTCATCATTTTTCAGCCTAATTTAGCCTAATTTACTAAATGTGTAGAGCTTTCAATTGTACATTTTCTGAAAATCTAACCCATCAACCTAGTGTGCAACTATTTTGCCAGAACTTGACGGGTGAAATTTCAAGAAAATGCACAATTCACATTTTAGAAACCCTCACAAATAACCCAAATTTGATACAAATATGAGACTCAAAACACAATTTAACATAACCAAACACATCCTTAATTAGAATCAGCTCAATACCAAATATACTCAGATATAGCTAGAATTTATCATTTTTCAGTCGAATTTAGCAGAATTTCCTAAATGTGCATTTTCTGGCGACCTGACCCTGATATAAAATATAAGTACTGCAACAATGGAGAACGTATGGTGGGGTATCTAGGAAGACGAGCAGAACATTCAAAAACATGATTTATGACTTTATTTTATAATTTTAACAGTAAATATGAAGTTCGGAAACCCAACTGACAACATAGAAAAGGTTTACCTAGACAACAAAAAATAGGACATTGGAATGACCTTATATAAAAACCCTTCCTTGGAATGTTATGGGACTCATTTAGTAATTGGGTCAAATTTTCAGAATATGTACAATTGGCAACACCGATCATCTCAAATAACCCACATTTAAGACAAAAATGAGCTTCAAAATGCAGTTTAACATAACAGAACTGATACTATAAATCAATGCAATATCAAATGCATTCAGATATACCTAGTATTAACCATTTTTCTGTCTAATTTAGTAGAATTTACTAAATGTGTAGAGCTGCCAATTGTACATTTTCTGAAAATCCGACCCAATTATGATACAAATAAGTTCAGTATGAGTATCATTAAAGAACAAATAATTTCTTCAAATAACATCAAATACCAGCTTAGAATGTAATGGCTATTAGTAATAAGTATTCTCGAAATAGCTACTTGCAAAATCCCCATATATTTATAGATATAATTATCCCCCTCCAATTATTCACCTGCCTTGTATGATAAAGGAGAGAACGTCAATAATAAAG
This sequence comes from Sthenelais limicola, assembly GCA_942159475.1. Taxonomy (NCBI): domain Eukaryota; kingdom Metazoa; phylum Annelida; class Polychaeta; order Phyllodocida; family Sigalionidae; genus Sthenelais; species Sthenelais limicola. The sequence continues at coordinate 12,796,130 of OW804098.1, forward strand.
ATATTTGTGATCCATTTCAGGAAAATGAGTCACAAGACGCAAAATATAGGTTTTGAGATATTGCCATATTTGAAAAGATGAGATCACGCTGATTCCAATGATAGTAAACACCTAATAAGTATTTCTATATTTCACGATTGATATTTTTATTTTTGAAAAAAAATTTGCAATGTTTCTGGATGGGTTATTTCCAGTAAAGTAACTAAATATACTTCATACAAAAGCCTTCAAAACGCAAGAATATATTCAATACAATGTCCCGTAATTTGTTACATGGATTCATATAACTATAAGTGCTAAACCCTCTAAAAATGAGAACATTTCAATGAAGAGACTTTGTGAGAAAAAACACTATGAAAAATATCATTTTTGCAACTTGTGACTCATTTCCCTGGAGCACATAACATTTGAACGAGTAAGATTGGTCAAACTGCTCTTCATTTCGATCATTCTGTATCACATGTATATATAATATGTAAGGAGATCGATTACATAAGGGTCAGATTTTCAGAAAATGTATAATTCAACTTCGCATCTTCTCAAATAATTAACCCGAATTTCAGACGAAAATAAAGCTCAAAATACAGTTCAACCTAACCAAACAGATTGCTAGAATCAATGCAATGCCGAATATACTCGAATTTAACTACTATTGGCCAAATTGTAGCCTAATTTAGCAGAATTTACTAAATGTGTACAGCTGCCAATTGTATATTTTCTGAAAATCTGACCCTGGATGCCGTCTTGGCAATAGAAGTTCGCCATGTCACAATGAGTTGATAACCAAGCAACACCTGTCAATCATTATGATCTCAATGGCGTGCCTTTAAGAAATTATTATTTACACCAGTTGTAGATTTAAGGGTGGTCTCCACTGACTGCGGTAAGCTCTGCAGTAAGCCTTGCGATGGTGCTGTGTTGGTGAGGAGTGGTGAGGTCCTGTCTACAAGGTTGACTGACCAAGTAAACAAGGTCCTCGTCATTCCTCTCCACCTACAGAACCAGCACAAACCATCGCAAGGCTTACCGCAGAGCTTACCGCAGAGCTTATCGCAGCCAGTGGAGACCAGCCTATATTATTATTATTAAGCATTATACGATTATAATGATGCAGAATTTCTCGGAAACTGCGATGTACAACATTACTTCTCCGTGGGTCTGGCCAATTTAGTTCTCTAAACAGAACACCAGATGGTGTCCTTGTGAGGAACTACCATGTAGATCGAACTCATAACGCGACAGAATCCGGTTAAAGGGACTTTATTTATAATTATGGCCTTCTATAATCATCTACAAACAGATGTTTCAAAATCAGGATTGGCTGAGCAAGTCCCCGATGATTCAAACGCGCTAAAAACAAATCGCGTTTCTCTGTCGCGGGTCGTTCTAACCTGATAATTATTACAAGAAGGCCACTTCGCCGAGCGTTCAGAAATATCATATCTATGACTAATCACTGGCGTTCCCCCGGAAGTCCATCTTAATAGGGGACTTGCATGTGCCACTGCGCATGTCTGGTACAGTGCATCATGGGATGGATTTTGATTAAAATCTGACATACGAATATTTGGGAACATTTTTGTAAAAAAAAATTGCCAGAATGTTTTCACGAATATCACAGCTTTTATAAATGTTCTATCAAAACCAAATGCATTATGGGAAAGATGGAGGATTGTGTTATGGAACCATGTATAATACATGGATATTGATATTAGAGCATTTATAAATATCACATGCTTAACATGGCATGTTTTCTATAGATTTTACACTGTACCATTAGTCCCATAATTCCATGCGAATCAGGATTCAAAATGGCGGCTATGCAAATTCCCCTATTGATGAAGTTCGTTTACAAAATGGCGCAGACGCAGGAACAAGGTGTCATACATCGCGCTCTCTTTCATACGGGTATTTCCTCCTCCTCCTGCCACCTTGAATCGCCTTGGATGTCAGATTCTTTAATATCTTTCCGAAGTCCGAAGCCAGCTGGTCTGGCATCATCGTCAGCCACTCGCCTCCTCTTGTCACCAGTCACCATACTGTTTGCACCTTGTAAACACGCACAGAACTCTAGAGAAGAAACAAGCAGAATGGTTTGTCAATGGCATCTTTTTTTCATTTTTTTTATTCAATTCAAAGACAAAGTTCATGTGTAAAAACGTATTGTTCACCTTGGACGTACTTCATACGGTGCCTAGAGTAAACAACATTTTTCGAAGGAAACATATAATAAGGGTGGTCTCCACTGGCTGTGGTAAGCTCTGCGGTAACCTCTGCGGTAAGCCTTGTGATGGTGCTGTGTTGGTGAGAAGTGGCGAGCTCCTGCCTACATGGCCAGTGAACCATGTAGACAGGACCTTATCATCCCTCTCCACCTACAGAACCAGCACAAACCATCGCAAGGCTTACCGCAGAGCTTACTACAGCCAGTGGAAACCGGCCTATAGAAAACTATAAAGAGAAAAGTTACAAAAATGATTCATATGAGATTAGACTAAGAAGAAGAACAGAAAATGCCAAAGCTATTGGATCATCAAATTACAAAGCTTGGCGGCTTCAAATATTACAAGAAACCATATCATTGACAAAGAAAACAATCACAAATAAGTCAGTTATAATGTTACACAGAGCAAATCGGCAATACCAGTGTTGCCAAGAAAGAGAACACAGAAATTATGACATCTTAAATAATGCCAATGCCATTTACTGACTTAAATTCATTCCCACCTTTCCTAATAGGGCTATTCTCAGAGAAGTCTTGCATTTAAGGGTTGGAAATCGAAAAAAAGGGAATTAGAACGAGAGATTTGTGGGTTATAATTTCTGGAAAAGTATATTCTCCTTTAAATAATCCTAAAGAATTGACACTAGGGCTCAAATATTCAGGAATCTAGAGACCAAAACGTGAGGAAAGGTCATTTTGGCAACGTTTGCATATGAATAACATTGCAATAGTATTTCGCATTCACTATATTATAGATTATGTTTGATCTATTCTAAATTGGCAGAACTTTTTGTATGAGAAGTCATTCTATAAAATTAAAGCAATTTACGAGCTGTAGATAAATCTAGGGAGTGCTCCTGTCACTTTTGACTGACTGACTTATGAGTCAGATTTTCAGAAAATGTACAATTGTCAGATTTACACTTTTGGTCAATTCTGCTAAATTAGACTGAAATTTGGTCAATACTAGGTGCATCTGAGTATATTCGGTATTGTATTGATTCTAGCAATCTGTTTGGTTATGTTAAACTGTATTTTGAACTTTATTTTCGTCTGAAATTTGGGTTATCTGAGACAATTGGTGAAGTTGAATTGGACATTTTCTGAAAATCTGACCCACATGTACATTCCCACAAGTATATTCGGTATTGCATTGATTCTAGCAATCTGTTTGGTTAGGTTGAACTACATTTTGAAAGTCATTTTGGTCTTAAATGTGGGTTATTTGATAGGATTGGTGAAGACGAATTGTACATTTTCTGAAGATCTAACCCTTATATTTCTAAGGAAGGAAAATCTTAATATTTCATTGTTGATAGATGATTAACGATCAGAAGTCTTGTCCAATATCTGAGATAGCAATCGAATTGGCAAAGGTTTCTACAGACTAATAGCGAGAGAAAGCTCCACCCATCACGTCCTGGTCTACGTGCAAAATGCTTTGTCAACAATTAATAGATGGGATTTTATCGATTGCACTGCAGTCGATCGATCGACCGTTGGTGTGTGCACGGCCGATAGACGATTGATTGTGAATGGGGTAGCATAAATGGGTCAGATTATCAGAAAAAGGACAATTCGCCTTCACCAATCCTCGCAAATAACCCAAATTTCAGACAGAAATGAGCTTCAAAATACAGTTTAACATAACAGAACTGATACTTTAAATCAATGCGACACCAAATATACTCAGATATACCTAGTTTTGAGCATTTTTCAGTCTAATTTAGCAGAATTTACTAAATGTGTAGAACTGCCAATTGTGCATCTTCTGAAAATCTGACATAATTATAGACAACGCCGACTCCATGCCTTGTCTCATCTTTATGGGGGGAGATTATTTCTTATCTGCCTTACCTCTATACATGAGTATAGGGGTCAGATCTTCAGAAGATGTACAATTGGCAGCTCTACACATTTAGTAAATTCTGCTAAATTAGGCTAATTTGGTCAATACTAGGTAAATTCGAGTATGTTTGGCATTGCATTGATTCTAGCAATCTGTTTGGTTAGGTTGAACTGTATTTTGAACTTTATTTTCGTCTGAAATTTGGGTTATTTGAGAAGATTGGTGAAGTTTAATTGTACATTTTCTGAAAATCTGACCCATAGCTCCCCTGCTTTGCTATGAACTGATAAGCTATTCTATTTACATTTGTTTGTTTTTGATACTGAAAAACAATTCCATATGGGACCACACTCTTGAGTGATTATTCCCTGTATTTTTTATATGAATTTTTGTGCCTTTCACCATACTATAATATCTTATTTCTTGTCAATTGTTATAATTTCTTTTTAAATAACTAGATGCAGGGCCACACTACTGTAATGTAAGTGATTATCCCTAGCATGAATTACTACTCGACATCATATGTAATAGTTGGTGAATCGATCTGGAGAGACTTTGGGCACCTTTTAAAATCCTGCAGTAGCGGGAAGGATCTCCCCAGTATAAATAATATCAATAAAAAAAATAAAAAGATTTCCTATCGTGATGAGACGCATATGATTCCTTTTAGGAAAATGAGTCATAAGTCGCAAAGAATGGATTTTGAGATATCACCATATTTGAAAGGAGGAGATCAAGGTGATTCCAATGATAGTAAACACTAGGATATCTTATATGTATTTCTATATTTTAAGTTTGATATTTTTATTTTTGAAAAATAAAAGTTCTCAATGATTCTGGATGGGTGATTACCAGTAAAGTAACCACATATACTCCATACAAAGGCCTTCAAAACACAAGGATATATTGAATATAATGTCCTGAAATTTGTTGCATGTATTCATATGACTATAAGTGCAAAACCACCTAAAGATCAGAACATAATTTAGATAAAGAGATCTTGTGAGAAAAACACTTTGAAAAATAATAATTTTGCGACTTGTGACTCATTTTCCTGGAACACATATTTAAACATTTAAATGTGGAAAGTTTAGTGTATAACTCCAATCACTATAGAGATTGAAGATCATAATTGTTGTGTATACCTATTCTCGGAATAAACAAGTGTTGATAAATGATGCACTAGAACCATGTCCAATAGGGGAGTTGCATGTGCCACTGTGCATGCCTGTCGCAGTGCATCCTGGGATGGATTCTGTTGAAATCTGACATACAAGTATTTAGCAACATTTCTATCGAAAATTGCAATTATGTTTTCACCAATACCATGGCTTGTGTAAATGGTCTATAAGAACCAAATGCATGATGGGAAAAATGGGGACTTGTGTCATAGAATCATGTATAACACATGGATATTGATATTACAGTATTGATAATTATTCCATGCTGAACATGGCATGTTTTTTTTTATAGATTTTACACTGTACCATTAGTCCCATAATTCCATGCGAATCATGATTCAAAATGGTGGCTATGCAAATCCCCTATTGGTCTAGAGGTAAAATGAAAGTTCTAACCCTCCGAAATGTTGAACTTACCTTCAAAATCAATTTTACCATTGCCGTCTACATCAACCTCCGCTATAATATCATCGACTGGAAAAGAATTGTAACATATTTAAAGAAACCGATAGCACTGTAAAGTGTTTAATTTATGGGTCAGATTGTCAGAAAATGTACAATTGGCAGCTCTACATTATTATTCGTTGTGTCCTGTTGTCATAATGGATTTGAGAACACACTGATAGTAAGGGTGATATTCCCGTCTTTAAACATAATACAATGTTACTTTTACTTTACTATATGTGCTGGTTCTCCCCTCCAAAATTCATATTGTTGTTGTTGTTGTTGAGACTTTTATTATGTCGATGGGACAATGTCGGCGGGTCTAAGCTCCCAACATAGGGAGGATTTCAAGCCCTGCCGCTCATTATTAAGGGTGGTCTCCACTGGCTGCGGTAAGCTCTGCGGTAAGCCTTGAGATGGTGCTGTGTTGTTGAGGGGTGGCGAGGTCCTGCCTACATCATTCACTGACCATGTAGGCAAGGACCACGTCATTCCTCACCACCTACAGAACCAGCACAAACCATCGCAAGGCTTACCGCAGCCAGTGGAGACCACCCTTACAAGTTGAAACGTAAGGGTAACAATACACCATTGCGTCGACGACACGCTGGTGGCCCTTACTAACTAATGATCCCAAACAAACAAAGCATTTATAATCAAGGAATGATGCAAAGAGATACAATAATCACACAACCATGAGCAAGGACCAATATATAAATGTAGATTAATTTATAATAAGGGTCATTCGAGTTCGGATTGGGATAACCAATCAGTATCATTACAAATAATAAAGAGAGAAATAAAGTATTATATAAACTATTTTTATAGTACAACCCTAGATGAGAAAAAAGCCAAAACTTACTGTCTTTGTCCGTTAATTCCTCGCCCATCATTTCAAGTACTGCCCGTAAATCACTTGCATTTATTTCACCGGACCCTGTTTTGTCTATGAACTGCAAAAAAAGTGGAAACATTAAATAAATAAAGTGCTAGAAAATTGCATCCCCGTGAGTTGGAAAATGCTATGGAATGGAAATATCGATTTTAAAAAGTGTCTTCCACTATTCTTGGATGAAATCGCCAGAAAATGTACAATTCGCCATCACCAATCCTCTCAAATAACACACATTTCAGACGAAAATAAAGTTCAAAATACAGTTCAACCTAACCAAACAGATTGCTAGAATTAATGCAATGCCAAATATGCTTGAATTTACCTACTATAGACCAAATTGCAGCCTAATTTAGCAGAATTTACTAAATGTGATGTGTTATAGGAAAATGAGCCACAAGTCGCAAAATTGATATTTTGCAAAGTGTTGTATTCACATGATTGCTTTATTGAAATGTTCTGATCCTTTGAGGATTTAGTACTTTTGGTCATATCAATCTATGTATCAAATTTCAGGACATTATATTCAATATATCTTTGTGTTTTGAAGGTCTTCGTCTGGAGTACATTGAGTTACTTTACTGGTAATTGCCAACCCAGATTGCATAACTTGTTTTTCAAAAATAAAATCATCACTGTTAAAATATAGAAATACATATTATATGTCCTATTGTTTACTATCATTGGAATCAGCTTGATCTCAGCTTTTCAAATATGCTGATATCTCAAAATACATCTTTAGCGACTTGTTACCGATTTTCCTAGCACACATGACAAATGTGTACAGCTGCCAATTGTACATTTTCTGACAATCTTACCCTCTTATGGGTCAGATTTTCAGAAAATGTACAATTGACAGCTGTATACATTTAGTAAATTCTGCTAAATCAGGCTGCAATTTGGTCAATACTAGGTAAATTCGGGTATATGTGGCATTGCATTGATTCCAGCAATCTGTTTGGCTAGGTTGAACTGTATTTTGAACTTTATTTTCGTATGAAATTTGGGTTATTTGAGAAGATTGGCGAAGTTGAATTGTACATTTTCTGGAAATCTGACCCTCTTATACACACGACCTGTCTGTCAGCCATGTCTCTCCTCTAAGTTACAGAGAAGAATGGTAGAAATCGAAGGTTCGCGAATCCGTGAGCCATTAGTTACAACGCTGTGTTCGAAATTTAGCTGAGATTTGCTTTAGAAAAGTCAGTGGCACGCATGCGCCCCATCACTTCCTTTACTTGGAAAACCTTCTGAGCCAATTAGGTTTTACTGTGGAAAGAACTCTTCAGGGAATAGAGGACCGTCCTGTAAAGGATACTTCACTGGGCTATTTTGGGAGGTCCTTTTTTCTAACTTATTGATCTTCTAAATATGGCAGCTTTTACTATTGGAGTACGCGCGGTACAAGGCTCCAATCTGACATCTTTTGTCTTCCAGGAACCTTTGTAATCAGTTTCGGCAAAAAAGCAAGAACCGGTGAAATTTGGATTTATCCAGTCAACGTGGAATTTGTAAAAAATGAAAATATAATTGCCATAGAACAGGTATAAATGCTTCTCCGTTCTAAGAGATGAGTTAATACAAATTCAATAAGAATTAAGACTTTTAATACCAATTATTTTATTTTTTTTGTAATACCTATTGTTTTAATATTATTTGTCAACTATTGTATTAAATCATAATGAGAGCTTTGAGGATTTTTTTTTTAAATCTCCAACATTTGTAATGTAATGCCTATTGAATTCGTTCAAAAACTTCAATTAAAGGTCCAAGTAACTAGGAGTACACACTAAATGGGTCAGATTTTCAGAAAATGTACAATTCACCTTCCCCAATCCTCTTAAATAACCCACATTTAAGACAAAAATGAGCTTCAAAATGCAGTTTAACATAACAGAACTGATACTTTAAATCAATGCCATACCAAATATACCCAGATATACCTGATATTCATCATTTGTCAGCCTAATTTAGCAGAATTTCCTAAACGTGTAGAGCTGCCAATTGTACATTTTCTGAGAATCTGACCCAAATACGAGAAAGAGTATTACGTAATTTGTTTTGCAACATGTTGTTATTCAGGTGCGACAGTTATAATTAATTAATTACAATCCGCTGAATGGTTCCATCATTAAAGGTTTTTAGAGGCACTTTAATGATTTTCAAAAACTCATTACCAAACAAAGAGGAGTTTTATGGACCAATATTTCTTCCAATGATCGTTTCACAACACCAACTTCCAAATTAGTTTCACTGAGCGTAACCAATAAACGGTGGTTTTAGACTAGATCGAGAGATCGAGATCGAGAGATCGAGTTTCAGTAATGTTATAAATGACTAGCAAAGTACCAGTCCTCCGGACGGTCACCCACTTCCTCTCACTGTCTCTCCCCTCCTCTACCAATGCCTCTCCTCCTTTTCTCCCCCTGCCTCTCCCCTGTCCCTACCCGCCTTCTCCTCTCGCTTGCCCTATTCGCTCTCCCCCTCCTCTCGCTCTATCCTCTTGTTCCTCACCCAAATCCGATTTCTCCCAAGCTGTCCCTCTGCTTCTTTCATTCTCTCCTTCCCTCTCCCATCCTCTCCCTCTCCTTCTCCCTCCCTCTCCCTCCCTCCCTCTCCCTCCCTCCCTCTCCCTCCCTCTCCCTCTCCCTCCCTCTCCCTCTCCCTCCCTCTCCCTCCCTCTCCCTCCCTCTCCCTCCCTCTCCCTCCCTCTCCCTCCCTCTCCCTCCCTCTCCCTCCCTCCCTCTCCCTCCCTCTCCCTCCCTCCCTCTCCCTCCCTCTCCCTCCCTCTCCCTCCTTCTCCCTCCCTCTCCCTCCCTCTTTCCTCTCCCCCATCCTCTCCCCTCCCTCCTTCCCTCTCCTTCTCTTTCCCTCCCTCCCCCTCCCTCTTTCCTCTCCCCCATCCTCTCCCCTCCCTCCTTCCCTCTCCTTCTCTTTCCCTCCCTCCCCCTCCCCCTCCCTCCTTCCCTTTCCCTCTCCCCCTCCCTCCCCTCCCTCTCCCTCTCCCTCCCTCTCCCTCCCTCTCCCTCCCTCTTTCCTCTACCCCATCCTCTCCCTCTCCCCCCCTCCCTCCCTCTTTCCTCTCCCCCATCCTCTCCCTAAATTATACTACCTCGATATTACATATAATCAGTATAACCCAGCGTAGCGATACTGTGTTATAAATAGTTATTCTAACCAGTTACTAAGCGTAATGTGCTATTTCCAGGGCAACATAAAACGGAAATAAAATCATACAGTAACCAGACATGGTGCAAACAATGAAACTAGTTTATACATCAGTAATTTAGTAAACCTATCAACACCATAGCAACCAGGATCTTCCACCTATAGATATCAACCCTTTCCAGGAGCTCCATTGGAGTAATCCCTTTTACGATATAAATGGATTTCTTACAGGTAAATTCCCCCTCACAACTAACATACACCCAACACCTGGGTAGTTTCACCTGTACTCCAGTCAATAAAAGGTCATCCGATCTACCCCGCTCCTGGAGGAAACCTTATAGGGCGGGTCAATAGACTCATAATACATTGATGCATCCGTATATATATGGGTAAGATTTTCAGAAAATGTACAATTGGCAGGTGTACACATTTAGTAAATTCTGCTAAATTCTTCTAAATCAGGCTGCAATTTGGTAAATACTAGGTAAATTCGAGTATATTTGGTGTGGCATTGATTCTAGCAATCTGTTTGGTTAGGTTGAACTGTATTTTGAACTTTATTTTTGTCTGAAATGTGGGTTATTTGAGAAGATTGTCGAAGTTGAATTGTACATTTTCTGAAAATCTGACCCATATATCTCGGCTTCTCACAGTCATCTTCACCTTGCACAAAATACATTCTGCTTATAGAAACTTCCAGCAAAAGAGAAGATATTGTATGGGTGGAAAAACTGTGTTTGCTTTCTACCGAATATAATCAAATTCAAGGTGAATATATCAAGGTATCCGTGGAGAGAAAATGTCGACTGCACAATAAATGCATTGGTTTACAAGTAGCCAATGCGTGTTTTACAGAAATGTATTATATACACGCATTGCTCTGAGGACAAAGTATCCAGAGTGCTTTACGCATAATGCGTATTTTACTAGTGATTTACGTGGGGTTGTCATGGCAATCAATCTGGGGTTTTTTTACTAAGATTACTGGTAAAATTCAAATTTGTAACTTGATTTCTTTCTATTTTCATGATTGAAAGCATCTATAATAAATCTGTTAACTAACTTGTTGGTTTCAGTCGCTTAGAATATTGCTACGCAACTCGTTAGTTAATGTGTATGTATTCCACAAAGACATCTCACCTGGACAAACTATATCATCTTTCCGAAACCAAATAAATATCTTCTTTGGCAGTTCCTCATTCCATCTGAGAGACAAAGGTACCAACATTATGGCGTCCAGTCTAGGCTCAAAGTTGAGACAGTCACTTCAAACGAAGGGAAAGCCCCTCGCCTCAAACCGCAAAATGCCATTATAATTCCATTAAGACTGCAAAATGTCATCATATTCCCATTAAAAACTAGAGTTCTAGGCCAGGAAACTGATTAGCAATAGAGGCAGACATCGGTCAGATTTTCAGAAAATGTACAATTCACCTTCACCAATCCTCTCAAATAACCCACATTTAAGACAAAAATCAGCTTCAAAATGCAGTTTAACACAACAGAACTGATACTTTAAATCAATGCGATACCAAATATACTAAGATATATAAAAAAAATTATCATATTTGTAGCAGAAATTACTAAATATGTGGAGCTACCAATTGTACATTGTCTGAAAATCTGACCCTTATACCATTCTTATTTGATCTGACGGTTTTGACCTAGAGTGGCTTCCATATTTCACGAGAACAATATATCGCTAAACCAGTTGCGACAGGGCACAAGTCGCTGGGATTCCCTTTGATTAATTAGTTCCCTAAAATGAGTGACTGTCCTTGTCTATTACCTGGATAATTCATTATTATTTACATGTCAATTTCTCTGGCTCACACTCTATAACGGACCATTTCTAAAGTTCATGGCCAATTGCTTTGTAGATCAATAATGCCTAGGCACAAGCCTTTTATATATGGGTCAGACTTTTAGAAAATGCACAATTCACATTTCTGCACATCTCTCTAATTCGTTAAATTAGAGTGAAAATTGATAAATACTGAGTATATCTGAGTGTATTCTGTATTGTATTCATTCAATAAATCTGTCTGGTTATTTTAAACTGTATTTTGAACCTGATTTTCGTCTTAAATCTGGGTTATTTAAGGGGATTGGTGAAGGCGATTTGCACATTTTCTGAGAACTTGACCCATATGATTTTTTTAAAGTATGATACATGCTTGAATGTCTCAAATCAAGTTTTCTTGAATTATACGAACATTATTTGTACTGCAATGGTGGCAATTCAGTGGTTAAAGTGGTCTCCACTGGCTGAGGTAAGCTCTGCGGTAAACCTTGCGATGGTGTTGTGCTGGTTCTGTAGGTGGAGAGGAATGACAAGGTCCTGCCTACATGGATCACTGGCCATGTAGGCAGGACCTTGATCACCACTTCTCACCATCGCAAGGCTTACCGCAGCCAGTGGAGACCACCCTTATGCCACACGACAGCATTTGATGCTAGTGATGCATTAAGCTCTCCGTTATGCTTTGCGATGGTTTGTGCTGGTTCTGTAGGTGGAGGGGAATGACAAGGTCCTTTCCTACATGGTTCACTGGCCATGTAGGCAGGACCTCGCCACTCCTCACTAACACAGCACCATCGCAAGGCTTACCGCAGATAGTGGAGACCCCCCTTAAGCCACACAACAGCATTTGATGCTAATGTAGTGCCATGTTTTAACCTTACTTTCGTTATACTACTTACATCTTGATATAATATAGGTTTACATATACGCTGTGCATGTATTCCTCGCGCTTTGCGCATATTATTTCTACCATCTACTATGTATAGAGTGGCCACAAGGTGGCAATGAAAGTCAGTCTACTACATTTTATTCTCACCTACTTCTTTTATACCTTATTCTTACCTTTACAACACCTTTATTATTATGCACCAAAATATACCATGTCTAGATATCCATCGTCGAATAAAACAGAGTAACTACAATATAGATTCTTCTTATTGTCTTTATTTCTCCTCCCCTGCGTTTACCGAGAGTCATTACATTTTGGTGCCGTGACCAAGTAGAGTATGAGACCTTAGGCTTACCGCGGCCAGTGGAGACCACCATTAAGCCACACAACAGTATTTGATGCTAGTATAGAGTATGAAACCTTAGCTATGTGGGTCAGATTTACGGAAAATGTAAAATTGACAGCTCTACAGATTTGAGAAATTTTGCTAAATTAGGCTGAAAAATGATGAATACCGGGTATATCTGAGTATATTTGGTGTCACATTGATTTATAGTATCTGTTTTGATATGTTAAACTGCATTTTGAAGCTCATTTCTGTCTCAAATGTGGGTTATTTGAGAGGATTAGTGAAAGCGAATTGTACATTTTCTGAAGATCTGACCCATGTGTGAAGATCCTCTATTCATATCCGTGTTATAAAATAAGGAAGGTGCTAAACCCTATGCCATCACATCTTACATAACTACACAATCACCTCCATTATATGGCTCAAGCCTCCAGAAAATGTACAATTGGCCTTCACCAATCTTCACAAATAACCCAAATTTAAGACGAAAATCTGGTTCAAAATACAGTTCAACATAACCAGATATATAGATCTATTGAATGAATACAATATACAGAATATATACTCAAAATCACCTAGTATTTATCGGTTTACAGTAATACAGTTTAACCTAACCAAACAGGTTGCTAGAATCAATGCAATGCCGAATATACTTGAATTTACCCAGTATTGACCAAATTGCAGCCTAATTTAGCAGAATTTACCAAATGTGTAAAGCTGCTAATTGTACATTTTGTGAGAATCTGACCCATATAACACCAATGGAATTATAAGAGCTTCATTAGCGACAATCCAATGTCTAGAGGTTAATTAAAGCTACGTCCATCCATACCACCTGGTCCCCTGCCCCATGCAAATATGCTGAAAGCTATTGGTCAGCAGTTGGTCAGCAGCCAGAAGGCACTGAAGTGGACAAAATCAGATTTCCATATGATTGGTCTTCACCGACCACACTTTGGTCAGATTGTCAGAAAATGTACAATTGGCAGGTCTACATACATTATTTAAATCTGCTAAATTCTGCTAAAACAATTATACATTTTGGGTATATCTCAGTATATTTGGTATTGCATTGATTTCTGTCATGTTAAACAGCATTTTGAAGCTCATCTCTGTCTTAAATGTGGGTTATTTGAGAGAGGATTGGTGAAGGCGAATTGTACATTTTCTGAAAATCTGACCCACTTGCACTTTGTGGTGGCAAGAATGGCTAGATGAGATGATAAATGTCAAGAAAAGTGAAATTTTTAAACTTAACCATTGCTCATGTGTTATGCTGTCAACTTTATCATCTGGGTCAGATTTTCAGAAAATGTACAATTGGCAGCTCTACACATTCAGGAAATTCTGCTAAGTTAGGCTGAAATATGATGAACACCGGGTATATCTGAATATATTTGGTATTGCCTTGATTCAAAGTATCAGTTCTGTTATGTTCAACTACATTTTGAAGCTCATTTCTGTCTTAAATGTGGGCTATTTGAGAGGATTGGTGAAGGCGAATTGTACATTTTCTGAAAATCCGACCCATCTGTTGACGCCAGTATTTAGATCTGTGACATTCAAGATTTATTTTAGGCAGGATCAATATCCCGCTGGACTTCTAAACGTAAACAACTGCATGAGGGTCAGATCATCAGAAAATGTACAATTCACCTTCACTGATCCTCTCAAAAAACCCACATTTCAGACGAAAATAAAGTTCAAAATACAGTTCAACCTAACCAAACAGGTTGCTAGAACCAATGCAATGCCAAATATAATCGGATTTACCTAGTATTGACCAAATTGCAGCCTAATTACATTTTCTGAAATCTGACCCATGAGCCGAAATGATGCAATTGCATGAAAGGGAAGGGAAATCCAAAAGTAGGGTGATCCAACCATTAATCAGGTTATTAAAAGCTTCATCCCTTTTGTAATTTTCCATGATTTAATGGTTGTTTATGACTGTTAATTTTAAAGATTATAATCAATGCAATTAATCTAATGCAAAAGATTATAATCAATTCAATTAATTTAATGCAAAAGTTTATAATCAATGCAATTAATTTAATGCAAAAGTTTATAATCAATTCAATTAATTTAATGCAAAAGTTTATAATCAATGCAATTAACCTAATTCAAAGGTTCATAATCAATTCAAATAATCTAATGCAAAAGTTTATAATCAATAAAATTAATCTAATGCAAAAGTTTATAATCAATGCAATTAATTTAATGCAAAAGTTTATAATCAATTCAATTAATTTAATGCAAAAGTTTATAATCAATGCAATTAATCTAATGCAAAAGCTTATAATCAATGCAATTAATCTAATGCAAAAGTTTATAATCAATGAAATTAATTTAATGCAAGAGAATCAGGTAGTATGTTATAGATACCATTATATAAATTCTAGAATTGAGTTATAGAAAATGGATAATATATGTAAAAGGCACGCGTGAAAGACATTCACCAATACCACTCGTGTTTTGTGAATGCTTTATGCATATGCAGCTCAAGTTTAGTTTTAGTTTTATGCCATGATATCTAATCATTATTTAATCATTATTTACCTTCTATTAATGTCTCGCAACCCTCCGACTGGTGAAAGCAAGCGTCTACAGCCTTGCGTCAATGAGCGTCATAAAATGAGTGTCATTTATTGGCATTCATGGTCTTAATGGAATTATAATGACACTTTACGGTTTGAGGCGACAGGCTCTCTCAACTTTGGGCCTAGACTGGTAACAAGGTATAGGGTTGATGTTTCGGCTAGATCGGGGACTATATTGTATTTTTCGTAATATTTCCCATAATGATTCTTCCAGAGAAACTCTGAAGCCATAGCTGCCCTTCTTCTCTCCCAAATGCAAGACTATTGCCTCCTTGGAGATCGCCCAGTATCGACAAGGAACTGACCACCTTTTAAAGTGTGACCTTCTGCGTTTGAGCCCGTCCAAATGGAGTTTGGAAATGTGGAGATAATCCTTCAACTTGACATTTCAAACGCGTTCTTATCACTTTGCATAGGCATCCTATCGGCTCTAGCCTGCCTGCCTGTGGGAGTATGTGGCTCAGATCTTCAGAAAATGTACAATTGGCAGCTCTACACATTTAGTAAATTCTGCTAAATTAAGCTGCAATTTGGTCAATACAAGGTAAATTCGAGTATATTCAGCATTGCATTGATTCTAGCAGTCTGTTTGGTTAGGTTGAACTGTATTTTGAACTTTATTTTCGTCTGAAATGTGGGTTATTTGAGATGATTGGTGAAGGCGAATTGTACATTTTCTGAAAATCTGACCCAAATACCTTCGCATCGAGCAGCAGCATGATGAATACCCTTCTATCTAATTTAGCTGGTGCTAATATTGACATGGACTGCTACTCAACCACCATCGCCGCCATCTTGGATAAGCTGACTGGCTCTAGAAAAGAGAAGCTCGAAAAGGAAATCCTTGTTTTCAGATCGCGGGGAAAGTTCCCCAGTGCAGAGGGGGGAGAAGACACAATGATAGCCTTATCCATCATGATACCATTCGACTAATGGGTCAGATTTTCAGAAAATGTACAATTCGCCTTCTCCTCGCCTTCTCTCATTTAAGACAAAAATAAGCTTCAAAATGCAGTTTAACATAACAGAACTGATACTTTAAATCAATGCAATACCAAATATACTCAGATATACCCGGTATTCTTCATTTTTCAGCCTAATTTAGGAGAATTTCCTAAATGTGTAGAGCTGCAAATTGTACATTTTCTGAAAATCTGATCCATTTCTCCAAGTATAAGGAGCTGGGCTCTGATGATCAATTGACAGAGTGCCTGGATATGGAAATTGGTAGGCTTTACTGCAAACGTAACTTTGGAAATCGAAATATTTGTCTGAGACCAACCTTTTAAATGGGATTTTTTTTTATATTTTATTCCATTTGGCCAAGGCATTAAATTACACTTTCTCATTCTCTTGGGTTATGTCAACGGTAAAGACACGTATAGCCAATGCATGAGGCTGACTCGAATGATCAGGTGTATCTAAATTCCATAATTTTACTAATCAAATGTTTTCTTCTTTTTTTAAAACATTTGTATTCATGATTTATATCAGCAAAATCGCATGAGAATCGGCATAGTGGAATAGGGTGTAAAGAATTGCAATTCTTGAGAGTTGAATTTACCACTAAAATGGCCGTCCCCCCCTCCCCTCTTCCCCCCCCCCTCCCCTCCACCTGGGCCTCGACCGCCACGCGGGACCTGGGTGGAGCGGGGGAGAGCGGGGCGCTGGACATCTGTTGTTATGTGTCTACCTGTTTGATTGTCTTAGCAACCGAAATAGCATCACCTCTTGTTCTCCTGTGTGACTCTCATTAGTGGGTTGGGGGAAGGGACTGGGGGAGGGAGGGGACGCTACATGCTTGGGTCAGGGATAATTGGAGGGGAGGGGGGTGTTGAGGGCAAGGGATCCTCCGCGCATACGCACAGCGCATGACCTTGGCGTGGGAGAGCGCTGGGGTCATGATCATGTGGCAGGAAGATCCCCCTCAGCCAATCATAAGGGTGGATCGCCAGGAGCGCATTTTGCTATACCCATTTTGATGCTAATGAATAATTAACGTGTGACTATAAATAAAGGGGACAGAGTAAGCTTGGACACACCTTGCTGCCTGGCCAAAGACTACTATCATCCGACTTCTCTGACTTCATCATTTCCATACCGAATCTCTGGGCAAATTGCCATTGCATTCTCACAAGGGCCTTTAGCAGAAGCTTTTTATGTTTGGCTAAAGTTTTATCATAAGCTCTCATCGAATTTTTACTGTTAATAAAAAGGAAGATACATTTTAACGATTGGAAATGAATGGACAGACCACTTCATTTATATACTGCCAATTTATCATCGTTCTTACGATACATCTTTTTTCTTCACAATTTAAAATAACAATCAAGACATATAAGAGAGTAAAACCGATTTGTGGATATTCCGATACTCCTCCCGTTTCATTGGTGCTGTTATTTTCGAAGTAAGTGGAAGTAATCATTTCCAAGCAAACATGTTTGATTCAAGCGAGACTCATTAGGTCCCCAGATGAACATACTAAAAATGTAGAAAAATCGGCCGTTGGGAAATAGGTCAAAATGACCATTTTCCAAAATGGCTGCCGTGGTATTAGGGCCAAACAAAATATCAATGTAACTTTTGAAAGAAATATAGTAGAGATGGTTTTGGTGTCTATTATAGGGTTTTAAGGTATGCCTGACACAGTGGTGTCTGTTCTCGGTACGAACACGTTTCTGCTCCCGTTCCCATAATCGAGTATATGGGTCAGATTTTAAGAAAATGTACAATTTGTCTTCAGCAATCCTCTCAAATAACCCAATTTTAAGACGAAAATCAGGTTCAAAATACAGTTCAACCTAACCAAACAGATTTATTGAATGAATACAATACGGAATACACACAGATATACTCGGTATTTATCATTTTTCACTCTAATTTAGACGAAATTGAGAGACGTGTAGAATGTGCATTTTCTGAAAATCTGACCCAAAGGTATGATTAACGTTTCAATGGAACCCAACCTTTCGTACAATAGGTCAATACCTATACTATTATTCATTTAAATGGAGAATGTTCAACATTGATTGTGAGTCATGTTTGTTTCTAGATACTGAGTAACATGTAGTTAAACATTTATAGTGTAATTAAGTGATGCATGACGGTCACCTGGTGTTTTATTTATGAACTTTCACTCATAATGATACCACAGGAGCCGGCGACAGGTGAGGAAAATCGATCACATCAATTATTAGGGTCAGATTTTCAGAAAATGTACAATTGGCTGCTGTACACATTTAGTAAATTCTGCTAAATTAGGCTGCATTTTGGTCAATACTTGGTAAATTCGAGTATATTTGGCATTGCATTGATTCTAGCAATCTGTTTGGTTAGGTTGAACTGTGTTTTGAACTTTATTTTCGTCTGAAATGTGGGTTATTTGAGAAGATTGGCGAAGTTGAATTGTACATTTTCTGAAAATCTGAACCACATACACGCGATCACGCCCACGCGATAGAGTTATTAAATTTATACATTTCTCTTCCCAATGAAATACTAAACAGAATTTAAGGACTATTTTCAATTCATTCTTTTCATGATTATAGCTTGTTTATGACAATGTTATACAGTGAAATGTTATACAGTGTTTTCACGACAATATAAGTAGACTCAGTGAGGTATGGGTCAGATATTCAGAAAATGTACAATTGGCAGCTCTATACATTTAGTAAATCCTGCTGAATTAGATCGAAAAATCGTCAACACTATAGATATATCTGAGTATATTTAGTATTGCCTTGATTCAAGCAATCTGGTAGGTTATGTTGAACTGTATTTTGAACCTGATTTTTGTCTTAAATGTGGTTTATTTGAGAGGATTGGTGAAGTTGAATTGTACATTTTCTGGAAATCTGACCCATATACAGAAGGAGCAGTTACGGTCCACTGGCTGCAATCTACGTTATACTGGCGTTCAACTCCTGGCCACACCTCCACTGGGGTGTATAATTATGTGATGTGTTTTAGGGAAGTGAGTCGCAAGTCGCAAAACTGATATTTTCCAAAGTGTTATATTCACAAGAACCCTTGCTTAGAATGTTTCTATTTTTGGGGTACTTTGAGCTGCTAGTAACATTAGTACATGTACCTAGTTTCAAAGCAGTGTATGAAATATATCCATGCATTTCTAAGGTCATCCTATAGAGTATATTTAGCTTATTTACTAGTAATTGTTCACCCAGAGATATTGCAAACATTTTTTTTTTTCAAAATAAAAATATCAAACTTAAAATACAGAAATATTTCTTGGATGTCGGACTGTTTACTATCTTTGGAATCGGCTTGATCTCCTCTTTTCAAATATGGTGATATCTGAAAATCCATATTTTGCGACTTATGACTCATTTTCCTAAAACACATCACATATATACATAAAGAATTGATTAACTTATCGTGTCAAATTATGTAAAGAGATGAGGAATAAGAAGCGACGATTGTATTATCAGTAGTAGAATAGTTTGTGACATGGTTTCCTCATTGCGCCAATGAGGGCGCATTGGTCGGGAGGTGCAGGAGGAACTTCCGCTTCCGGCATCTAAGACAGTACTCTTCCTCACTCATCCTCCAGACCTCATAGGGTATAGACGTATCGCTGCCGAGCAGCCATATACATACACGTGGTACCTCACGACCAACGATAGTATGAATACCAGACGTGCACGTGGACGAGGAGGGGCAAGACAGCCCCTACAGAATAATGAACAGAACGAACAGCAGAATAACGAGCTGAACGGTCAACAGAATAATGAAGAAGAAGAAAATAGAGACCAACAGAATAACGACCAACAGCAACAGAATAACGACCAACAGCAAGGCGATCAAGAAAACCCTCAGCCGAACCAGGAGGGACAGGTCCCGCAACATAATGCCCGGGGCAGGGGCAGGGGCAGACAGAGGAAAGTACCCCCTCGCACCCCAAAAGCTCCTAAAAAGCCCCCACAACAGGAGGAGATACCTGGGGGCCAGAACAACACGTTACAAGACCGTACGGCTAAGTTGGAGGAGAATGTACTGAGGTTGGTGACGTTAATGTCTCAAAATGCGGAGAGAGAAGCAAAACTGGATAATAAGCGCAGGAGAAGAGCCTCCATTTCTCCTGTGAGGGATACACCTAATCCAAAACGTACGGCCAGCTCCCCTCCACAAAGGAGAGATGATCTGGATATGCAGATACCAAAGAAAAAGGATGTCCAGCCTCCTCCACCGGAGGATATACTAGTCCAGGAGGAGGCAAAGAAGGAGTACCAGAGGGCGATTAAAGACCTAGCATCTCATTTCAACCAAAAACCAGGTAAAAATTGTGCTCATGCGTGTAATTCAGATAACTCGACTAAGCAAAAGGATATACTCAAGCCCTACCTTCCCAGGGCCTCACAAAAGAAAGCTAAATCCTCGGAATATAATCTCACAATGGCGGAACAGATTACCGCACTAGCAGGCCTAGCCTCCGAACCAGGGGACCCGGAGACCACCATGGCCATCTTGACACACATACGCCAGGTGGCGGAGGATGCGATATCATACCCCTGGAGCAAGGTGGGTGACTGGTCAGCCACCATAGTGGAGCAAGTGGCCGAGGAGCGCTTGGCGTGGACAGACACGCACATGATACAAGCGGAGCGCATGAAACTATCATGGTCCCCATCTATGGAGAGTGCAAATGTGATTACCAACATATGTAGGAAATTCAATTCAACATCTTGTGAAAAACGCTCCCCACATATGAAAGAGGGAACAATGATGCAGCACCTATGTGCGGTATGCTACTATGTACATGATAAAAGCCTCCCACACAGTGGAAAGAAGTGCAACCACCTTAAATCCCGTGATGGAGGACATCATGATGGTAACAAGAAGAAAGATTGGAATAAAAAGAAGCACGATAATGATAAGAAAAAGGATTCATCTAAGAAGAGAGATGCATCCGACTCAGAAGACAAATAACTTCTTGCGGCCGGGGCTACAACACGGCCCCAGGCCACAACACCCAGTGAGCATGGAGAGACGAGTGAGCGAGAGTCAGAACAAGTGGTAGAAGTATCCCACACTGACTCTAAAGAAGGCAAAATGCCGGACTATACACTGCAAAGGGACCGTTTACCACAACGTATTTAATCTAAACGGGGTTGAACATGCTTGCATGTTCAACCCCGTTTACAACACATTGTTGTAGATGCTTTTTGCACTGATTACGATTTCACTATCACGCCCCGCGCTCCCGTCCACTGTGCTAAACGTTCTGCTACATGTTGAAGTTGTTCTTCAAGACATACCATCTTCAGTACTGTTCAGTCCAGGTTGCCATTTCCAAATGAAAAATATATTTCTCTACACAAATCAGGTTGTTTGGTTCCAAGGGAAATGATAAAGAGAAACATTGTGATATATATAATTTAGCAGTATACACAAGATATACCTATTTTTCACTATGTTAAAAGAATCATTGATTCGCCCTATTAGCCTCACTCTCCTCATAACCTATCAAGGGCCCAATCGGCCAATATATCTTCCTTCAAAACAACCTTCACACCTTTCTAACTATTAATGTTTATTAACATTTGTTTCTAAATGCGGTTCACCTCATTATAACATTTGTGGCAATTTCTGAATACACTATAAGTATAGCCTCTGTTTAGGTTTCGCCTTAGCTTTCAAATGTGTCAAAATGATACCACACCCCCATGAGTTTGGGTGAGCGAAAAGGTCCAATGCCAGGTGTTAAAACTTAAATGTGCTGGCTATACTAGGATAGTGTATTGACAGTTCTAAACCATTGTTGTCACTCGGACATATGACAATGTTCCTCCAATAGTTGCTTTAGGGCTATGTCATAATTCCCAACAGAAATTCCCAACTACTAGATTCTCAATAAAATAAAGATGTTCCAATAACCTCCTCCAGTATCTCCTCCTGTAACCTCCTCCAGTTCCAGTAATGACAGGAGATAGGGGATATTCGAAATCTATGCGAGAGGTAACATGGTTCATGTATACATTTGATATGATTTGTTAATAGATCTAGGCCCTAACCGATTGAACATACCAGGTAATGCCAAGAACTTGAAATATCTTAATTTAAACTGGAAAAAAAGCTTGTAAATCCTCCCTTGGAAAATGGTCCGATCTGAATAAATCATGATTTTTATCAAAGAGCAAAACCGCCTTGCTATGTCTATGTATAATGGCATGTTACCGCATCTTTGATAAAGGGGTTATCAGGGGCAACACATGGGGGATACATTTTACTTTTAGACCAATACATGATATTACATCGTTCACAATTGCTTAAATATATGAAAACAATCCAAGGAACAATCGCTCAACTACTCTTGTCCACTGAGAACATAAATTACATTTATATATTGATGTATATATCGCAATACTATGTTAAGCACGATCATCATACACCATAATAATTACAGTATAATTAATTCAATTCAATACTAAATTGGTCTAAAACTTATCACCCATGCGTAGTTACATCAGATGCGCCACCTAGCGTATAGGCTTGGGAATGCGACGTTTTGAACTTTTTAAACATGATGGCACATTTACATGCAGCTTCAAGCCAGATAGCCTCTCTCACAACAGGTAAGAAGCATTTATTGTATTCATCATTTACAATATCAGTCGAAGCTACTAGCGCGATTACAAGGCCTATTAGTAAAAACCACTGGTTTGTATTAAATCTAGTATCTTGTTTTAAATGTTCTTTACGCAACGTTACACAATCCAAAATGGCGGCATGAACTAGTGTTGAATAGAGAAGAATACATGTATGTCATGACCGCCCTTCCATGACCGCCCTGGTCGCGCAAATTAACAATGACTGACCCAGCTATTTTCGCTCGCCGATTGACCGATGTAGAAGGTGTAAATGCCGGTAAGACGATCTCCGACGATCTGTAGGCATGAGGCTATATGATGTGTGAATGCACTACATAGTTACCGTATATATAGGCAATATCTCTTTTATAGAATAGAATAGAATAGAAAGTCTTTTATTTGTCAAAATTAGTTACAGTGAAAGTGACAAATGGGTCGACATGCTTATGCGCTGAAATTGATCAACACATTTCTTCCTGCTGCTACCCTGCTGCTATACGGTATGCATTTGAAGCCTGATAGTAGGCCTATTTGTACAGAGAGCTCGGTCCCCGTAGTCATTCCCTTGGGAGTTAGGGAGATTATTCTCCAAATCTTTCTCCACTTAACAGGGTGGTAAACGGGAAAGGGGTAAGTACCTGAATTTATGGACCAGTGGACTTGGGAGGTACTGGTCCATACCACTTGGCAGTGGTCCGGTCCTCAATAAACAAAATTTACATACAATAACGTATTAATAAGCATGCAATCTCATACGATGTGTATAATTATCATTCATATACACCTCTTTGAAATAGGGGCTCATGTAGCCTGAAATGTTGGACACAATAGCGCCCCCCCCCCTCCGCCCCCCCCCCCCCTATATCAATTTGTTTTAAACAAAATTTTATTGAATGAACTCTCACAAAGGGATATTTCTCATTTGTCAAGGGAAACAATAGGATCGGAATTTCTTTCAACACAACTGTTTAAATGAGGCAAATGGTGTAATATTTTTAGAATCAAGTTTTCTTTATTTTCTTTTGGAAAACATTCAACTACCTATGTAAATTATATTGTCCAACATGATACCATTCAAAAGACTTTCTAGGCCTGATATACAGGTAGTAGAGTCCCTAAAAATGACAATTCGCCCTATTTTAGTTTTCGAAACTTTTCAGTATTTTAGGGTTGCCCAGAACTAGTTTCGTTTTATTAAGATCCCTTTTGACTACCATCACTGCAGAAGTTGTCATTATGGCACCGCACTTTGGTAAGAACACTGGAGAGATAGGGTTGGGTGAGGGAGGGGGAGGGGGATGAAATGAAAGAAGATTGGGTGATTTTATAGAGAATGAGGGTTGCGTAGTGAGGTACATGTAGGCGAATCTGGATGTTGTATTGCCCCACACCGAAAGGTACAGACAGTCAATTGTTTATGAAGGCCACCGTGATGGCAATCTGAAAGCAATCATAGACCATAGGCTTTTAAAATCTTCACTATTTGAGATAAGAGTAATTGTTTTTAGTTGGCCCCTTTAATATGTGCGGTGAGTTGACTATTGACGATGTATTACCAGTTTCACCGATTGTACTGGTATATAGGATAGAATATAGTATTGTATAATGACTTGAGCGATTCATATGTATTGATGCTTGGAAGCTGTATTTGACATTCGTAGATATTATCCATTTGTATAGATAAGCCATGTATTGGAAGCATAAGAGCTAATGTAAGATTTTGTTAATCATATGTGGAGACACATATACCATCCTTATATTCTATATAATTCCTTTTGTACGGGCAACGCATGAAATACAGCTGTGTGGACTGCTATGTGTATTTGATTGTGATTATGAGATTAAAATTGTCCCTTTGTCTCAAATGAACGTGAGGGAGGGGGAGGGGGGGGGGGGGAGGGGGAGGGGGAGGGGGAGGGGATATCTACAGGATACAATGAGAACCACCCCTGTGGTGAGAGTGTCAATTATTGTTGATAATTCCAGAATAAAACATGTTTAAAAAATATATTTGTATAAATAATGTCCTATTGTTCTAAAGTGTCCACTGGAATACATTATATTAATGAGTTTTTATATACCCATCATTTCAGGTGTGCTAATCATCAGTGTTGTTGAGCGGTGGGCAACCTGTTTTACCCGTGCAGATTGTCTCCTCCACACTATTGACCGGCACCACTATGCTGAGGAACCTCCATGACATGCATGAAGATGGAAGAAGGCCTCAAGATGCAGCAAAAAAAACCCAAATTGTTTGTTTTCTGTCCTCGCTAAGGAGCAGACAGAACTTTGTTTCTGCATGGCCATGACATCACACTCTTCTGTCAAGTGTAAATAGTTGAAATAATGGTTTCAAGTGGATGATGTATGTGATCCGCTCCATATTGCCATTTTGAAATGAAATAATTATCTATGCAGTTTTCGTTAATAAGTTTTGATTTCCCCAAATTCTAATAAATGTCCAGATTCAAATAGGCCCCAATGATTTTCAAACTGGTTTTTCAAGTCAGATGCATTCATCAAAGTTTTGTTAATCCACTTGAAATTATATGAAGTGAAATTATGCTATTATATTGTATATTGCTCCATCATGTGAAGTATTTTGTCTTTATTTTTTTATATAGATATAGCCTTTGCTAGTCACGATATCTGGACGTTTTGTCATATGTAAATAATCAAAATTATGGTTTCAAGTGGACATGTGATATTGAATGGTGTATGCGGTGTGATCCATGTTTTTATTTTTAAAAGTTTGAATTGATCAATAAGGACAAGGGCCATTTTGTACATATGTTTATGAAATAAAGAACTGGTTAAAAATTACATAATTTGTGTTCCCTCCTCATTTATAAATGGTCTTGCCATACTGATCACATGAACTTGATATTATTAATTTCATCGTCCCCTATCTATCCCCAAAAAGAATTCTCCAGACCAAAAGGATTTCATAAATGGTCTTTTAAATCAAACCATACCCTATATAAAAAAAATAATAAATAAATAAAAAAAAATATATATATTTTTCAATTTCAATCAATTTTTAAGCACATTTTTTCAATCAATTTTTATTTGATTTTGTTCCCGATTATCTAAACGTTTTCTGATACGCTTTTGAAGACGGTTTTTAATGCCTAGACGGTAATATAGAAGCTAAACGTTTTTGAACATGGTAACGGAAAAAAACCGTCTTCTAAAAGGGGACAAAAAAACCATCTTCAAAAACGTTTAGTACGAAGACGGTTTCACTTGCAGTGTACCCTGTCGGAAATCCCTCAGGACTTATCTATGTATATTACAAATGTGGATGAACAATATCTTCTCTCAGAGACGGAGTTACAGCTACCTACATCGACACAGGCAGAAGTAAACAACACCACGTGTGGCCCATCGGTAAATATAAACAACATGATACGCGCATGCGCAGAAGGACAGAAATTCCCCGACTGCCTATGCCAATACACACAGTACGTCATCAACGCGTGTGTACACAAGTGCCCACAGTTTAGTGTCAACAAACAGTTCCCGAACGAAACAAACATTGGATTTTACCATCATGACTTTAATATAATGAACAGAGGGAAGACAACCACCTTCTACCCATCTGTTAAACCTGATCACGAATCGGAACTGTGGAGCATATATAAGAAGGCCAGACAAGCAGGCCTCCCAAATGTTCTCGGAGCTCGTGTGGCTCTCCCCACGAGGCTAGACATCAAATACTGGGAACAGATATCAACAAAACATGACGACGACTACTGGCTCCTTCAGTGCCTTAAATACGGATTTCCAATACAGTATACAGGTACACCACTTAATAATAACAAAGTGAACAACCACCCATCAGCCAGATTCAACCACAGTCATGTGTCAAACTATATCGACACCGAGCTGTCAAATGGGGCCCTACTGGGCCCATTCAACGAAACGCCATTCGTTGAGTGGAGCAACATTTCTCCCCTCATGACGAGAGACAAGGCTTCGTCCACGAGCAAAAGAATAATTGTGGATCTATCATATCCAGACGGCTTATCAGTGAATGACAGTGTGGTTAAGGGCTCAGTCTTCGGATTTAAAGTTCTACATAGCCTCCCGAACATCACGATGGCAGTCAACATAATATCAGAACTGGGATTTAAGGTAAAGCTAGCTAGCATTGATATCCAGAGGGCGTACCGTAACTTTGCTGTATGCCCACTCGACTGGCCCTTGTTGCTTATTTCTCACCAAGATAATATATATATTGACATGGCCCTACCATTCGGTACCAGGACCTCCTCGGTATATATGCAGCGCTTAGCGTTGTACATACTACGACACCTTAACACTCTAGGAATAACGGGACTGTTCTACCTAGATGATCTGTTGTTGATTCACAGGGATAATGAAGATCCGTACACACAGTTCGCAACAGCACACAGTGTGTTCAGAAAACTAGGACTGCCGCTGAGTTATGGAAAGATATGTGATCCCTGTGTCTCCATAACTTGGCTTGGAATAATAATAGACATTGAAACAAAATTCATAGCAATTCCAAAGAAGAAACTCGATGATTTCTTGGCAGCAGTCAGACCGATAATCGGGAGAAAGTGTATTAATAGGAAAGCTCTGCTTTCATTGATTGGCAAGGTAAACCACTTTGCGCAGGTCATAAAACCAGCGAGACTTTTCATCGCAAGGCTCCTGGCAGTATACAGATCAGGAAAACATAAAGTGATACGACTCAACGACCAAGCACTGGCTGATCTGAAATGGCTAGTGAAGTACACGACAACGTGCAACAACAAGACTCTAATAGACCCTCCTCCCCCGTGCAAGACTATATATGCTGACTCTTGCCTAGAAGGGGGCGGGGCACATGACGACATACATTGCTTCTCCATCCAGTATGCAGAAAGACAGATCCGGGATCACCACATCTCTCAGCTAGAGGCTATTAACTGCCTGGCAGCGCTTAGAACTCTAGGAGAAGACGTTCCACCTCTCTCACACATCAACATACGTTGTGACAACTTGTCCAGCATCCAGTTGTTTACATCACATAGAGGGAGGGACCCAGTGATGAATGCAGTATCAAGGGCACTCTGGTACTGGGCATACTACCGCCAAATACACCTGTCTTTCACACACGTGCCAGGGGAGAACATGGTGTTATCTGACGCCCTTAGCAGAAGGGGCAAGGGGCTTGAGTACATCAATATATCAAAAAGAATAATAAAGTCACAAAACCTCAAAGAAATCGAAGTAAATAAATCAGCTTTTAACTATGATCATTTCTTGTAGGTGAGGATGAGTCACTGGCGTTCCTAATACAAAGAGCGACGGCGCGCCAGGACATGGTGGTCAGACCAGGCACGGACATGAACAGAAAGGTCTCGCTTAAGCTGTTCATAGCGTTCTGTACCAGATACGGCTTAAAGTACAGATCCCCTGACCACGAAACACTGTGTTTCTTCATAGAATATCTTGCTATATTCTTCAAATCACCATCATCGATAAACAACTACATAGTGAACGTGAAAACCCTACTCACTAGAATGCACCTGGATACGCAAGCATTCAATCATTTCAAGGTTAAAGATGCCCTCTCAGCCATCTCTACCAACATCAGGCATGTGCCAATGAAAGCCCTGCCAATAACATTCGACCACTTAATAAAGGTCACATCCTACCCTCAATGTGATGAAGAGGGCCCAACTATTGTGTGTGCAGTGCTAATAATGTTCTACACGTTGATGAGGCAATCGAACGTGCTCATTCGTGCGAATGACACATTCGATGCTACAAGGCATCTCCTTCGTGGAGATGTGTCCATCCAAAATAATATGATGATAGTGGCCCACAAATGGGCAAAGAACCATCAGAGGGCAGCCGAAATGGATTCGTTTAAGATCCCTGCCCTGAAAGGATCCATGGCATGCCCAATCCAAGCATTCGAGAACATGGTAGCCCACAGACCAGCCAACCCAGGAGCTCCCCTCTTCCTGGTGAAGGGAGGAACCCCGCTGTCATTACACTACATCCTGGCAGCCTGGCACGCTGCACTTAAAGCAGCAGGTCTAGACTCCATCGGCTACACACTGCACAGTCTCCGCAGGGGCGTCGCCTGCGCCATCCAACCTCACATGCAAGAAGATCAAATTAGAGAATATGGGAGGTGGCGCTCAACTGCGTTCAGAGGCTATATAAAAGATAAGGCTCAGTCATCGGCTGCAGCAGCATTTATCGAACTAGCAAGTAGTTAAAGGATTGGCTAAATAAACACTGCCGAAGCCTTATAGACTAGTGACAATATCACACCACTAATTCATAAAATTTAATACATCAAATTTTAACCACATCTGATAATTTGTTAATATGTCAACGAAAGGTGAATAAATAATTATCAATACCAACTCCTGTTTTCTCCTGTATCCAATGGTTTCCTCATTGCGCCAATGAGGGCGCATTGGTCGGGAGGTGCAGGAGGAACTTCCGCTTCCGGCATCTAAGACAGTACTCTTCCTCACTCATCCTCCAGACCTCATAGGGTATAGACGTATCCCACCCACCCACGCCTACACAAGAGACAATGGGAGAGCAAGAGACTGTCCCCCACAGAGGGCTAAATAAACACTGCCGAAGCCTTATAGACTAGTGACAATATCACACCACTAATTCATAAAATTTAATACATCAAATTTTAACCACATCTGATAATTTGTTAATATGTCAACGAAAGGTGAATAAATAATTATCAATACCAACTCCTGTTTTCTCCTGTATCCAATGCAGGAAGAATTGTGATTTAGAAGATTTATTAGAAGAAGATTTATTATTATATGGATTATATGTACGGAGAATGACTTTTTGGTAACAAACCTGAATCGGACTGTTGTAGTAGAGATGCGTCGGTGACGGTTTTTAAATTCTGTATTGTTCTTAGCATACCGGCATATGTGTACTTTTGTAATAGTAATGGACTGATAGAATATGAACGAACTAGGAAATATATATGTAATAATGAGTATTGATTTATTAATATTAGCTTCAGCGACGGCTGAGATACAGTGTACCTGCTACATAATATTTTTCGCTGAATAAAAATATTTAAATACAAATAGAAGATCGAAGAAGAATGTAATGTAAGAATGTATATTGATTATGATGCATGATATTGTGAAATATAATAGTTAAAAAACGTATATGCTATGTAAAATGGTAAGAGGATATTAAAGGTTAGAATCTTGTATAGGCAACGCAACAAAACATTGGCAGGGTCGACATGCGCTTTTGATATGATACTGTAAATGTGATGGCCTAATTTGTAATTTTAAAAAATGGTGCTTCTCTTTTGTTCAATATCTTATAAGATTATAAGTTATATAACGTTTTTTTAATTTCTTTTAAAGATTTAAGTGAACAATCTGTAGTGGCAAATTAAATTGCGTAGTGGCAAATTAAATTGCCATTTTCTTTTCATTGAACGTATCAATATTTCAACCAGGGATTTATTATCATATAGACATTCTTTTGTCCGATTTTGATATATTTCCCAACAATAAATAGAGAAATTTCTAATAAAGAAAACAAATCGAAAATATGTGAAAAAGATGAAAGTGTAGTATATTTGGCATTGCATTGATTTTAGCAATCTGTTTGGTTAGGTTGAACTGTATTTTGTACTTTATTTTCGTCTGAAATGTGGGTTATTTCAGAGAATTGGTGAAGTTGAATTGTACATTTTCTCAAAATCTTACCCAAATAAGGAGATATAGATAAATTAAGTACATCACTGTGGTTAACCATTACAGTATCAATAACTTTCATCAGAAGAATTTTTAAAAAGTACAGTGCGAGATCTCAACTGTGTGAGTTTTGGGGCAAAGCCTGCTACCAAAACGATCACTAGATCACGGAGGTTCACCTCAATCTCCAATACCGTTTTAAAAGAGGGTTAATGACTGGCCAAATCTGTCCATGTGTCACAAGGTGCCACCCCTGCAGTCAATTAATGAATATTTTAGGGTCATGGCCGCTGGAAGACTTGGATTTTATCCAGAGGCCAGTACACCATTTGTGTCGATCTCTGACGTAAAACTAACTAAGAAAAAAAAAAAGTATTCATCAATTAATCGATATGTATGTATACACACACATGGCCAATTCTCATTAAACGGACCCGCAGGCTTCCGTGGGACATTCATGGATAGGGGTTGATAATGTACAAATCAGAGTTATGGGTCAGATTTTCAGAAGATGTACAATTCAACTTCACCAATCTTCTCAAATAACCCAAATTTCAGACGAAAATAAAGTTCAAAATACATCTCAACCTAACCAAACAGATTGCTGGAATCAATACAATGCCGAATATACTCGAATTTACCTAGTATTAACTAAATTACAGCCTAATTTAGCAGAATTACTAAATGTGTACAGCTGCCAATTGTACATTTTCTGAAAATCTGACCCATATGCAGCTCAGATAGAACTTTCAGGGGAAGTATGGTTCTGTGTATAGATCTAGTCTGTTGGTTATGTACTCATACAAAAATATATACAGGATAACTAACACGTTGGTTGAAGGAGCGTGAATATTGCACGAGTCGCATAGCAACGAGCAGATTTATTATAGATGCTTTTAATCATGAAAATAGAAAAAATCTAGTCATAAATTTGAATTTTACCTGTAATCTTAGTAAAAATAACAGATTGGTTGCCATGACTACCCCACGTAAATCACTGGTGAAATACGCACTATGCATAAATCACTCTAGATACGGTTTTTCAGAGCAATGCGTGTATGATAGATTCTCATGAAATATTTTTGTATTTCTCCTGATTGAAATTTACTTTGGGGGAATTTGTACCATTGCGTTCCAACGCCCTTTTCATGAACCCATCGCGGGATGTGAAATAAATATTTAGTTATTAGTCATAATTATGTCCATGTTGTTCCCCAACGGTTTGACTTTAAATTAAAATGTTACTAAAGTCGTGGTAATTACAGATATTATATAATGGCTGAAACCCTTCTAGTAATAGTTCTTTTGTAATTAAAAAGGGTAGTGCTTTTTCGTTGATTTTCATCTTTTCAGTAACAGAAATATCACCTCAAGGAAATAAAGGATTCAGAAATGTAAAAGCCGAGATGGCAGGATAAAGACATAGAGATTTTTCAGAAAACAAAAAAATGTTACTAAAAAGCCTCTGTTCCAATGACTGGGTCACTACAGCCTCCTGGCACAAACCAATCACGGGTATAGGTCGTCGATTGCTAATTATCGAACAGAATGCCAGCCAATAAACCTCACAAAAAGTAGTTTAAAATCACCTTTTCGCTGAAAACAAGAGCGAGACATATCTTGTAACAATTTCTCTTTAGTATATACCTTCCTGCTAACATTAATTATGCCTGAATGCGGGAAAATACTGCAGGGATCGGTGCAGGATTGGATCCTTCACGTTTCATTCCATTCATGTATATAGTGTAACTGATGGATTGGTAATTCAAATGTGATCCGTTTAAGGAAAATGAGTCATAAGTCGCAAAAAATAGATTTTGAGATATCACCATATTTGAAAAGATGAGACCAAGCTGATTCCAATGAATGTAAACATGGAGATCTAATAAGTACTGTTATCTTTTTAGTTAGATATTTTTATTTTTGAAAAAAAAAACGTTTGCAATATTTCTGGGTGGATAATTACCAGTAAAGTAGCTAAATATACTCCATAATAATATTTATGATGATCTAAGAAACGCACTGATATAATTAATAAACAGTCTTGACATTTGGGAGATGTATTCTTACAACCAAAAGGACTAGACACTCAAATAATTAAACATATTCCAACAAAGAGATGTTGTAAGTAAACGACGAAAACACCAATTTTGTGACTTGTGACTCATTTTCCTGAAACATATCACAAATAACTCTATATCGGTTTTGAACAGACAGATTAATGTACAATTTAATAACCAGTACTTTGTAACAGGTATTAACGATTGGGATACCCCAGGAAGACCTTAATTGCGAGAGGCTGGCGTCCCTTTCTGAAACATGAAACTGAAACTTTCTGAAACTTTCTTATCAGAATAAAAATACGATATATATATATATATATATATATATATATATATATATATATATATATATATATATATAAACAGTCTGCATTCAACCTTGCGGGACGAGCTTAAAGTATTAGAGTGGATTACTTACATCAAACGCTTGTCGCAGTTCATCCATTTCCGTCTCGCCGTCGTCTTTATTTTCGTCATTACCAGACGCGCCCATGTTAGCCATTACTTGTACAAACTCCTCAAACGAGAAACATCCATCGCCTGGAAAAATATTTGGACTGATTGCAAAGGTGGAAGTGGACGTTTTAATCTGTCTTACACAGTCAAGGCTGTATGTGTAAAGGGTCAGATTGTCAGAAAATGCACAATCTACAGTTCTACACATCTTGCAAGTTCTGCTAAATTAGAGTGAAAAGTGTTAAATACTGAGTATATCTGAGTGTATTCGGTATTGTATTCATTCAATAAATCTGTCTGGTTATGTTGAACTGTACTTTAAACCTAGGTTTCGTCTTAAATTTGGGTTATTTGAGAGGATTGGTGAAGGCCAATTGTAAATTTTCTGAAAACTCTTCCATATTGCCCAGCGTGTACACAAGGATAGACCTATTTCTTTTTCTAATGCATCGTGGATTAGACGATTTGCTGTGCCACTGCGCTCTGTTACAGTGCATCATGGGATAGATTTTGATAAAATCTGACATACAAATATTTGACGACATTTCAATCGAAAATTGCAAGAATGTTTTCACCAATAACATAGCTTTTATAAATGATCTAAGAAAACCAAAAGTATGATGGGAAAGATGGAGACTTGTGTTATGGAAACATGTACATAACACACGCACATTGACATTAGAGCACTGATAAATATTCCATGCTGAACATGGCATGTTTTCTATAGATTTTATACTGTACAATTAGTCCCATAATGCCATGCGAATCATGATTCAAAATGGTGGCTATGCAACTCCCCCATTGAAAGTGTATAGCATTTGCTATTAGCAACGAGATTATATTTAACACAGAGGTCCAGGTCCAAAGCCCTAAACTTCTAAGGCAGAATGTATACCTTATCGGGTATAATTTATCTAACCACAAGGCCCACATCAGAGTCCTCCAGTGCCACACAGCATGAAACCACAGGCCAGGCGGCAATCCTTTAGTCCCGAGCTTGTTTTCAGCCCTAAACTCTATTTTCTGAAACTCCCATAAAAGCCCCTGACCCACATAAACTTACAAGAAAACAGGGTTACTTTGGGCCCAGGTTGTGGCCAGCTTGCTTATGATATCTATATGGTAAGCATTTGGTGTGAATCCCCTTGTCTTTAGCTTTCAGATGATATGTTCCCCATCTCAAAGGATGACTCGGATCTATTGAGCTGAGTATTAAGCTCTCAAATTCTCATTAATATTTGTAATTTATATAATGTTCCGATCTGGTGAAAGTATATTCATTACTTGGACATGTGTATAATAGCTTAAATAAGGTGTTCATACTTATCCCTTCATTTTCACCAGATCGGAAGGTAGCAAAATAGTAAAATTATTGGCCCAAAGTAGGGAAAACATGCATGAGCCAATAGCAGCTGTAGATGGGAGACATGAACCCTTACTAAAGTGACCACATCTCCCGACTTCCAAGAAAACCACACACCACTATCTAGCATTAGTACTTAATGAGTGATAAAAATCGAAAACAAGCTCGACCCCAGTGTCCCCATATAGGCCCCTTCAGTCAGACCTCTGTGTTAAATATAATCTCGTTGCTATTAGCAATGCGTGCATGTGCATTGTTGCTAGCCAATCCCCACTAACCTACACTAACCCCCTCTATCACCCATTCTCCAAACTGCCCACTCCACTCTCGGAAGCATCTATATACTAGCTGCCAGGATGTTAATAGAGCATTCTTACCATTACACACTGTATATTCATGTGTTCTGTGAAGTGGAATAGAGTACATGGATGGATACCAATGCTAACTATAACCCTAAACCTAACCTTAAATGTGTGGTCCTAGGTCAGTATAGGCAGTAGTTATACCCCACTAGCATCCTGACAGCTAGTTTTTTGTTGATACCTCCACGCTCAAACACCCCTCACTTGACTCCTCGCCACCGCTTCCATCGCACCTATTTAAACCCACCCACCCACACCTATTTCTTTATTTCCCTCGATCTCCTCCTTACTAATTATTTATTTATCAATTCAATTATTTATTCTCATCATTTTATTCTTCATCAATTCACCAATTTTACCATCTCTATATTTTAATTGAAACAAAACAATTTATTTTAATACATTTTTATATAAACTCAAAAATTAAATAAACTGGTTAAATGGGAAGGATATCGCTTGAAATTCCGACAGACAACTGCGAAAATAGGTATTGTAGTGTGACTTTTTTATTTTTCCAACGTTTCGGGCTATAGGGTGCCCTTCGTCAGGGAAAGTGAAGGATGATACAAGAGTAAGGGGGTCATATTAAAAAATGTGCAAAACCGGAAGTTTTCTGCGTGTTGCCTTGGTTGTACTTGTTCTGAACGTTT
Organism: Sthenelais limicola; assembly: GCA_942159475.1. Lineage (NCBI taxonomy): Eukaryota > Metazoa > Annelida > Polychaeta > Phyllodocida > Sigalionidae > Sthenelais > Sthenelais limicola. The sequence continues at coordinate 12,831,755 of OW804098.1, forward strand.
TAATTTAATAAACATTTGAAATAAACTTTTAATTTCCCACGGCTGCCTCTCAATTTTGTTCCTTCACAAACTTTCCTTTCCAGCGCTGCAACAATGAGTGATGATTTATAATAAGTCGTTGCTTATCATTTAACTAAAAGAACCACTCTGTTAAATTTATGCGAAGTATAGTGGGTCAGATTTTCAGAAAATGTGCAATTGTCAGTTCTACACATTGAGGGTCAATACTAGGTAAATTCGAGTATATTCAGCATTGCATTGATTCTAGCCATCTGTTTGGTCAGGTTGAACTGTATTTTGAACTTTATTTTCGTCTAAGATTTGGGTTATTTAAGAGGATTGGTGAAGGTGAATTGTACATTTTCTGAAAACTTGACCCAAGTATGTTGCCTTGTGCAGTAAAGGGCCTGGTCCACCAAGCCGATTCTCATGCGATGATTTTGCGCCGCAGAGGACTCTTTTGCACTACATTCTGTGAGGATCGCATTGACAGTACCTTTTCCTTAAGTACTGAAATTTGTGTTGTACATACCCTTCTTCTCCCTTATAGTCTGTAATTTTTCCAACTTGGTAACTTTGAAACTTTGTACAACTGTTAATCTGGAATTCATATTAGGCATTCGTCGGAGGGAATGATATAACTGTATCATGATTGACTGAACTACCTACTGTATTTTACCATCTCTACAAATAAAAGAATTCTTGAAATGAAATGAAATGAAATGAGAATCGGCTTAGTGGACTAGGCCCTTTAAGACGAACATAACAATTCGGTGTAGGCCTACGTGTTACCACATCAATATGTTGAAAGTCGTGTAGTTCATCACCCAGGCAAAATTGATCGACGAGGATTCCAGCAATTATAGAAAGATTAAAGCGATTCTTTCATTGGGTTATCGATTAATCTTTATGTTCTTTTCCTGGAATGGGAGACTGGAGGAATTTAAACGGGGAAACTTTCACATTGAGAACAAAGAGGGCCACCAATGTTATTGAAATATTTCCGGCGATAAAAGTGCGAGAAACAATTTGCTGCCATAAAGTTTGTAGTTTTAATTTGGAACTTGATGCCAGTTTGTTCAGCGACGAGTTGCCGTTGGCAAATTTAAACATAAGTATTCTTTACGTTTAGGTTTCAATATATATATTACAACTTATATTCAGCAACAGCATGGACAGTATAAACATGGCCACAGAGCATATATATGGGTCAGGTTTTCAGAAAATGTACAATTAGAAGCTCTACTCATTTAGTAAATTTTGCTAAATTAGGTTGAAAAACAAAGAATACCAGGTATATCTGAAGGCAAATTGTACGTTTTCTGAAAACCTGACACATATATAACAAATGTATTCAGTAAGAGCTTACATTGATTTATCATATCAATCATTTTACCGAACTGGAAGAGATACTGTGCACAGCAGATCTACCGTACAATCCATTCTATCTATTTATCGCATTAAAAAGATCTTAAGTGGCAAGTGATTGATTACCTCATAAATTATCAATGCTATGTCTGAATCGTTTTAACTATAATTATACCAAAACACAAAAAGAATTATGTAAAAGTAGTAGTTAGTAGCTTGTAACTGAAAACTCAAGTTTTCAGAAAATGTACAATTCGCCTCCACCAATCCTCTCAAATAACACACATTTAAGACAAAAATGAGCTTCAAAATGCAGTTTAATATAACAGAACTGACAGTTTAAATCAATGCGATACCAAAGAAACTCAAATATACATGGTATTCATCATTTTTCAGCCAAATCTAGCAGAATTTCCTAAATGTGTAGAGCTGCCAATTGTACATTTTCTGAAAATCTGACCCACAAAGCAAAGGCCATTTCCCAGAGAGCTATACAGGTACGATGTATAATGCCTTTCATTTATTCATTCTCCATCCAAACCATCTGCTCAGGGCGCCATAAGGATGAATCGGCTCTGAGGATGTTGGACAGACCTTCGGAAAATGTACAATTCAACTTTAGCAATCTTCTCAAATAGTCCAAATTTCAGACAAAAATAAAGTTCAAATACAGTTCAACCTAACCAAACCGATTGCTAGAATCAATGCAATGCAGAATATACTCGAATTTACTTAGTATTGACCAAATTGCAGCCTAATTTAGCAGAATTTACTAAATGTGTACAGCTGCCAATTGTACATTTTCTGAAAATCTGACCCATGTGTGAACTTGGTAAATAATTGTCCTGCCGTGTTGTTTATTCGTGTTCTATTGATTTATGGAAATTGCAAGCTGCATTACTTCTTGAAATTATTCTTCCGTTGCGTCCTTTTTTTGCCCTCAGAACAAAATTGATCCCCGTGAAAAAGCATTTGCGCCAAAAAGTAATTAAATCACTAGGAAAGTGAGCTGGAAAAGTTTTCCTGATGGTATTCGGGATCAACTACTTTTTGCTGAAACATTTTCAGTTAAGCCAAGATTTGAGAAATGATTGTCTAAGATGTGTGCAGTAGGACCACTTCACTAGCCATTGAGAACCATTGGGTCAGATTTTCAGAAAATGTACAATTTACCTTCACCAATCCTCTTAAATAACCCAAATTTCAGACGAAAATAAAGTTCAAAATACAGTTCATCCTAACCAAACAGATTGCTAGAATCAATACAATGCCAAATATACTCAAATTTACCTAGTATTGATCAAATTGCAGTCTAATATAGCTGAATTTACTAAATGGGTACAGCTGCCAATTGTACATTTTCTGAAAATCTGACCCCATTACAGACTGCATTGTTTTAAACCATAGATTGTTTCTCATTAATAGGGGAGTTACATGTCTCACTGCGCATGTATACTGCAATGCATGCTTGGATGGATTCAGTTGAAATTTAATATACAAATATTTGGCAATTTTTTTTTTAAAATTGCAAGAATATTAACGTCAATATCAGAGCTTGTATAAATGAACTATAAAACCAAATGCATAATGGGAAAGATGGCAACGTGTGTTATGGAAACATGTATAACACATAGATGTTGACATTAGAGCATTGATAAATATTCCATGCTGAACATGATATGTTTTCTATAGATTTTATACTGTACCATAATTCCATGTGAATCAAGATTAAAAAAAGCGGCTATGCAAATCCCCTATTGAACAACGTTAGATATCAACATGTCAGAGATTGCAGACACGACACTATTATCAGCAACATGGCTGTGAATATATATAAATAACCCACATTTAAGACTGAAATAACTCGAATTTACCTAGTATTGACCAAATTGCAGCCTAATTTAGCAGAATTTACTATATATGTGTACAGCTGCCAATTGTACATTTTCTGAAAATCTCACCCATATACACTTCTATGTGCAAAGCCCCAATTGCATAATGGCTGAGAGTGCTGCATTGTTAGATTTAACTATTTTTGGGGCCATGCCACAATTGAAATAGGCAGGATAATCGTAGTGGGTCAGATTTTCAGAAAGTGTACAATTCGCCTTCACCAATCCTCTCAAATAAGCCACATTTAAGACAAAAATGAGCTTCAAAATGCAGTTTAACATAGCAAAACAGATAGTATATATAAACGTGACACCAAATATACTCACATATACCTGGTATTCATCCTTTTTCAGCCTCATTTAGCAAAATTTCCTAAACATATGTAGAGCTGCCAATTGTACATTTTCCAAAAATCTGACCCTAGTAGGGATTACATGGAAGGAATGTTTAAATGATGCGACCAAGATCGAGATGACGCAACCATTTAAGCGAAAGGTGGCGATGTTGATTTTTCTGAAAACTTCACAAGGTTTTGCTTCCACATTCAACATGAAGAGCTTTGAATTGATTTTCCTGTCCACAATTTACTTTCCTCATGAGAAACCCTTTAAGCAAAATGTTTTTTTTAATCCTATCACGATGGGCATGGGAATGAAGTAACCATGGTGTCTGACTGCCAGCTAAACATTCATTATATGGGTCAGATTTTCAGAAAATGTACAATTGGCAGCTCTACATATTAAGTAATTTCTGCTAAATTCTGCTAATAAAAATGATAAATTTGGGGTATATTTGAGTATATTTTGAATCGCATTGATTTAAAGTATCAATTCTGTTATGTAAAACAGCATTTTGAAGCTCATTTCTTTCCTAAATGTGGGTTATTTGAGAGGATAGGTGAAGGTGAATTGTACATTTTCTGAAAATCTGACCTGTATGTGCATAAATATAAAATGAAACTCCTATCCAATGCTAACATTGGTCTCCTTAAAGCGTTTTCTCCATTTTTATGCATTTGTCACCCCACTGTTCAGCATGTGGGTCAGATTTTCAGAAAATGTACAATTGGCAGATCAACACATTTGGTGAATTCTACGAAATTAGACAGGAAAATCGTCAATACTACGTATATTATCTGAGTATATTTAGTATTGCCTTGATTTCAAGAATCTGTTAGGTTATGTTGAAATGTATTTGGAACCTGATTTTTGTCTTAAATTTGAGTTATTTGAGAGAATTGGTGAAGGTGAATTGTACATTTACTGAAAATCTGACCCATTTACAGGTGGGTTTTTTTCAGTTTAAGTGAAGCTCCACCAACTCGTTTTATTAAACCTTCTTAACAATTACAGTATGATCTTTAGATCCAGTTTCAAAATGACTAAACATTTTCATCTGTGCCAGCAATAATTGTAGTCAACAGGAAAATATGTCGAGCTGTAAACAAAAGGAATGTATTTCGGTCTCTTACAAAAGAAAATATTGGCAACTAGTTACTGGCAAAGTAAATGGGTCAGATTTTCAGAAAATGTACAATTGGCAGCTCTACACGTTTAAGAAATTCTGCTAAATAAGTCTGACAAATGAAGAATACCGGGTATATCTGAGTATATTTGGTATCACATTGATTTAAAGTACCAGTTCTGTTATGTTAAACTGCATTTTGAAGCTCATTTTTGTCTTAAATGAGGCTAATTTGAGAGGAGGATTGGTGAAGGCGAATTGTACATCTTCAAAAGATCTGACCCAAATACTACCACCAATTGTAGCTATCATGCTATCGGGTCCTTTACTAATGTGAGTAATTGGTCTATCACTGACTCAAGGCTGTTAAACCAGTCAGTCTGCAATGGTTATAGGCAGAGATTTTATTTTAGCCAAGACTAGTGCATTGTTCGAATCCAGTGTAGGGGATTTGCATTGCCGCCATTTTGAATCTTGATTCGCATGGAATTATGGGACTAATGGTACAGTGCAAAATATATAGAAAACATGTCATGTTCAGCATGAACTATTTATCAATGCTCTAATGTTGATATCCATGTGTTATACATGTTTCCATGACGGAAGTCCCCGTCTTTCCCATCATGCATTCGGTTTTCATAGGTCATTTGTACAAGTATATAAGTAAGTATAAGTAAGTAGGTACAAGTATATAAGTACAAGTATATAAAAGCTGTGATATTGGTGAAATCATTCTTGCAGTTTCAATAAAATGTTGCCAACTGTTTGAATATCAGAGTTCATCAGAATCCATCCCAGCATGCACTGCAGTAGACATGCGCAGTGAGACATGCAAATCCCCTATTAAACCTCCTTTAGTTCGAAAGTCAAAAGACTTTTTATTTGAATCTAGATCTATTCAGCATTACTCAGAGGATACCTCCATGAGGCTCTGATATGAAACACCGACCCTCGATAGGACGAGAGTAATATCTGAGTATGGCCACAAATATGGGTCAAGTTTTCAGAAAATGTACAATTAATTGGCCTTCACCAATCCTCTCAACCCCAATTCAAGACCGAAATCAGGTTCAAAATACAGTTCAACATAACCAGACAGATTTATTGAATGAATACAATACAGCATACACTCAGATATATTCAGTATTTATCATTATTTACTCTAATTTAGCAGAAATTGAAAGATGTGTAGAAATGTAGATTGTGCAATTTCTGAAAATCTGACCCATATATTATTATTATGCTTTTCATTTGAGCGGACCATATCGGGTGCTGATATGCCCGCTCAGTGTCCAGGCCTAAATGTGTGTGGCGACTTCTGTAAAGCAATATTTGTACAATCGATGAAAACGAGGCGCTTGAGGGCAATGCAAAGTCGGATATTTTCCCCAAGCAGCGATTGTTGTTGACTGGCTGGCTGGTATCTACACAACGATACAGTGACTAATTGTACACTGGGCTCACAGTGACTAATTGTACACTGGGCTCACAGTGACTAATTGTACACTGGGCTCACAGTGACTAATTGTACACTGGGCTCACCAACAGTAAAAACTTCTTTACAAACACGGCTGGAACAGCAGCAGTGTTTACACCACGTTCCAAAGTATTCATGAAAGAAAGGCCACCTGAGAGATCAGAATAATTCCATCTTGAGTGGGGAGAAAGTCTCCGTATTTGGGTCAGATTTTCAGAAAATGTACAATTCGCCTTCACCAATCCTCTCATATAACCCAAATTTCAGACAAAAATAAAGTTCAAAATACAGTTCAACCTAACCAAACAGGTTGCTAGAATCAATGCAATGCCGAATATACTTGAATCTACCTAGTATTGAGCAAATTGCAGCCTAATTTTAGCAGAAATTACTAAATGTGTACAGCTGCCAATTGTACATTTTCTGAAAATCTGACCCATTGGTTGATATGTTTGCACTGTTATTTCGCCGCCTATAGGCGGCGAAATAACAGTGCAAACATATCATAATGGTACAGACTGTTTTACCGGATAATATAAAAAAGGTTATGTGAACATCAATTTGGCCTTTTGTGGCTCCGACAATATGACGCACGCTCGTGATCTAGATTATGAAATATAAAGATTGCATGCACGCAAATCACAAACATGTAAGAAATTTGTTAAAAAGTCGGTGCATATAATTTTTGCTTATACAAAACGGTCTTATCATAGCAATGCATACTTCCGATTTTATCAATCTTTAGTTGTATACAACAGCATTCACTCTAGGCCCAAACCCTCAGATCAGATAAGAATGGTATGTCAGTGATTAGACGCCTACTTTGCTAATCGGTTTCTTGACTTAGGAATCGGCGTTTTGATGGAAATATAATGACATTTTGCGGTCTTAATGGAATTATAATGGCACTTTGCGGTTTGAGGCGAGAGGCATTCCCTTCGTTTGAAGGGGCTCTCTCAGCTTTGGGCCTAGACTGGGTTAGTTTCGCCAATATCTAGATCAATTAGTGATCGTTCCTTTCTTTCGTTAGAAGGCGCCACTAATATGTGATGTGTTCCAGGAAAATGAGTCACATGCAACTTGTCGCAAGTCGCAAAAAACTGATTTTGAGATATCATCATATTTGAATAGATGACCTCAAGCTGATTCCACTGATAGTAAATAGGACATCTAATACGTATTTCGATATTTTAAGTTTGATATCTTTATTTTTAAAAAAAAGTTTGCAATATTCTGGCTGGACATTGAATAGTAAAGCAGCGAAATAAACTCTATATGATGATCTTTAGGTATGCATGGATATAGTTAATACACTGTCATGAAATTTGGGAAATGTATTCATGCTACAAGCAGCATGAAGCTCCCCAAAGATGAAAACATCTCTACAAAGAGATCTTGTAAATAAAACACTTTGAAAAATAACAATTTTGTGACTTGTGACTCATTTTCCTGTAACACATCACATGTATGGGTCAGATTTTCGGAAAGTGTACAATTCCACTTCGCCTATCTTCTCAAATAACCCACATTCAAGACAAAAATGAGCTTCAAAATGCAGTTTAACATAACAGAACTGATACTATAAATCGATGCGATACCAAATATACTCAGATTAAACCCGGTATTCATCAATTTTCAGCCTAATTTAGGAGAATTTCCTAAATGTGTACAGCTGCCAATTGTACATTTTCTGAAAATCTAATCGCTATAAGATACGACTCTGTGCCTATGGATATCTGTGACGGCTTACATATCTTGTGGCGTGCTTCCAAATCAGTGCAACATATCCACAAAGGACCGCTGCCAGCTGAGACAAGGTGTCAGTCTAGCCAATGATTTGTCATGAGAGGTCTCAAATGTACCTTGCACCAGTACTGTGATAATGGAAAGCTAAATCGATAGATTGGGAGCAAGGCAAACATGACATACTTGCAGAAACTTGAAGACTCTATCAATTATCGCTAGATCTATGAGCAAGCGACGCCCCGAAATTGGATTGATGAAACTAATGAAGGAATAAGTGGGTCAGATTTTCAGAAAATGTACAATTGGCAGTGGTACACATTTAGTAAATTCTGCTAAATTAGGCTGCAATTTGGTCAATAGTAGGTAAATTCGAGTATATTCGGCATTGCATTCATTCTAGCAATCTGTTTGGTTAGGTTGAACTGTATTTTGAACTTTATTTTCGTCTGAAATGTGGGTTATTTGAGAGGATTGGTGAAGGTGAATTGTACATTTTTTTGTAAATCTGACCCAAGTAATCTATATTGTATGCCTAAGATGGGGAAGCATTGATGTACAAAAAGTCATTAAACCAACTTTTTGGACGATTAATTGGTACATTAACATAGACCTTGTAATTGGTACATTAACATAGACCTTGTAATTGGTACATTAACATAGACCTTGTAATTGGTACATTAACATAGACCTTGTAACACCCTCTTAAATTAACCTGGATATACATATTATACCCAATTTACTCATCTCTACATACTCATGTAAATGTTTTATGATAAATAAAAGTATTTCTCAATTCAATCAATTCAATTCAAATTTAGGACTACGAGGGCTTTATGACTACTGTGATTTCATATATGGGTCAGATTTTCGGAAAATGTACAATTGGAAGCTCTACACATTTGGTAAATTCTCCTAAATTAGGCTGAAAAGTTATGAATACTGGGTATATCTGAGTATATTTGGTATCGCATTGATTTAAAGTATTAGTTCTGTTATGTTAAACTGCATTTTGAAGCTCATTTTCGTCTTAAATGGGGGTTATTTGCGAGGATTGGTGAAGACAAATTGTACATTTTCTGAAAATCTGACCCATATGACTCAAGCCCCAAAATGCTATTAACTAAAGAGATCTCCATGTACTCTGATGTACAAAGCAAAAAACTCCCTCACACAAAAAGCAAAAATAGATCTGCAAAAATAGAAATGGCCATACCCCCACAAATTGACTACTGTGATTTCATATATGACTCAAGCTCCAGAATGCTATTAACTAAATTACAAACACTACAAAATTCAGCCCTAAGAATTATCTCAAATAAATCAAAGTACGATAACATGGATAATGAACACACAATATTTAATATAATGCCACTACAAAAATGAAGAGATCTCCATGTACTAAACATGGCCGCCTAGCTTCATAGCAAAACAACCTAGATCAAAGAAAATTGAAAACATGCAGTCATACAAAAAATAGGGGGAATCTAAGAGTTCTGCAGCCGACATCAACAAAAACAACAAATTCTATTATTTACAAATGCCAAATCAGATGGAATGAACTCCCAACTGAGGCACATATGTATATTGATAGGAAAGATTTCACGAGGTTCCTTAAAAATTGTTAAGCACCGCTGCAAAATGCCAAATGTAATGATAAAACGACCATTGCTAACCTTTATGTAAAACCGACCGTAAAAGGACACCACCATTGCTAACATGTATATATTACTTTTGTTACATGTATGACTTTTATGTGAATACCATTTCCAACTGTAACTCTGTTGTTATTTCCTATGTTTATCATATTAGACTGAATATAATGAATTGATTTTAGTCACGGTATAGATTATACTAAATGAACTTAATGGATTCAAGCACAGCGAAGAACTCTTACACTCTTACATTTACATACTGATAATAACATGATCATAACGGTGTACGGACAGAATCCCGCCAGCCATAACCCCCCCGGGTGAAACCCCGCCGTCAGAACCCCCCTAGCCAAAACCCCCCCAGCCAATATCCCACCATGCCTTTACCCCGCTCATCAGAACCCCGCCAGTCAGAACCCCGCCCTGCCTTTACCCCGCCATACCATAACCCCGCCAGAGTACTTTATTTATTGTTGAAATCCGATTTTTTTGCGATAGTATTTTTAATACATTATATCATATTTTTAAGATGTTATATATCGGGAATTTAACAAGTAATGGTACACATGAGAATTTGGTTTACAGACTATAAGATAGGACGTTGGTTGGTATATATAAGTGGTTACAATGCCCACACGTTTTTTTAAGACCAGGCCATATCCTGAGATTAGTATCTATTGTGGTTATGGTATTCCGACGCCTAGACCGCTAAACATTCTTTACAATGTCTCGGTACCCTGTCCCTCTTTCTTCCCACTGACTCCCTCCCTCTGCCGCCCCTCTGCCGCCCCTCTCCCGCCCAATGAGGGAGGGGAGATGATGGGGATGAGTATATATACATCAACGTTCAATTTTATTGTCCTGTGGTTACACATCCTCTGTCATCCACTTGTACTCGTAGTTTATGAAGACATTTTTATTTGATGACGAGATTTGTATTCAATGACATTGCTCAGCATGTGTAATGATGTGTGATATGGGGATATCCGTCAATCCGGGTTCTTATCTTGATAGATAACATATGATGGTCAGCCCAACAGGGGGCACTATCTTGATACATGTGGTCAAGTATCTTTTCCCACCACAACCACATATATGAATATATTTGTGTTGCTTGGTGGCGTAGGGGTTATGAGTATGCTTATAGTGCCCTGGCTTTATGCATCAATAATAAAATGCACATGCTGAAATGGCAAAATATATCCTATTTATTCTTGACCCTCAAAAGGCGGCTGCTATACTTATTTTCTCTTATTAAAGTAAAAGTTATGTATTTTTAACATTTATTCATTTCATGGAGTCTTAAGACGTTTATTAGTCCAGACTCAGAGTAGGCCTAAAATAGACTCTAGGGTTCAGAAGACAATATCATAGAATACATAAATACTAGCAAAGTACCCGTCCTCCGGACGGTCACCCTCTCTCCCCACACTTCCCCCTCTCCCTCTTTTCCCTCCCCCTCTTCTCTGACTTTCATACCCGTTTTTCTCTCCCAACCCCATTTCCGATTTCTCTCCCCCCTCCCTCCCCTCTTCCTCATGCTCGTTTTTCTCTCCCAACCTCATCTCCGATTTCCCCCCTTCCCCCTCTTCCTCATGCTGCCCCTCTCCGCTTCCTCTTCCTCCCCTCTTTTCCTCCCCCTACATCCTCTCCCTCATCTCTTCCCCCCTCTTCTCTCCCTCCCCTCCCCCTCTCCTATTCCTACACCCTCTTCTTCACTCTCTCCCAACCCCCTCTCCAATTACCCCCTCTCCCTCCCCTCTTTCTCATGCTCCCCCTCCCCGCTTTCTCTCCCTCCCCTCTCTCCCTTCCCAGAGAACAAAATTAACTTTTTTCTTTATAAGAAATTTACCCGCCCACATAGAAATTTACCCGCCAGCAAATTACCCTAAATTAAATAAGTTTAGATAATGAAATATCATCCTTTTTGTCTTAATCTAAGTTAATTTCTAACTGATGATTGAGGTCCATAAATCCAGAGCTATTATATACATAACTCTGATAAAGGTAAGAAATGAGGGAGAAAGACAGGGGGTGGGGGGGGGGGGGAGGAGAGAGGGAAGACATTTACCTGCCCACAAATAACTTCACAATGAAATCCTCAACAGATGTATAAATATATAATAATAATATAAATTTCTCCATGTCCCTTATTATTTAACCATCGGTTTTAAGTGCTTCATAGATATTGATGACTGATGATGAATATGATATTAATCATACATCATATTGTAAAAAAGAGAACTATCTCCCAATATTTTAACAGTTGTCTCCCACACCTCTGCATGTAGTTAGGTCCCCCTGAATGTAGGTTGTGGGAAATGACCATGGTCCAACCACATTTCTACTGTCCCATTACAATTTTTCTAACCAATGTGGCCACACTCGCGCCTGACGAGACCGCTTATGGTTGAAACAACCATATACCCCCACTCAGGATGAATATCATTGAACAAACTTTATTAGTTCACATCATTTCATCTACCATGATTCGAGCTGTTTCAGAATCCAAAGAGAATCCCTACAAGAATCTCACATTGCAAGATCAGACATGACTCTGGACGCCCCCCCCCCCCCCCCCGACCCAACCTCAAGAAAATATTGGGGGTTGGTGCATGTAAATCATTGATAGTCCCAATGCAAAAAAATGAAAAAGATCCCTCATGGGCTGGCGGGTGATAAGATAATTCTTTTTATTTTCAAATATTTTCTTAAGTCGCCATGTATATTTCATTCTCATTGATCTTATTGGGACTATTTACAATTACATACAATTAGCATAATACCCATCCGTAGGTTCTCTTTCAAGAATAGCTAGGAAGGGCAACGGGAGTTAGGTAGAAATCTCTCCCCCTCTTCCTCCCTCACTCTATTCCTCGTCTCTCCCACCTCTCTTCCTCTCCCGCCCCTTCCTCTCTCCTCTCCCCTATTCTCTTTCACTCTTCCCTCTCCCTGTTCCCTCTGACCCTCTCTTCCTCCTCTCCTCTCCAACACACTCTTCTCTCTTTTTTTTTGTTCAAATTTCATTTATTTCGTATTACAAAGCACATCTCAATTTACAATGATTTTCATAAGCGCCCTGTAATCTATTATATACAGTCTAGAGTAAGGCATCACATTCTCCCAGCTTAAAAACCGTATATAAATTGTTTCCTAAGTGAGAAGACGTTTTATTGTTCTAATCTATGTACACTAGTTACTATCGTCACACCTTCAGAAATAATGAAGTGAAATTGATGAAAGAAGAAATAATCATAAATGAGATGAACGATATTACAGACTATTTAAATCATAAACTATTTGTCGTAGTGAGTAATTAGTGACATGCTCATGTGATAGTGACTGACATATATAATCATATAGTATATCCTTCATATATACATTCAAATTCAAAATCGGGGAACAAATATAATGAGATATGTTCAAACTAGGCCGATGGCCTGTAGCAACATAGACGATCCAATATACAACATCAAAATCGTATTTCTATTTACAATATGTCAAAGTAGTTGTATCGTAGGCAGGTTCTAGATCCTTCCAGGTTCTAGATCTCTGCCCCTCGTATACCCTCTCCCATCTTCTCCCTCCCCTCCCCCTCTCTGATTCCCCTACCCTGTCCCCTCTCACACTCTCTCCCTCCATCTATCTCTCCTCTCCCAAGGGCATGTAAGCCCTTTGAAAAGTATATAACATTCATTGTCTCCCCCCACCCCCCACCCCTTGTTTTCTTTTTAAGTTGACTTGAATACTTGCATTGGTTGTTTATGAAGGTAAATGACGCTGGCAATAGAGCTGCCCAATTCTTACTTTGGTATTCCTTGTATCTAGTATTCCAAAGTATGAACAGATAACCAAACAGATTTATTTTCAATATTCCAAGTCCATGTAGAATTAGTTTCAAATTAGTAGCCTATATAATTGTTCACCCCTCATTTTTTCCAGGCCTGGATTTTATATCCACATGTGATGCTGATATTTATCAAATACAATTAGTCGAATCCCTGCACCAACTAGCTCCAGTGAATTTGTTTTGCATTCGACATTATAATGCTGAAGTCAAAAGATAAAGAAATGAAATGAGCCGAAAGAAAATATTATAGAACATATGTTTGAGCTAATGACCCCCCCTGTTGGGCTGGACCCGCCACAAGCTGACCATCTTATCTATACAGATAAGGGCCCACCCCGGCCCCACAAGCCCATGGGTGGGTGGGGGTAGATGTGGTTTTGTGTTGTTGGTGACAAACCCCCCTCTGAGAGGAGGGCGGAGGGGGATGAATGAGGAGACAAAGTTGTTTGCTTCAATCTCGTTGCTTCTATAAACGAGTGTTCTCATTGGTTTTATTAGTGTTATTAGATAGGCCTACCAACAAAATTGGAACGTTCCTACAAATAGATCTTGTGGGTGAAATACTTTGCTAGCGAATGCTAGATATATGCTAACAAAGGAAGTAAAAACAGATATAGTGAAAATGCTCATAATACCAAATATAGATAAGGGAGATATTTTTACTCCTACTTATTACAATGATTAAAGTCACTACTAAACTCAGCTGTACGAACTGTGTTTAATCTAAATAAAAGAACAAATGTTGATGATAAGCTGTCACAACTGAACATTTTACCAAATCTTGTGAGGAGAGAAATTCATGGAAGTGCGCATCATCTAGCCCGAATAGACTTGAATTTAGATAAAAGAAAACTTCCAACCAGAAGTCATTCACTGGGAAGGAAAAAAATAAAAATGAAAAAAAAAGCAATTTTAATTTCTGAACTTTGAAAATGTACTTGAATAATTATTGTTCTCAAAGTGTATGAACAGAGATTATATAAACTGAGTTATTAGTCTTAGAACTAAAAGGCTAATTGAATCTTACTTTAAAGAGTACTGTACTGTACCTATACAAGCTGAATGAATGAAAGAATTCTTTATTTGAGACTGTGCAGTATACAACTTTCTAAAAAGCGTTTAATAGCGGCAAGGAACCCCTTCCTTTCCTCTCCTCTCTTCTTTCCCCTCACTCTCTCCCTCTTTCTCCATCTCCCTCTCTACATCTCTCTTTCTGTGGCCAGCTCTCTATTCTCTCATCTATCATCCTCTCTATGTCTCTCAACTGTGTCTCTCTCCCTCTCTTTTCTCTCACCTGTCTCTCCCTCTCTCTCCCTATTCTATACATGTCTCCTTCCTTCTCTCTTTCCTGACTTTCTCCTATCTCTCTCTTGTCTCTCTCTCTCTCTTTCCTGTCTCTCCTATCCTATCTCTCTTCCTCTCTATTTTCTGTCTCTCCTATATATCTCCTCTCTCCCTCTCTCTTTCCTCTCTCTCCTATCTTTTTCCTGTCTCTCTCCTGTCTCTCCTAATCTTTTCTGTCTCCCTCCCTCTCTCTTTCCTGTCTCGCTCCCTCTCTCTTTCCTGTCTCTCCTGTCTCTCTCCCTGTCTCTTTCCTGTCTCTTCTGTTTCCCTCCCTCTCTCTTTCCTGTCTCTCCTGTCTCCCTCCCCCTCTCTTTCCTGTCTCGCTCCCTCTCTCTTTCATGTCTCTCCTGTCTCTCTCCCTGTCTCTTTCCTGTCTCTTCTGTTTCCCTCCCTCTCTCTTTCCTGTCTCTCCTGTCTCCCTCCCTCTCTCTTTCCTGTCTCTTCTGTTTCCCTCCCTCTCTCTTTCCTGTCTCCCTCCCTCTCTCTTTCCTATCTCTCTCCTTCATCTGGCGTGTCTCTCTCCTGTCTATCTCTTGTCTCTCTCTCATCTATCTCTCTCCAGTCTCTCACCCTCTCTTTCCAGTCTCTCTCCAGCCTCTTTCTCTTAGAGACAGGTGAGTGTAGAGAGAGAGGGTGAGAGAAACAGGTGAGAGTAGAGAGAGAAGGAGAGAGACACAGGTGAGAGTGGAGAGAGAATGATAGTGAGAGGGGAGATTGAGAGGGATAGGCGAAGGAGGGGGAGATACAGAGAGATAGAGAAAGAGGGAGATGAGGAATGAGGGATAGAGTTTGAGAGAGGAAGGTCGGGGGCTTCTAACAGGTGAGAGAAGAGAGATAGAGAGGGAGGGAGAATTGAGGTAGTTGCAAGAAGAGGGGGGGATTGATAGATAGATAGAGGGGAGAGACAGGGTAAAGTGAGAGGGGAGGAGAGAGGCAGAGAGAAAGATAAGAGAAGAGAGGGAGGGAGAGACAGATGGGAGAAGAGAGAGGGGGAGCGAGACAGGTGAGAGAAGAAAAAGAGGGAGGCAGATAGATAGATATAGAGGGAGAGAGAGAGGGGGAGCAGAGAGCGAAAGTGACAGTTGGAGGCAGAGAGAGGGAGAAAGAGATGGTAAGAGAGAAGGGAGAAGGACAAAGACAGGGAGAGAGAGGGTGGAGAAGGGGCTGAGAGGAAGGGAGACAAGTGTAATAAATATTCATCAAATAATCAAATATTTGACACATACAAGGTTTACCTCCTCATGTGGAATACTTTTCTGTCACTATATTTACATCTAATGGAATAGGAACAAAAAGCGTAAATTCATATGATATGATATCATCAGGAAATGAACGGGGACATCTGTGATCAGGGAAATAACTCAAAATGACCTTGAACCATTAAACATGACTCTAAAATACTTATTTTGACTTTTAACTGGTCTGTTTTAAAGAAATGATTAGAGCTTGTACAAAATGGTGGGAAATATTCACCCTTAAAAGTATCTGTGTGTCATAGATTGGCGAATTATGTAAAAGAATAAGAAATCTGGGTAAAATGAATATAAAAACGTGATGCGGAATGCTGCAGAATACTAGTATACATGTTCCCAACGTTTCGAGTATGGTATAATGGCTGAAAACCTCACTCTTAACAAAAAATGTCTAATACTTCAACTTGTATCGTTCTCTCCTATGTTTATAGAGCTCTTGTTGACGTTCCATCAGAATTGCCCTTACGCATTTATATATGAACTAGCAAAGTACCCGTCCGGAGGACAGTCACTCTCTCTCCCCACAGTTCCCCCTCTCCCTCTTTTTGCTTCCCCTCTTCTCTGTCTTTCATACCTGTTTGTCCCTCCCGACCCCATCTCCGATTTTCCCCCGCCCTTCTGCCTCCCCCATCTCCCTCCCCTCCTCCTCATTATTATCATTATAGAACCTTCCCAGATTTCCTGATATATTTTGGATTACATTTTGTTTTATTTTTTATGATGAAGTTGCTGTTTCATAATGTTTTCCATATTTTACATTTGTTTTACATTTGGTAGAGTGGTAGAAACTTGTTTAATTATATATTCAAGTTTGATTAGAAAATCATGCTCCCCCTCCCCTCTCCAATCCCCCCCCCCCCCACACACACACACACACTCTCCCTCCCCTCTTCCTCATGCTCCCCATAGGTCCCCCTGGACGTAGCTTGTGAGAAATGACGTAGTATCTCACAGGGGCTTTCCCAGGCTATAAATAGAGTGTGGTTATCCCGATTTAAAAAAAGCTTCAAAATCGCATTTCCACCCCAAATACCTTCACAAACCACATACGACGACATCCAGAGAGGGGGGGAGAGACCTCTAAAGATGAGTTAAGTGGTTTGTAAAACAACAAATTCCCAGAACATTCGGGATAAAGAAACCCCTCTTTCTACCTTTTCTTTTCTACCTCATTTCATAGAAATCGCTCTATGTTTATATTATATGGAAATAATATGGTTACATAATGTTATGTTATAATGAATTTAGAGTTAGGCTATGAATGGCGATGAAAGAAGGAGGGGGAGGGAAGAAAGAGGGCAAGGGGAGTAGGGAGCGATGAAGTACACCTTTAGTTGAGAATTAGTCCCACATTGGTCTATTTCTGTGGATATAGGTAGCAGTAAAGGGTGAGGTAGAAGTAGAGCCTAGAGATTGAGGGGGCATAGCAGGGGAGAGTTGAAGGGGTGGGAGGAAGATGGGTGGGGGCAAGGGAGAGAGAGAAGAAGATGTGGAGGAGAAGAATTCTCACCTCCACCAATCAGTCCATTATCTCCATTTATTGTGGTCGAGATATGAGGTTGTAAAAGTGGTGCACCTGGTTGGCACTTGTGGTCTGGCTGCATGCTTGGTGTTGGTGTCTTCACCATGCATGGTGGCCGTCTGGCCAGGGGTGGAGGGAAAGTAATGAACAGGGAGGGCGGGGATGAGATACTAGAAAGTCCCTATAAAATGTTCAACTGTTTGTCATAGGAAAATCATTTATCACTTTCTGAGATTGTCATTCAAAATGGTGCAGGCCCATTATAAGATGTCTTTATAAGATGAAAGGAATAATACCCTTCTGTTATAAACTAGGTGATGAGAGTAAACAAGCTGTGACAGGCAAATATAACTCCGCACCGCACCCCCACCCAACTCCCACCCCCACCCCCACCCCCTATACACACATACTCCAAGCACACACAATATATTGGTTTTTGGCGGGGTTTTGCCTGGCGGGGTATTGGCATGGATGGGTTCTAACTGTCGGGATTGTTACTGGCGGGGTCATGGTATGGCGGGGTTATGGCAAGGGGGGTTTTGGCGGCGGGGTTTTGGCTAGGGGGGTTTTGGCTAGGGGGGTTCTGACTGGCGGGGTTTTGCCCTAGAACCGATAATAACACCTGCATTGTCTCAGTATAAAACCAAAAGAGAGACAGGGAAAAAACCTTATGCTGATGCACGCTACACTCAGAAGTGCTAAACTGATCTTTTGTTCTTGTAAGGCTTAGTACAGAGCCTGCCACTGCATATAATGTAAACCCTACATTGTAAACCCTAGCCCCTCAGCAAAACCCTAGTCAACCCCCAAAATTAGCTGGTCAACTCCCAGTAGCTAGGCATACACAGGAAAACCAAGTCTAGACCTGAGGTGTACTACCTGTATTTCTTGTTCAGAAATTTTCTTTGAATTTTTGATCCACTGTAATGTGCTAGTCATGAAATAAAAGAATTTTATTATTATTATTATTATTATTATTATTATTATGATACTAGGGTTGTTGCATTGAAACAGTTAACTCATGCATTAAGCGAGGTATGAGGTCTCTCAAACTAGTCACGGAAAATAATCGTATTAGTGTAATGCAACTTTTGCTAAGGTGAGGCCACTATGAGTGGTTTAACAAAGAATCATATACAGGTTAACTAACGAGTAGGTTGAAGGAGCGTGAATATTGCATGAGTTGCGTAGCAACGAGTGCAATATTCTAAGCGACTGAAACCAATGTGTTAGTTAACAGATTTATTATACATGCTTACAATCATGAAAATAGAAAAAAATCCAGTCATAAATTTGAATTTTACTCTAATCTTAGTAAAAAAAAAAAGAACCACACTGCACGCAAATCACTAGTGAAATACGCACTGTGCGTTAATCACTCTAGATACGTTGTTTTCAGAGCAATGTGTGTATAATAAAGTACAATGCACCCTATAACGTGTATGTGTCCTGCCACCAGCAAACTTATGGGTCAGATTTTCAGAAAATGTACAATTCGCCTTTACTAATCCTCTCAAATAACCCACATTTAAGACAAAAATGAGCTTCAAAATGCAGTTTAACATAACAGAACTGATACTTTAAATCAATGCAATGTCAAATACACTCAGATATACCTAGTATTGACCATTTTTCAGTCTAATTTAGCAGGATTGACTAAATGTATACAGCTGCCAATTGTACATTTTCTGAAAATCTGATCCATATCCAAGGTCGGTGAAAGTATACACGTAACTGAGTCAATAAGACGTAATTTGATGTAAGATAGGTTTACAAGTGTTTATATTAATCTCTACATGGGGAATAGGGCTAATGTTCCTGTAAACTCCTGGTAACAATGTCCTCTCCACATCACAAGTACCAGAATACATGAGTCAGGTTTTCGGAAAATGTACATTCACGTTCATGAATCCCCTCAAATAACCCACATTTCAGCCAAAAATCAGGTTCAAAATACAGTTCAACATAACCAGACACATTTATTGAATGAATACAATACAGAATACACTCAGATATACTCATTTTTCACTCTAATTTAGCAGAAATTGAGAGATGTGTAGAACGGTAGATTGTGCATTTTCTGACAATCTGACCCACTGTATAGATCTGGGAACATGAACACATGCTTGAGTCGGTGCCTTTGCGACAGCTTACGTGCTGTCAATACAGATAATCGAAAATATTCCTCCTCCCAAATTACATAAAGCTTGTGCAACTTTATCGCATTTCCTCACCGGGCACGGCTTGAGTAATTAGGTGTAATGGGGGGAGAAACAGCGTA
The DNA here is from genome assembly GCA_942159475.1 of Sthenelais limicola. Taxonomy (NCBI): domain Eukaryota; kingdom Metazoa; phylum Annelida; class Polychaeta; order Phyllodocida; family Sigalionidae; genus Sthenelais; species Sthenelais limicola. The sequence goes on from OW804098.1 coordinate 12,851,605, forward strand.
TATTAAATCCTGCCGATTACCCGAGGGAAACATAGCCGTAAGCCATCGCATACCGAAGCTGTACTGGAGGATTAGGAAAAAGGGTCAGATTTCCGGAAAATGTACAATTCACCTTCGCCAATTCTCTCAAATAACCCAAATTTCAGACGAAAATTAAGTTCAAAATACAGTTCAACCTAACCAAATTGATTGCTAAAATCAATGCAATGCGAAATATACTCGAATTTACTTAGTATTGACTAAATTGCAGACTAATTTAGCAGAATTTATTCAAAGTGTACAGCAGCCAATTGTACATTTTCTGAAGATCTGACCCACAAGCAGTACTGGAGGATCAAGAGAAGCCGCTGCATTGTCACCGCTGTACCCAACACCCATTCGCCATGGTAACGGCCTATTGATGCAAACCCAGGATTATTGCCAGAGTATAATGGGTCACGTTTTCAGAAAATGTACAATTATTTTGGCATGTATTATACCAACCAATGCGTTATTTACCGGACCTACCACCAAAATTCAACTATATATATACGACTTTAAAATGTTCCGTTTAAGATTAATAATTTACAATTAACTACGGAAGATATTATTCTAAGCGACTGAAATCAAGTCGTTAGTTAAACTGTATTAATAGCTGCGCATAAACATATATGGTGAAATCGTCAGAAAATGTACAATTCGCCTTCACAAATCCTCTCTAATAACCCAAATTTAAGACAGAATTCAGATTGAAAATACAGTTCAACATAACCAGACAGACTGTTTGAATCAAGGCAATACCAAATAATACTCAGATATACCTAGTGTTAAGGTTTTTCGGTCTAATTTAGCAGAATTGACTAAATGTCTTGATCTGCCAATTGTATGTTTTCTGAAAATGTCACCCATATATCCTATCGCATCATGATGTTCATAATAAATATGGCTTCTGTCATGATGTGTATACTTAAGGGTGGTCTCCACTGGCTGCGGTTAACTCTGCGGTAAGCCTTGCAATGGTTTGTGTTGGTTCTGTAGGTGGTGAGGAATGACGAGGTCCTTGCCTACATGGTCAGTGAACGATGTCAGGGAATGATGTAGGCAGGACCTCGCTACTCCTCAACAACACAGCACCATCGCAAGGCTTACCGCAGAGCTTACCGCAGAGCTTACCGCAGAGCTTACCGCAGAGCTTACCGCAGAGCTTACCGCAGAGCTTACCGCAGAGCTTACCACAGAGCTTACCGCAGAGCTAACCGCAGAGCTAACCGCAGCCAGTGGAGACCACCCTTAATTGTGGCTTCAACCCGGCCCTATAATATATCTTCCTGGAAAGTGAATGAAATTACTCCAATATTTCATTCTGGCATTATTATTGGCATCAGTGCCTCCAATTCCTTCCAGCATTCCAATCTTCATTCCCTCTTGCGGCTAAATTAATCATCCAGACAAATTGACATCACATTTTGAAGCATCTCCAAGCATTGTCAAAGTTAGACATGGGATTGATTATCACCATTTATTATACGTATTCTATATGAAACAACTTATCCAGGAAGCATGCAGCTAGAAGTCCTTCATTCGCATATGTGACGTGTTCCAGGAAAATGAGTCACAAGTCGCAAAATCGATATTTCTCAAAGTGGTTTTTTTCACAAGATCACATTTTTGGAATGTTCTAATTTTTGGAGGGTTCATCACATGTAGTTATATCAATCGATGTATCAAACCTCAGGACAATCTATGTAATATATCCTTCATTTTAAAGGTCCTCATATGGACTACATTTAGCTACTTTACTGTTTATTGACCCCCAGAAATATTGGAAACTTTTATTTTCAAAAACGAAAATATCAAACTTAAAATCTAGAAATACTTATTAGATTATTAGACTGTTTACTATCATTGGAATCAGCTTGATCTCGTCGTTTCAAATATAATGGTATCTCAAAATCTATTTTTTGCAACTTATGACTCATTTTCCTGAAACACATCACATATTATAGAAATAGATTGCAGGTGCAAGATATATTATTTTCATGACTAATTTGAATCATTAAATTGCCTTAGCAGAACACAGGGACCTTCAAAATTGATTTCCCCGTTCTCCTCAATCACCATGAGGAGAATGGGGGGGATTAAAGTCCAAAAAGTGATGAATCAATGGTTATGCCTAGTGTTTATATGTATCATCTCTACAATCCCCTATGGTCAAGTGGTTAGCATCTACGACTGCCAATCTGGACATTGTGAATTTGAATCCCAGAGCAGGCAGCCTTTTTACATTTGTCTGATTTTCGAGTCATTTTATTTTTTAATTTCACTAATATCTTCATATCTGGGGCTTGTTTTTTTAAAACTCACACATGTAGTTACTGATGCAATTCCTTTTCGATTTGTTTTCGATTTGTTTTGAGCAGTAAATATTGTTTTGTATTTTTGTTGATGTAAGCGGTCAGCTGGAAAAGGAAGTCCAACACTAGTACAACTGGTCTGTTATAGCAATAGACAACGAGGATTTTAGCGTGAGAACGGTCTGTACTCCCATAGACGTCCCAAGGCCGAAGGCCGAGGGACGTCTATGGGAGTACAGACTGTTCGAACGCTACAATCCGAGTTGTATATTGATTTTAGTCCATGATGGAACACGTCATGTGGCGCCACTAAATCAACGCGGTCTGTAGTACCATAAGTGGACGCGAAATCTGACCCAAAATGGACTAAATGTGTATAACTGTCCCGGCCAGCCCGGCCAGCCCAACAAACAGCGACTAACTGTTCATGGTGTGGGTGTGAAATATCCTTTGTGAAATATGTCTACTTACCATCTATATCTACTTCTTTTAAAAGGTCATCGACCTCCTGCTCTGACGTAGCCTGACCCAGATTCTGCATGACGGTCCGTAGCTCGTCACGTGTGATTGAACCGTTTCCATCTTTGTCGAACAGGCTGAATGCCTCCCTCAACTCTGTAAAGAGAAACGTCAAATTGTAGACTCTAAAGACTTTAAGAATTATGCCAGATCAACATCTATCTGAATAGACGATAATTTCATAGAATACACAAGAACATCAGTTTCGAATATCTCAAAAAACGTTTTTTGAATCAATACACAGAAATCCACCCATAAAGGGTTCATATATGTGTCAATATCCATTAATCATCTTCGTATATGGGTCAGATTTTCAGAAAATGTACAATTCACCTTCACCAATCTTCTCAAATAACCCAAATTTCAGACGAAGATAAAGTTCAAAATACAGTTCAACCTAACCAAACAGGTTGCTAGAATCAATGCAATGTCGAATATACTCGAATTTACCTCGTATTGACCAAATTGCAGCCAAAGTTAGCAGAATTTACTAAGTGTGTACAGCTGCCAATTGTACATTTTCTGAACATCTGACCCATTTGTGTCACTCATCTTTGTATATACCATTCACAAGATACATCCATCGATCAGCCAGGTTTGATCACCTGGATACACGAGCACCTCTTGTGATGTCATAATGTCTACATCACCAATTCTACCATCAACAGATCAAAACATATGCCCCTTCTTTTAAAATCACTATTTTTCACCTTAATATGGTTGCAATGGCAACAAATCTTGAAGTTCCAGAATGGGTCTTCATGGTATTTAAAACTACATGTCATGAGCTAACTGGGTGCAAAACTTCATGCTTTTATCACAAAGTCCACAATTCCTTGAATTTTTGGGACAAATCTGTTCTACTAAAGGAATTAGAATAGTAAGGTATTGATACCCACTGCTGACGACCTTTCAAACCCTCAGTAGCATGGTAGCATTGGATCGGGCAGGTCGCGTATAGCCACGTTCAAATAATCAAAAAACGTTTTGTTCACACCCACTGGCCATATTGTATAGCTCATTCATTTGTTATTTTAAAAACTTAACTTAAAATTATGTATTGATGTTAAAACACTACCACTTGTGCTTATTGTAAGATACCAAAGATGGATGTTGGAGAAACGTCGACTTATGTGCAATCTTTGAAATATATTGAATATTGAAAAAAAAAGTTTCTTAAATCTTAAATCTTAAATTAAGACTTCATATGAAAGTAAAGTTATCTGTTGACTTATCAGGTGTAACAACTGTTTAAATAATTATGATGTGGCCAATTTTACCGATTGCTGTTGACACAATGAAAGAGATATTTCTAATCAACACAATGCCAAAGACACTCTGATATACCAGGTATTCATCCTTTTTCAACCAAATTCAGCAGAATTTTTTAAATATGTAGAGCTGTCAATTGTACAGTTTCAGAAAATCTGACCCATATATATTATCCCTATATTTCTGTCAATTATAATTTAATTTTATCTTGAAAGATATATGAGATATAAAGCCCTTAAAGAATACTTAACGCTCCAGACAATTAGGTCAAAAAGACTACCATAGGTCTATTCAATATGCAAACTATTGATAACCATTTAATAGCATCTATCAGACCAAGTCCCATGGGTGCCCGTTCTTAATTCGATGGCACGATTCCATAAATGATAGGGACTAAGGTATAGGCAGGGAAAAATGAAATCCTATTCAAGGCTCATCTCTGCTGTGTGCTTTTTCTGACAGTGGAGAGGAGGTTAAAACTAAAAGGGTCGATTTTTCAGAAAATGTACCATTCACCTTCACCAATCCTTTCAAATAACCCACATTTAAGACAAAAATGAGCTTCAAAATGCAGTTTAACATAACAGAACTGATACTTTAAATCAATGTGATCTCAAATATACTCAGATATACCTGATATTCATCATTTTTCAGTCTAATTTAGCAGAATTTCCTAAACGTGTAGAGCTGCCAATTGTACATTTTCTGAAAATTTGACCCAATAGAGGCTGGAAGAGGGGCGGCTGCATTATTGATGGGGCACACATCCCATCGATATATCATGGCCTTACAACAACCTCCCAGGATGGAATGGCTTTGTAATCGCGGTCGTACGTGGGTCAGATTTTCAGAAAATGTACAATTCACCTTCACCAATCCTCTCAAATAACCCAAATTTCAGACGAAAATGAAGTTCAAAATACAGTTCAACCTAACCAAACAGATTGCTAGAATCAATGCAATGCCGAATATACTCGAATTTACCTAGTATTGACTAAATTGCATCTTAGTTTAGCAGAATTTACTAAATGTGTAGAGCTGCGAATTGTACATTTTCGAAAATCTGACCCCTATGAGGAACCTTTCGTAAAGAAATGAATGTAGTAGGGAAGGGCATGACCTCAATGCATAGAGGTTAGCATAAGTCATCTATATCAGTTAGTTCTTTTATTTAAAGCTTCATTCTGAGCTATTATAACGAAATAACAAACATCTGAACAGATTTGCTCATAGTATGATTGATGGAATACGTTATGAATATTCTGCTGCCGCTGCTTCATGGTCTTACCCAGGACCCAAGGCTGCTTTTGTTAAAGAGTATAATATAAAGAAAAACAAATATATGAATAGCTATTATGTTGTTTAAAAACTATCAAAAAATATATATAGATTGGCATGTACAACTGGGAACTTGTATATCATAAGCCAGTACCATGACATGGGTCAAAGTTTCAAAAAATGTACAATTGGCAGCTCTACACATTTAGTAATTTCTGCTATATTAGGCTGAAAAATGATGAATACCGGGTATATCTGAGTATATTTGGTATTGCATTGATTTAAAGTATCAGTTCTGTTATGTTCAACTGCATTTTGAAGCTCATTTTTGTCTGAAATGTGGGTTATTTGAGAGGATTGGTGAAGGCGAATTGTACATTTTCTGACAATCTGACCCAAATACACGTCCCACATCTGGGTACAGCCAAGGATGCCACCTGTCCAAGATGATTTAAGCTCCACATAAGTGATCCGGTGAGACTTCAGAAATAATCCATCCCACCTTGGGACATTAGCCATTGCGCTAAGTGACCTTTAATATTGAATGACAACCTACCCTCCAGATGGGCGGGCACAAGGGTCAGATTTTCAGAAAATGCACTTAATCTACCGTTCTACACATCTCTCAAATTCTGCTAAATTATAGCGAAAAATTATGAATACTGAGTATATCTGAGTGTATTATGTGTTGTATTCATTCAATAAATCTGTCTGGTTATGTTGAACTGTATTTTGAACCTGATTTTCGTCTTAAAAATGGGTTATTTCAGGGGATTGGTGAAGGCCAATTGTACATTTTCTGAAAACTTGACCCACAAGCTCTAATTATACCTGTCATGGAAAGAGTCTGTCTGGTGTAGAGATGAAAAATAAATGACCGTTGGTTGGGAATCACCTTAATGAGTACTTCGGGGATTATTCCAGTATGATTATGCAATGTTAGGGACTGTTATATTACCAGCTGTCAGTCTAAATGGTTCTCAAGTCCCAAGGTGTAAATTCTATATGACATTATGGAAGTGGGTAATGTTTGTGTATATGTAGGTATTATAAGCGAAGAGGCCTCTGGAAACCTAATGATTGGACCAACTTCATTGATATGTGAAACGTCATACGTATGCAAAACTTATATCATTCCAACTGGACTCGTTACCTCCTTTGTTAATGTATAATTGATGCATAAGGTCAATAGGGGATTTGCATGTATCACTGCGCATGTGTACTGCAGTGCATGCTGGGATGGATTCTGGTGAAATCTGACATACAAATATTTGGCAACATTTTTATTGAAAATTGCAAGAATGTTTTCACCAATATCACAGCTTGTATACATGATCTATGAAAACCAAATGCATGATGGGAAAGATGGGGACTTGTGTCATGGAAACATGAATAACACATGGATATTGACATTAGAACATTGATAAATATCCCATGCTGAACATAGCTTGTTTTCTATAGATTTCATACTGTACCATTAGTCCCATAATTCCATGCGAATCAGGGTTCAAAATGGCGGCTATGCAAGTCCCCTATTGTCTGTGTTATGTTATATATGTTATTAAAAACGCATTGCTCTGAAAACAGCAAAAGTTAACATTTGATATTAATTTTGATAAATTCTTATATTGCTGGTTTAAGTGGCGGCGCATTTTATTCTCAATGGAACAAACATACTACAATATTATTTATGACCATTAGATATGATCTCCACTGCTTTCGAATTGATTAAAAATTAGAATAAAAATGTAGATGTAAATTTAAATTTTACCTAATCAATGATTTTAAATATGTAATTATATTAACTACACTGTCATTATATAATTAATTTCCCATGTTATAATATGATTTAAAAGGGATACCAGGAAGATCTCAGCGTAGAAACTACATTCCCCTGAGAGGGATCATTCCTTTCCAGTATTGCATTAAAACAGAACTGTATATATAGTTATTGAATAAAAGTGTTATATATAGGAAACTAAAGGGAGATGGCGATTAGATTAAGGTGTAACAAAGTTAATAACACAATGAGAGAAGGGTGTAAGTTATTCATAAATAATTGGACAACATTTAGCATCCTTACAGTGGGTGAAGTCGCCTGAAAATGTACAATTCACCTTCACCAATCCTTTCGATCAAAAAACCCAAATTTCAGACGAAAAAAAAGTTCAAAATACAGTTCAACCTAACCAAACAGATTGCTAGAATCAACGCAATGCCGAATATACTCGAATTTACCTAGTATTGGCCAAATGTCAGCCTAATTTAGCAGAATATACTAAATGTGCAGAGCTGCCAATTGTACATTTTCTGAGAATCTGACCCTTGTGCTACTGGCGTCCACCCAGAACACTGTGTCACTAAGTGGATGAAGATTTGTTGAGCCAATGCTTGCTCCTCCTCCTCCTGTCAGACACAACACTATTATTGGGTCAGATTTTCAGAAAATGTACAATTGGCAGCTCTACATATTTACTAACTTCTTAATTCTGCTACAAAATGATAAATTTTGGGTATATCTGAGTATATTTGGTGTCGCATTGATTTAAAGTATCAGTTGTGTTATGTTAAACAGCATTTTGAAGCTCATTTCTGTCTTAAATGTGGGTTAGTTGAGACGATTGGTGAAGGCGAATTGTACATTTTCTGAAGATGTGACCCTATTGCTTAATTGAGATAAAGGCTGGTGGGAGAATGCAGTGGTTTACACCGTCTTTACTCCATTTCCTTGTTAGTGGACTTCAATTAGGGAGATGAGTATGAACAAAGTCATACAAAGTCTCATTTAGAATCCTCGTTATATCACAAAAATCTCTCAGATTAAGATATAAAAAAAGGATGGTCCTAGGAACTATATAAAAAAATAGTTCATCAATTGTACTGTTGTCTAATTTTAAATCAATTTGATTGAAATGACGGTCTACAGCGTGATGGGCCTTATGCAACAAAGATTTGTGATGTGTTTTAGGGAAATGAGTCACAAGTCGCAAAAAATATATTTTAAGATACCATCATATTTGAAAAGATCTGATCAAGCCGATTCCAATGATAATATATATTTTACTCCATGATGAAGGGAGGATTAACTGCAGTTTGTAGGGGCGGGAGTGTAATCCTACTGTGTAATCATGTGTGTAGGATTACATGCAACCCAGCATGCAATGTTTCTGGGTGGACAAATACTAGTAAATTACCTAAATATACTCCATAGAATGACCTTTAAAATACATAGATATTTTAAATACACGGTCCTGAGATTTGGTAGGGCCTACATACATGGGTCAGATTTTCAGAAAATGTACAATTGGCAGCTCCTCACATTTAGTAAATTGTGCCAATTTAGGCTGCAATTTGGTCTATACTAGGTAAATTCGAGTATATTCAGCATTGCACTGATTCTAGCAATCTGTTTGGTTAGGTTGGACTGTATTTTAAACTTTATTTTTGTCTGAAATTTGGGTTATTTGAGAGGATTGGTGAAGTTGAATTGTACATTTTCTGTAAATCTGACCCATGTATTCATGCGATCTTCAGATCTAGACACCCACAAAATAAAAACATTCCAACAACCAGATCCTGCAAATAAATGACTTTAAAAAATATAAATTTTGCGACTTGTGACTCATTTTCCTGTAACAGACCATAATTTTTTAGTTTTCCCTCGAGAACCATCAACGTTATCTTACATAAATATACACAGTCATAACAACAAAACATTATCTCTGACAGAGGAGAGCCGTGGTTTCTCCCAAATATCGCCATGGTACATATGGGTCAGATCTTCAGAGAATGTACAATTCGCCTTCACCAATCCTCTCACATTTCAGACGGAAATGAGCTTTAAAATACAGTTTAACATAACAGAACTGATACTTTAAATCGACGAGATACCAAATATACTCATGCAGGTATGCATATTTTTTCTTTCTAATTTAGCAGAATTTCCTAAATGTGTAGAGCTGCCAATTGTACATTTTCTGACAATCTGACCCATGTGCTTTTCAACATCCCCATAAAAATGCCTCCAAAGTGAGACCGCCATCTTTGTCTGTTCCATAAATGTTTCCTCTGGGTATATTATATACGAGGGTCACATATGTGGGTCAGATCTTCAGAAAATGTACAATTCACCTTCACCAATCCTCTCAAATAATCCACATTTCAGACAAAAATACGCTTCAAAATACAGTTTAACATTAACTTTAACTTTAAATCAATGCGATACCAAATATACTCAGATATACCCAGTATACATAATTTTTCAGCCTAATTTAGCAGAATTTCCTGAATGTGTTGAACTGCCAATTGTAAATTTTCTGAAAATCTCACCCATATATATCTTTATGTGAAGACAAACTTGTCTAAGGATAAAGTACGAAGCAGAAAGGCGTGAAATGACATCACAGAATATTATTGTACTCTTGGAAGAATCGATATTACATGCAACTCTTTGTACAACTGCACATGGGTCAGTTTTTTAGAAAATGTACAGATCTACACATTTAGGAAAGTCTACTGAATTTGGTTTAAAAATACTGGGTATATCAGAGTGTCTTTGGCATTGTGTTGATTAGAAATATCTCTTTCATTGGGTTAAACTGCATTTTGAACGTCAGTTTTCACTTAAATTTGGGTCATTTGAAAGGATTGGTGAAGGTAAATTGTACATTTTCTGAAAATCTGACCCAACTGCACATGGGTCAGATCTTCAGAAAATGTACAATCAGCAGCTCTACACATTTGGTAACTTCCGTTAAATTAGACAGAAAAATTATAAATAATGGGTATATCAGAGTATCTGTGGCGTCGTATTGATTAAAAATATATATCTTTCACTGTGTTAAACTGCATTTTGAACGTCACTTTTCCCTTCAATTAGGGCCATTTGAAAGGATTGGTGAAGGTGAATCGTACATTTTCTGAAACTTGTCAATTGTACAACTGCACATGGATCAGATTTTCAGAAAATGTACAATTCAACTTCGCCAATCTTTTCAAATAACCCAAATTTCAGACGAAAATAAAGTTTAAAATACAGTTCAACCTAACCAACGACATTGCTAGAATCAATGCAATGCCGAATATACTCGAATTTACCTAGTATTGACCAAATTGCAGCCTAATTTAGTAGAATTTACTGAATGTATAGAGCTGCCAATTGTACATTTTCTGAAAATCTGAGCCATATCTCTAAGAGAACGAATGAGGAAGCTCACACTCGTCCTGTGTAATGGTGTTCGCGGATGAAATCGATTCCGTGTGTTGTGATTATCGCCTACTAAAGCACTGGCCACATTCTGAGAAGGACATCCAATTAATTCTGTTTCTCTTGTGTTCCGTTCATCAGCGGCAGCAGCCTTTTTCATTTACTGACAATTGACAAATCATTTGCGTTTTTAATGGGTGGTTTTTCAGTCAGGGTGCAATCAATAAGGAGAAATGAGACGAATCCAGGGACACCCATTGGACGAAGAGACATGGGTTTGATTTTCAGAAAATGTACAACTCAACTTCGCCAATCCTCTCAAATAACCCACATTTCAGAAAAAAATAAAGTTCAAAATACAGTTCAATCTAACCAAACAGATTGCTAGAATCAATGCAATGCCAAATATACTCGAATTTACCTAGTATTGACGACATTGCAGCCTGATTTGGCAGAATGTACTAAATGTGTACAGCTGCCAATTGTACATTTTCTGAAAACCTGACCCACATGTTGCCGTTATTTGGTCAGATTTTCAGAAAATGTACAATTGGCAGCTCTTTATATTTAGTAATTTCTGCTAAATTCTGCTAAAAAAAGATAAATTTGAGGTATATCTGAGTACATTTGGTATCGCATTTATTTAAAGTGTCAGTTTTGTTATGTTAAACAGCATTCTGAAGCTCATTTATGTCTTAAATGTGGGCTATTTGAGAGGATTGGTGAAGGCGAATTGTACATTTTCTGAAAGTCTGACCCAAGTTCCCGTTACAGCCCAGTGTTGGTTATTATACCTGTTGTGTTCCATTGGTTCTGTACAATACCATATGGGTCAGATGTTCAGAAAATGTACAATTCACCTACACCAATCCTCTCAAATAAGCCACATTTCAGACGAAAATAAAGTTCAAAATACAGTTCACCATGTATTGACCCAATTTCAGCTTAATTTAGCAGAATTTACTAAATGTGTACAGCTGCCAATTGTACATTTTCTGAAAATCTGACGCATATGCACCAACTTCTATGGTAATGTATAATGTCTATAATAATAGAGAGGTTCCGCAAGCAAACTTATCTCAATTACGTAACCGTATACGTACCTTTTTTGTGAATTACGCCGCATTTTTAGTATACAAAAAATTATAAGATAAAACATTTTGCTTGATATTTGATGTTACGATTTTCCCGCCATGTTTTGCTGAACCTCTTTCTTCCCTTAAGGTATTTTTGTATATCATAGATACGGATACGTTTACGTTTACGTTTATGTTTACGTATAGGTTAGGCTTGCTGAACCTCCCTAATGTAATAATATACCGTAAGAGATGAACAGCTATATATGGTAAGACATTATGATGAATATGTTGAATGTTTTTTAGCAATAAATTTTTAGCAGAATTTAGCAGAAATTACTAAATATGTAGAGTTGCTAATTGTACACTTTCTGAAAATCTGACCCTTTTAACAGTGGTTTTCATTCCCTATGTGCAAACACAACAGTAATCCGGCTGCACCGAAATATGATAATTAGGTTAGCACCATCGCACGTATGTGATGTCTCTTACTGTGCAACCTAATATCGTTATATGTCAGCATGGATTTACGCCTGTTTCATCCTTTCGTTAATTCAGGAATCGAAGGTTCGAAACTATTTAATTATTTATAGATCTACGCTGAATTAATGCTACTAGCAATAAAATCAAGGGTTTTATTTCAGGACTGTGTCTTGAACCATTGAACGAGGATGAATTATATGGGTCAGATTTTCAAAAAAATGTACAATTGGCAGCTCTACACATTTTGCCTTAGGAAACCTGGGAAGACAAACTGTGCTTTTTTTCTCTATGAATTTATAACGTATGTACCAAAAGAGAAAAAAATTCTTATATATAAATTCTGCTAAATAAGGCGACAATTTGGTCAATACTAGGTGTATTCGAGTATATTCGGCATTGCATTGATTCTAGCAATCTGTTTGGTTAGGTTGAACTGTATTTTGAACTTTATTTTTGTCTGACATTTGGGTTATTTCAAAGAATTTGTGAAGGTGGATTGTACATTTCTGGCACCCATATACTGAAATGCTCAGACACATGCGAATTTGCAAATGAAGCATATATAGTTTTAACTGATGTTATACTTGTATTATTCATTCCCACTATGTTTTGTTGTTTTTTTAAAAAAATTTTATTGGTCAAAGTTTCATACCATGATAATTCTCATTTGCCAATTGAAAACAATATTCCTAACAATCTCTACTATAATATTACATCTCGACCTTACATTATACTTTAATTTGTTTAATCTGTTATTTTCTACTTATTACATTCTACGATCTTCAACTACAATGTAATATATCTCGCCAAGTCATTTCATACAAAACAATTCCGCTTAATACAATTATTACATTATTACCGGTACAAGTTTTTGTAATTTTTTTGTGGCCTGTTAAAACATATATATGCAAGTTCGCGGATAAAATACAATAGTAACTGCACCTTTATAGTTATAAACTATATCTATTCTAGTTACTCAGCTTCTCGACCTTTTTGGTCTCAATACATTTCTGGTCAGTGTTAAGTGGTTAGGTTCGGCAAGTACATATATCTCAGGCTTTTATTGACGCCAGTTGTTATTACCTTTGAGGGTTTTTTTCAGTGTACCCCACTCTTTGATTTTATCAATAGGGTCAAGTCGATTCCAGATCCTTGGACCTTGGATATGAGGTGATCTATTGTATTTTTCTGTTCTACTGATCGGCTGGATGAGGTTAATTCCTCTAGCCTGCCTGCCTTGTTTGTCTAGGCATTTCCTGAACATACATGGGATTTTTGGCAAACATATACATTAGGCCTTGTATGGCTATGTCTGCCCTTTTTCTAAAAGTATCCACTCTTAGGTTATTGCGCATTTCCTCAGTTGTTAGTACACCCTGATTGTTAAATACAACTCGAATGGCCCGGTTCAATACACTTTGCAGTTTTGTTATTGTGCTGCAATTACTCATGTTATACAAGATGTTTCCGTACTCGGCCAGTGATAAAATATGTGATTTTACAATAGTGGTTGCCATTTCTTTGTTTAGGCATGGTCGTAACCTGGATAGACAGTTAACCTTCTGTTGGATGGTATTCTTCATTTTCACAAAATGAACATTAAAGTTTACATTCTCGTCCCCAGGTTGCGCGGATGCACTTAGGATGCGCAGCCCTTGCACGGCCACAGACTACATCCGGATTCAGGGAAAAGTGCAGCCAGTGTAAGCCAGCCTTGCACATCCGGCTGCACTTTGGCTGCACTTAGGCTCGGCTGCACTTTGGTTGCACTTTGGTTGCACATTCGGCTGCACTTTGGTTGCACTTTGGTTGCACATTTTAGTATGCCTAGGGCAGGTAGGGTATTGTGGGTGGGGGCTCAGATTACTTGTGATCAACTTAAATATTTGCTAATTGTTATTATGAAAATTTGTTAGTATAAATTTACTCCTCTACTGTTCCCATGAAGTACTGTTTGCCAGATATATTCAGTCAGAGTAACTGAAGGCAACTTTAGATTGAACATCTACAGCCCAGATAGCTTATAGAGGTACAACAAACAGCATAGTTTGCATCCTTTTATTCATCATTTATCATCAGCACTGGCCCTTCATGTTCACAGACCTCTGTGTATGAATCATTTTGATGGTTGATGAGTTTGGACACTCCCAGCTGACTACCCACAATTATATGTACAGTTAAATGGGTGGTTTGATCAGTTTGATTCCCAACATCATAAATATATGTTATACATATAAACTCTAGAAGAGTATCATCTATAATATTCATAAGTATAATTTGTTGGACAATATCAATAGTGTATAAATGCCACATTAGTGTATTAGTGGTAGTTTTATTGATAAAGAAATTATAAATGCAATGCAGTAACCTGGTGCAGCCACCTGGTGACAACAAGTCGCACAATAGGGAGCCTATGAAAGAAGTACCATGTATTGTACCATTATAGTACTATAATCCTGTGTAACCTCGCCAGGAGCATATTCGGCCATGTTATTCCTTATTATTCTCCAGCAAAAGAAATAAATGAGTATCTTTGGTAAATACTCTATCATATTAAATATTCTTCTAAATGCACACACTTTATATCTACAGAAAGCTGAGGAAATAAGGAATTCAACCACATGTATCATTCTGATCTCACTTCTAGCAGGCATGCGTCACCGCCGCGCGTAATCGTTACGCATATTTGCATGGGATAGTTATGAAATAATACATAGATCCGTTCTAGGAAAATGAGTCATAAGTCGCAAAATATGGATTTTGAGATACCATGATATTTGAAAAGAGGAGACCAAGCCAATTCCAATCATAGTAAACACTAGGACATAGATCTGATAAATATTCCTATATTTTAAGTTTGATATTTTTATTTTTGAAAAAAAAAAAAATTGCAATGTTTCTGGGTGGGTAATAACCAATAAAGTAACTAAATACACTTCATTTGAAGGCCTTCAAAACGCAGGGATATATTTAATTCAATGTCCTGAAATTTGATACATGGATTCAAATGACTAACCTACCCAAAATTCTTACATTGTACAAGCTTCGACGGTAGGTTACCAGTACAATGCTAAAGATTATCATGAAACATGAAACCTCACAGTTTGTGATTTCTTGCTCGTTCTGAAACCAGTGTAGGTATGTGTAGGCCTATTTCAGCCTTATTTAATCTTGACACTGTATATTTTTGTGTGCCAACAATGGCTTCTGTGAATACACTATCATAGTATAGCAGCAATGTCACATATTTAAGATTTAACACTTCTCAATGCCCCATTTCGCGCACCCATATTCATGCGAGTGTGGCATCATTTTGACACATGCGAAAGCTAAAAGGAATATACCATAGGTTAGAGTGTGTTCAGAAATCGCCATGATTGTTGCAAGTAAGTTATTTGGAACAAATGTTACTAAGGAATAATTAAGCAATACGGTTAGGGTGAGAGTTAAGGGTATTTTAAGGAAGGTATATTGGTTGATAGGGCTATAATTATACGCTGAATGTGTTGTTTTCTTCTTTTTTCATTCGATATCATATGAGTAATTCTCCCAATCGGGCATCATTTGGTTTTCCAGCCTAGAGTGTCTACATCCTTCATTTGGGATTATCACATATAATTATAACCATTTTATTTGAATTCTCTGGCAAAAATAATGCTGTGGGAACCCCACTTTCAATTTGTACCCTTATTGTATAACTTAACCCTATTCGTAATACTCCTGTAAGAGTTCTCTATCACTATGTTCTCCATATATTATTCTGTACTTTGTGTATTGCCATTTACACTATACTTGATATGTACTCTCGATGGTACTACCTGTTGTATGTACGGAGGAATAAACATTATTTTCATGTAATTTCGACCTTCATAATAATTATCTAAACCTGCCTTAAAACTATGAAAAATATAAATATGATTGAATATTGGTGTTGTTAAAATCAGGAGAGTTTGTGTACCAATGTCACCGTTATGACATAGAGTCGCCGTTACGCCATA
The DNA here is from genome assembly GCA_942159475.1 of Sthenelais limicola. Classification (NCBI taxonomy): domain Eukaryota; kingdom Metazoa; phylum Annelida; class Polychaeta; order Phyllodocida; family Sigalionidae; genus Sthenelais; species Sthenelais limicola. The sequence goes on from OW804098.1 coordinate 12,867,770, forward strand.
GTTAATAGAAACATAGAGATCCTTCTATATTAGCACAGTTATTGTATAAATAAAATGGATATTTTGAGAAAAAGGTATTCAAGCTATGATTAGAACCAGGTCTATGTTGGCGGCCATCATTGATTTCCTAGCTGATACTTTGTTATTTGATATTGCTGGTATAATTACTGGGTATCTTATCTCAAATTTATACAATATTATTTGATAAATCTGCCTTAATATAGGCGAAATAAGGCAAAAAATAGGCAAAAATGGAGGTTCCTGAAGCATAGGTGTAGGAATCGAAATATTTGTAACAGCCTTCCCAAACTTGGTCTGTATAATCCTGATATGCTCTTATATATGTACGCCAAAAATTGTAGAGATTGGACGAATTTTATTTTTCTAAAAAAATGGCCTCCTGAAATCAAATGCTGCCCGTTTGGGAGAAATACTGATATATAGAATTACGGTATATATTAGTTATGATAGGTGCTTTATGTGATGTTGTGATTTATGTGATGTTGGGCAACGTTGCTGCAATACAGTGTGGCTATTTAAGATCCCAATTAAAGGGAGTACAGCCCCCTCGCGCAAAAACATATAGTGCGGCTGTACAAAAAAGCTAGCACAGCCGCCGTCGCACTAGACCAGCGGTAGGTGTTAAAGCTAAAGACTACCGTCCTCGTGCGACGGCCGTACATCTAGGCAGCAGACGTGGTATTCTGGCACCTTTCCCGCATCCGACGGCAGGTGCCGTGTGACTCGGGTCTATTTGGTACCCTAAATATCTTACTATTTTCGCCTGGCTTATCGGTCGACCTTCAATATAACAATTCTCCAGATTTCTGAAATTAATCTGTTTCAATTTATTTTTAGACCCTATTATCTGCAGTTGACACTTTTTTGAATTTACCTTCAACTGGTTAGCTTTCATCCAGGAGGAAATTTTGTTTGTTACGACCTGTGATATATTCAGACATTCATTTTTATTCGTGCCTGTAACGGTTATAGCCGTATCGTCTGCGTAGATACTAATACCTATTTTAATTTCGTCATTCGGTACTACTACTCTATTAATGCAGTTGGGCAGGTCGTTGACATATATAAGAAAGATAAGCGGTCCTATTATACTCCCTTGTGGCACGCCCTGACTGATGTTTAGTGGGTCTGATAGTGTTTCTCCCAATTTTGTTCGTTGGATACGATTTGTCAGGTAGTTACCTATTATATCTATGATCTTTTGATTTACTCTGTAGAATTCTAATTTTTTCATTAGGACATTATGATTTATGGTATTAAAGGCCTTGGCCACGTCATAATATATTGCAGCTGTTATCTTGCCTTTATCTATCCCTTCTATTATTGGCCCTAGGAATTCATAGGTAGTTCTGTTAGTAGAATGATTCTTACGAAAACCACCCTGCTCTTTGGCGAATAAATTATTTAGGTCCATATGTTCCCTTAGTGAGTTAGCTATAAACGACTCTAAGAGTTTTGAGGGTAAAGGTACCAGTGCTATCGGCCTTTGTTGTTGAAGGTCCCTGACATTAGTTGATTTGGGTATGGGGGTGATGGAATATTCCTTCCATTCAGTAGGAATCTTAGAAGTAGAAATACATAGTTTCAGTAGCCTGGTTGTAACATGTACTTAGTGTAGCACCAAAAGAAATTTCCTGAAGAAGATGAGGTTCGATATAGAAAATGATATTAATCTGTAACGATGTTATTTATGTGATGTATCAACGAAACAAAAAGATGCGGACAAATTCAGTATTTTGGTATTTTGATGGAATAATTAAATCGCTTTTTGTAGGTTTACTTATTATACTCAATATAAAATTATTAGTAGGTATCTTTGGCAACGCACAAAAACAATTGTGGGCCGTTTTTAGTAAAATGGGTCATAAGTCGCAAAATAGGGATTTTGAGATATCATCATATTTGAAAAGAGATCAACCTGAAACCAATGATAGTAAACACTAGGACACCTAATAACTATTTCTATATTTTAGGTTTGATATTTTTATTTTTGAAAAAAAGGGTTTGCAATGTTTCTGGATGGGTTATTACCAGTAAAGTTACTAAATATACTCCATACGAAGGCCTTCAAAATGCAAGGTATATTTCATAAAATGTCACGAAATTTGTTACATGGATTTATAAGCCTATAAGTGCTATACCCTCTAAACATCAGAGCATTTCAATGAAGAGATCCTGTGGAAAAACACTTTCAGAAACATCCATTTTTGCGACTTATGACTCATTTTTCTGGAACACATCACAATTATGGAAATGGTTATGCGTCTTTTTCTAATGATATTGTTAAATGTAAGTATTAGTACTAAGGCCAATAAAATATTTAAAAAAACCAGCTGAAATAACTAGTCAATAATGGGATGTTTGTTGAGTGATATACACTTTGAAATTAAAATAACATTTTGCCACCAAAAGATTTCCAGACGTGTACAGGGGCATATGTGTATTGTATACTATATGGGTCAGATTTTCAGAAAATGTACAGTTCACCTTCACCAATCCCCTCAAATAACCCAATTTTCAGACGAAAATCAGGTTCAAAATTTAGTTTAACAAAACCAGCCAGATTTACTGAATGAATACAATACAGAATACACTCAGATATACTCAGTATTTATCATTTTTCACTCTAATTTAGCAGAATTTGAGAGATGTGTAGAACTGTACATTGTGCATTGTCTGAAAATCTGACCCATACTTAGAATAAATCCTGAATGAAGTTGTTTTGTGAAGGAGAAGAATTGCTTGCATGTCAGCTTAGAGTTCGTTTTAAGTGTAGACAAGAACTTAAGCTAGAACAGATCGAGGACTTATGATGCATGTATATAATGGGTGAAATTGCCAGAAAATGTACAATTCACCTTCCCCAATCCTCTCAAATAACCCACATTTAAGACAGAAATGAGCTTCAAAATGCAGTTTAACATAACAGAACTGATACTTTAAATCAATGCAACACCAAATATACTCAGATATACCCGATATTCTTCATTTTTCAGCCTGATTTAGCAGAATTTACTAAATGTGTACAGCTGCCAATTGTACATTTTCTGAAAATCTCCCTTATGTAGACTTACATTTTAGGTGGAGTAAGAGAAGCTTAAATGGCTTATGGAATGCGAGCTCCTTTAGTATTTCTTTTGTATCTCTCTTTCCGAGCGCAAACTCTAATGTTACTATACGTTGCACACCACATGGGATTTTTAAAATGTTCTATTTTTACCGGGATTTCTTTTGTGACTAAGGATATTGTTGTGCATTGTTCAGGGTGCAATGCCCGACCTATACTAGAATGCTGTGTGAACTACGAACATTTAATCAGCCCCAATGCAATGAAATCTCTTTTTTTTTCTTTTTTTTCAAATAAGGCCATTTACATTTAAATAATCATATCAAAAAACGCATGTCGACTCTGCCGATGTTTTGTCGCGTTGCCTATAGTACAATATTCTAGTATTAAGTATCATATTACAAGTTTACATAACAAATACATTCTTTGTCTGATACGCCACAGATCCTCATAAACTGTTCAATTACTGAATAATACAAACATCGCTTCTTCTTCACTCATATCTTTACATGGGTCAGATTTTCAGAAAATGTACAATTGGCAGCTCTACACATTTAGTAAATTCTGCTAAATTAGGCTGCAATTTGGTCAATACTAGGTAAATTCGAGTATATTCGGCATTGTATTGACTCTAGCAATCTGTTTGGTTAGGTTGAACTGTATTTTGAACTTTATTTTCGTCTGAAATTTGGGTTATTTGAGAGGATTGGGCAAGGTGAATTGTATATTTTCTGAAAATCTGACCCACATAATTTGACACGATACGTGAAGTTGTACTCTCAGTTAACAAGTACAAAAGATTTTCTACTTTTGATTCCGTTGTTTTCCAACTCATCTAAATGTCATTTGACCAACATTTTGGAGGATATTTCCTCCGGACGGTCGCCCTCTCTCTCCACATTTCCCTCTTTTCCCTCCCCCACTTCTCTGTCTCTCATACCTGTTTTTCTCTCCTAACTCCATCCCTGATTTCCCCCCCTCTCCCTCCCCTCTTCCTCATGCTCCCCCTCCTCCCTTTCTCTCCCTTCGCTCTCTCCCATCCCCTACATCCTCTCCCTCCCCTCTTTCCCCTCTCCTTCTTTTTCCCTCCCCCTCCCCTCTCCTATTTTCCCACCCTCCCCCTTTTCCTCACTCTCACTTGGGGTCAGCCCCTAAAGGACTTGGAAGGATGTGGTGAGGAGGGAATAGCCTTATGGACATGTGATAGAGAACTCGACCCCTAAGTGGGTCAGATATTCAGAAAATGTACAATTGGCAGCTCTACACATTCAGTAAAATCTGCTAAATTAGGCTGAAAAAATAATGAAAATCGGGTATATCTGCATACATTTGGTATTGTGTTGGTTTAAGATATCTGTTCTGCTATGTTAAACTGTATTTTGAAGCTCATTTTTGTCTTAAATGTGGGTTATTTGAGAGGATTGGTGAAGGCGAATTGTACATTTTTTTTAAATCTGAGCCCATAATGGAGTCCATAATGGAGTAACTTTGGTAAGCTTATTTCTATCGTAATAGGTGAGAATGTAGCTTTAAATGAAGGCAGTACAATATACTATAGATCTATATTGGTGAAAACAGACAAAATGTCCAAAACCTCAAACGCAAATTGACTCAAATTCTCCAAGTAAAATGGATGAAATCATTGAAATCATCCACAGTAGGAACTATTTCTACACTCTATTGAGATCTACTTAGAGCGGCCCGCCGTAGGGTTTACCATTGGGTCACTTTGATGTTTACTCTAAGTAGGTCTTTAACAGAGTGTATCAGCCTAACAAGAAAGGCTTTGGACAGCGGCCATTTCTCGCCAGCTTTCAGTGTAGCACATGGGTCAGATTTTCAAAAAATTTGCAGCTGTACACATTTAGTAATTTCTGCTAAATTCTGCTAAATTCTGCTGAAAAATGATAAATTTTGGGTATATTTGAGTATATTTGTTATCGCATTGATTTATAGTATCTAGATGTTTTGCTATGTTAAACTGCATTTTGAAGCTCATTTTTGTCTTAAATATGGGTCATTTGGGAGGATTGGTGAAGGCCAATTGTACATTTTCTGATAATCTGACCCAAGTGCATTGTATCCACTCAAGTGGCATAAAGTGCCTGGTTAAGTAGACTAAGCTGTTAACATATGCACCTTACCATGTACATTATAACACTTTCACCTGCTCCCAGCCGTCCATTCTTTGGTTCATTTACATACTTGGTCACTGCTAGGTTAGGTCAGATTTCCAGAAAATGTACAATTCACCTTCATCAATCCTCTCAAATAACCCACATTTCAGACGAAAATAAAGTACAAAATACAGTTCAACCTACTCAAACAGATTGCTAGAATCAATGCAATGCCAAATATACTCGAATTTACCTAGTATTGACCAAATTGCAGCCTAATTAAGCAGAATTTACTAAATGTGTACAGCTGCCAATTGTACATTTACTGAAAATCTGACCCACATATATATATAATTACAGCCTTGAATGTCCTGGGGCTATAACCACCATAGGCAGAGATTAAAAGGATTAATAACCTCCATTTCGGGCCTGGTGCACTGTTTATCCATACTCCATCGGCCTTGCCTCAGGATTATACACCAAACACTGACAGCAAATAACCGTAAGAAAACAGAACCAATGTCCATGGCATTAATCTGGAACTATTTAAAATCTTTCTCATTTCGTTGTTGTTGTTGTTGGTTCTGTAGGTGTATAACAAGTACACTATTCTCAGAGTTTGGGTTGACTGGCCAATGATTTGGTTAGAGTGAGTGAGTGAGTGAGATTGGTTACTTTACGCCCTTATCAACACATTTAATATGGTTTTATCAAGGGCGGGAGAGCTGAGAGGGAGGCACTTTATGGTCATACCAAGGAAATAGAGATAGAGAAGAAGGGAGGGAGACACAGAGAAAAAGAGACAGAAAGGCACTTTATGGTCTTACCCAGGACCATGATTTGGTTGGAACCTGTTCTCATTTTTGTTCCTATTTAAAAGTCAGTTTACCAACATTGTGTAGGAGTTTGTCCAGTTGCGTTTGCTACAGGGATTCATTACTATTCCTGACTTTTAAAAGTAAAACCCCAAAAGGATCAAATTTATACTAGAAATCAAGCAGAATTGCTCCAACCAGAGCTCTAATGGTTTTGTTTCAATTAGCCCTTAATCTTAAATTTACTTATCTAGACACATGTCTATCCTAATATGTGATGTGTTTCAGGAAAATGAGTCACAAGTCGCAAAATTTTCAAAGTCGTTTTCAAGATGTCTTTGTTGGAATATTTTCATTTTTGGAGTGTCTAGTCCTTGTGGTTGTATGAATACATCTACCAAATTTCAAGACTGTTTATTAATTATATCAGTGCGTTTCTTAGATCATCCCATTGAGTATATTTAGCTAATTTACTGGTAATTATCCACCCAGAAATATTGCAAACGTATTTTTCAAAATAATGATATCTAACTAAAAAGATAAAAGTACTTATTAGATGTCCTTAATGTTTACATTCATTGGAATCGGGTTGGTCTCATCTTTTCAAATATGGTGATATCTCAAAATCCATATTTTGCGACTTATGAATTATTTTCCTAAAACGGATCTCATATCTGACCTTCCAACATATTTTCATCACCCCATCATCATTCCATTCCATCTCATTAATGTTCACTCCCACCTAGAGGAAACTTTATAATAGCAATATTCTAACACACTACAATTATAGATATATGTAATAGCAAAAATTCAGGCCAAGGAGGAATACCGGGCTTGCCCGAACCTTATACAACAATAGCTATGGCATATGCCAGCTTATATTCCCTGAATAAAGATACGTTTATAAAAAAAAAAAGAAAAAAAGTCTGTTATATTCAGAAGACCCGCCAAAATCCTTTCCTGCGGTGGCTTCATATATTATCGCTCACCGCCCGTTGTTTTATCGTGGCCAATTTGAACAATTTGACAATGAAGAATACCAGGTATATCTACAATTGTGTGGTTTATCATAATATGTGATATGTTTCAGAAAAATGAGTCACAAGTCGCAAAAAATGGATTTTGAGATATCATCATATTGGAACAGATGAGATGAAGCCGATTCCAATGATAGTAAACAGTCCGACATCCAAGAAATATTTCTGTATTTTAAGGTTGATATTGTTATTTTAGAAAAAAAAGAAGTTTGCAATATCTCTGGGTGAACAATTACTAGTAAAAAAGCTAAATATACTCCCCAGGAGGACCTTAGAAATGCATGGATATTATGAAAGGATGTAATGAGGTTGGTCTCTGACTTACTGTACACAATGCCCACATTTTTTTTAGTCCATGGATGTCACCTGAAGCCTGCGGCTTCGAGTGAAATCCCTGGTCGGAAAAAAACTTGTGGGCATTGTGTACAGTAAGTCAGAAACTAACTGAGTTACATCCTATTTTAATACCACGATCTCATATTTTAAAATAAATTGAAGAAACAGACTTTTTATTTACCCCGCTTCTCTCTGATGACCCGCCATATTAAATTTTGATACCAAAGCGATAGTCAAACGTACAACTGATTGGCTAATCAACGATGAAACGGATGGCATATGACGTCACAAATAGGCATGATGTCATGAGCAAGCGTAACCTCAACCAATGAGAATGCCTCTTATATTGAGGCCAAAATAAGGTTCGTATTTTCACGTGTGGATCCATTCAACAAAATACGATGGCATGTATTCACTCATTTGCAGTGTGTACAACCCCCGATCGTGGTATAAATAAACATAACAGTAGCAAACTATTGATAAATAACTTCAGTCCTATAAGTCATAACATAATATCATCTTATATAATTCATTTAGAACTTTGCTGTTCAAATGTCAGTGTCTACCTCAGTTCTTTTGCACGTAAGTTACATTAATTCATAGCTAAACTATTGTCATACAAAGTCGCTCATTGTTGTGAGTAAAAATCATGTATATTACGGGTCACATTTGAAATCAATATTTAAAACCGTTATAATTCCATAATTATTTCTACCTTGTGGCCATTATCCATATTATATATGGAGGAGTAAACAAAGGTCAAAGAACCTAAACTGGCTGATTGAAATGTGCCATGTATGGATACAGCTTGGACAATCAATACCGAGACATAAAGGGTCAGGTTTATCAGAAAATGTACAATTGGTAGTTCTACATGTTTAGTAATTTCTGCTAAATTCTGCTAATGAAATGATAAATTTTGGGTATATCTAAGTATATTTGGTGTCGCATTGATTTAAAGTATCAGTTCTGTTATGTTAAACTGCATTTTGAAGCTAATTTATGTCTTAAATTTGGGTTATGTGAGAGGATTGGTGAAGGCGAATTGTACATTTTCTCAAAATCTCACCCATGTATGGATACAACTTGGAGAATCAATACGGAGACATAGCCTAACTTGTGCAATACCTTGTGATCTAAGGATTGTCCGCGGCCTTGCGTTACATGTGACATAACTTGGGTGTGAACCAAGTCGAGGGAGCTTTAAATATTTAGCACATGTTGTATGGCAAATACTTGAATGTTACGACATGGTTCGGATTGTCAGAAAATGCACAATCTACAGTTCTACACATCTCTCAAATTCTGCTAAACTAGAGTAAAAAATGATGAATACTGAGTATATCTGAGTGTATTCTGTATTGTATTCATTCAATACATCTGTCTGGTTATGTTGAACTGTATTTTGAACCTGATTTTTGTCTTAAATGTGGGTTATTTGAGGGGATTGGTGAAGATGAATTGTACATTTTCTGGCGACTTCTCCCACGTTCATGTGCCAAACCACCGTGATCGAGCACTTGTTCCGGGTGTAATAGTGTTAACCTCCTCCCCAGGATGTGCACCGATCTGGAAGGCGCATCTTAACAAATAAATGGTGGTTATGAACAGAGGCCTTTTCCCAAAATCAATGGCTACCGGATCTACAATTAATGCTTTCATTGTCGTCAAAACCAAGAAACCAATTTCTGAGAAGTAGAGTTGAAATGCAAGAGTGTGCTAAGACGGGATGTTCACAACAGGGATATAAAGGGTTGGAAATCGATATATTTATAGTTTCCATACCAACGGTTATTTTTATAGTTTCCATACATGTACCAGGGTCAGATTTTCAGAAAATGTACAATTAGCACCTCTACATATTTACTAATTTCTGCTAAAAAATGATAAATTTTGGGTATATCTGGGTATATTTGGTATTGCATTGATTTAAAGTATCAGTTCTGTTATGTTAAACTGCATTTTGAAGCTCATTTTTGTCTTAAATGTGGGTTATTTGAGAGGATTGGTGAAGGAGAATTGTGCATTTTCTGAAAATCTGAACCACCAACGGTTATTTCTATTTATATCCCTGTGATACAACAGTGTGCGTGAAATGAGAGGCACAGGGGCTTCGATTATTTATCATAGACTAAAGTAAGGATTAATGGGTCAGATTTTCAGAAAATGTACAATTGGCAGCTCTACATATTTAGTAAATTCTGCATTCATGTATAAACGCATTGCTCTGAAACTGTTTTTTGAACTTTATTTTTGTCTGAAATTCCGGTTATTTGAGACAATTAGTGAAGGTGAATTGTACATTTTCTGAAAACCTGACCTATATATGCCTATCGAGCCTGCAATCACAATAGGGTTCACAAAAATGCTTCTCTGTAAGGTCAGAGCACGTTTTATAACAGCTCTACTGGTATCATTTCTACATAAGGTCCAAAGTGGATGTGGTATTCTTTCCACTCCTGTCCTGTTTGTGGGTCAGATCTTCAGAAAATGTACAATTGGCAGCTCTACACATTTAGGAAATTCTGCTAAATTAGGCTGAAAAATTATGAATACCGGGTATATCTGAGTATAATTGGCGTCGCATTGATGTATATTATCAGTTCTGTTATGAGGATTGGTGAAGGCGAATTGTACATTTTATGAAAATCTGACCCATATATGTGATCCGTTTTAGGAAAATGAGTCATAAGTCGCAAAATATGGATTTTGAGATATTACCATATTTAAAAAGAAGAGATCAAGGTGATTCCAATGATAGTAAACATTATGTCACCTTATAAGTATTTCTATATTTTACATTTGATATTTCTATTTTTGAAAAAAAAAGTTTGCAATGTTTCTGGGTGGGTAATTGAATGTGCTCTGTGCAATTCTACGAGATTTAGATTGGAGTATCTTCTATAATAATTCTAACCCGGAGGAATGTTGGACATCTATGCTAAATACTATAAATATATACCTTGACAGGATGTGCCCAATGAAGGAATTTAGAAGGGTACGTTCCAAACCCAAATGGATGTCCAACGATCTTGTTAACACAATGAATGAGAGAGATAGACTTTTTAGATTGGCCAAGAAAAACAAAGATGTAGATATACTTGCTAAAGCAAAACAGTTACGTAATCAAGCGAACCGTGACTGCAGAGCTGCGAAGGCAGCCTTCATTAAATCCAATCTAGAGTTTTTTGATAAAGACCCTAGAAAGTATTGGGAATTTTTGCGACCGATCGTTAGCCCCGAAAAATCTAAAACATCAGAAGCAATAAATCTCGAAATTGACAATCAGATGTTAGACCCCACAGAGGTCCCTGATGCCTTTAATAATTATTTCTTAAATGTAGGTCCCAATTTAGCCAATAAGTTGCCCCATAAGGACACAGACCCTCTCTCTTATATGAGTACAACTACCTCCGTGCCAAGGCCTGTTTTTCGGTTTTCCGAGGTCACCCCCAAGGAAGTTCATGATATTATTGTTAAAATTGACGTTACCAAGAACTCAGGTGTTGAAAACATGCCTTCTAATATCCTGAAGTCTTGTCTTTTATCGTTATGTCACCAATTCACCCATATCATCAACCTATCACTATTATTAGGGAAAATCCCATCTGTTTTCAAGGTAGCCAAAGTCACTCCGCTTTATAAATCTGGTGGTCGAATGGCTTGCAATAACTACAGACCCATTTCTTGTATCTGCCTACCGGCAAAAATCAAATAGTAGTCCAAATTCAAATAACAAATCACTTTGAGTCTAATAATTTATTCAGTGATGCACAATATGGCTTTTGAGTAGATCATTCTATACAACAGGCCCAAACTGATTTTCTTCAAAACATCTATACAAATTTAAATAACAAACTATTAAATAAATCAATATTCTTAGACTTTAGCAAAGCCTTCGACACCGTTCATCACCAAATTCTCCTTAACAAATTGTCGGAATATGGCATACAAGGAATGGAACAACTGTGGTTCCAAAATTACCTATCAAACAGAATGCAATATGTTCGCATAAATGGTAATGACTCTAGCAAAGGAGTAGTTACTTATGGAGTGCCCCAAGGTACAATCCTTGGGCCTATACTTTTTACTATATACATTAACGATCTGCAATCTATAATAAGACATGCCCAGCTCCAGCATTATGCTGACGATACGGTACTGTATTACCACAATAGTAATGTTACTCAATTACATAATCATTTGCAACAGGACTTGGACAGGGTGTTCACATGGTGTATAGTTAACAAGCTATCTCTTAATATATCAAAGTGCAAAACGATGTCTTTTGCTCTTAGTCATACTGCAAAGAGGAAAACTGTCAATCCCCCTCTTAGCCTAAAACTAGGTTCCCAGGCCCTAGATCAAGTTCAAGAATACAAATACCTCGGTTTTACTTTAGACGATCTATTAACTTTCAAAGTTCACACTCAAAATACCCTAAAATTAGTCACATCCAAAATTGGACTCCTATTTAGAGCCAGAAATTCACTCACTTCTAAGGCTAAACATGATTTGTACAAAATGGCTATTTTACCAAATTTTGACTATTGCGATTTCATTTATGATTCTGCCCCAAAATCTTTACTTCAGAAGTTACAATCACAACAAAACAGAGCCCTTAGGATTATTTTTAATAAATCTAGATATGATAATGTAGATCTTGAACATAGACACTTAAACGTTTGGCCCCTCCAACAACGCAGGGACAAACACATCCTGGATATCGCCTTTTATCTCTCCCAAAATCCCAATAACTTAGATAATAGAAATCTGAGCACCAGAAGTCACGCTAAGGGGAGGAAAAACTTGATGGTGCTAACCTCAAACCTGTCTAAAATCACCAACTGTTTACTGTATAAATGTCAAACTAGATGGAATGCACTCAAAACAGAAGCACATTTAATTTTAGACAAGTTAACTTTTAAAAAGTACACAGACAAACTCTTGTACCCCTTCTGACCTTCTAATTATATTTCGGTTAGAATTACAATAGACTATCCATATTGGCTAATCTAAAATTATAGTATGTCGTGTTTAACCCGTTACTTACTGGCAGTGATTACTGATTATTGTATATCATGTGTAACCCACTATTTACTGATATTGATTACTGATGTAGAAGTCTCCACTAGATGGTAAGGGCAACCTGCTTTGGTACCCAACCCTTCTATTGATAGACGGTTAACATCATACTAAGGAGTGGACTTTTACGTCTAATACCTTTCACTCTTGCTTGTTAACTAATAATTTCACAATTACATCGCTTCCCTTCCTAATACTTACCTGTATGTACTCTTTTTGATCAATGTAAAGAGCTCAGAAACCCATGTATCTTGTTCGAATATAAGTGCGCTATAGACCCAGTCTGTATTATCTACATGTATGCTGTTGAATTAATCTAGACCTAGTCTGTATTATCTACTTGTATGCTGTTGAATTAATCTAATGGTAACTGCTGCGGCAACATTAATGTAATAACTGGTGACTGCAGATACATCATTGATTTAAGTGTTACTGCAACATCATCTAATAGTTATTATTTATCTTCCTGACACTAATTCATTCATGTAATAATTTTGTCAAACTATTCAATTACGGATAATCTGGATAATAATCTGTTAATTTCCCTGATACTGTCACGCCCTGACACATCTACAGAATTTGTCATATCTGTGCATCGACTTCACATTTTGTTCATTTACATCCACATCACATTGTACCTCTTACATTATTGTAAACTATAATTTAACTAGTTATCGTTGCAACAAAATATTCAAGTTGTCAAGATTCGAGGCACTCTCTGGAAGAACTGGTCTCAGGGGCCTGTCCCTGTGACCAGACATTGAACTACCTGTTTTGCAATACTATCAGCAAATAAAAGAATCTCTGAATTGAATTGAATTGAATTGAATTACCAGTAAAGTAACTAAATATACTCCATACAAAGGTCTTCAAAACGCAGGGATATATTTAATGCAATGTCCTGCAATTTGTTACATGGATTCATACGACTATGAGTGCTGAGCCCTCCAAATATCAGAACATTTCAATAAAGGGATCTTATGATGAAACACTTAGAAAAATAGCAATTTTGCGACTTGCGACTCATTTTCCTGAAACATATCACATATAAGAAACACGAGATCTGGGGTCATGGATTGGTGTACTCACATCCACACAGACAGAGACGTGCCTTGGCACAGCAATCGTTTGTCTCCGTCGTCTCCTGACAGAGATATATTGATCTTTGTTATCATCTATTTGTCCACAGATCAGAGAGCTTCCACCACCAGTAATGTAGGCCGCCACCGGCGCCATTGTCAGGCCGAGTGACTCATTTATACCAGGCATTTATTATGTTCCAACGACAGATGATTCCTGTACACCTTACATGATGTTATATATCAGGGTCAGATCGTCAGAAAGTGTACAATTCACCTTCACTAATTGTCTCAAATAATCAAGGCGATACTAAATATACTCAGATATACGTAGTTTTGACGATTTTTCAGTCTAATTTAGTAGAATTTACAAAATATGTTGATCTGCCAATTGTACATTTTCTGACAATCTGACCCATGTAATGTTATCTCCCCCCCCCCCCTAGCCGGAATGATCAGAGGTGAGGCTTGGTGAGATCGCAGGCAAACCACATGGGATTTCTTTCATGGGATTTAGTGACACGGATTCGGGTACATCCTGAATAAAAGTCTCTCAGGTTGATTTGAATAAAAAAAAAACTGCTTCCTTTTTGTATCATTTATCATGTATACACGCATTGCTCTGAAAACAACATATCTAGAGTGATTTACGCATAGTGCGTATTTCACTAGTGATTTACGTGGGGTTGTCATGGCAACCAATTTGTTTTTTTACTAAGATTACCGATAAAATTCAAATTTATGACTCGATTTGTTTCTTTCATGATTTTCATGATTGAAAGCATGTATAATAAATCTGTTAACTAACTTGTTGGTTTCAGTCTCTTAGAATATTCACGCTCTTTCATCCAACTCGTTAGTTAACCTGTATTTGGGTCAGATTTTCAGAAAATGTACAATCGGCAGCTCTATACACATTTAGTAAATTCTGCTAAATTAGGCTGACAAATGAAGAATAACCGGGAATATCTGAGTATATTTGAATATAATATTTGGGATAGGATTGATTTAAAGTATCAGTTCTGTTACGTTGAACAACATTTTGAAGCTCATTTCTGTCTTAAATGTGGGTTATTTGAGAGGATTGGTGAAGGTAAATTGTACATACAGTAAGCAGAACAGCAATGTGTAGTGCATGTATCGATCTAGCCTTGCATAACTATGCACTGATTTGGTTCTTTTATAATTATGTCGGCGTGTCATTCATAGAAGAACACGACATCCATAGGTGAATGAATGAAAGATTTACCGTATATACCCGTGTATAAGCCGGACCTCGAATATAAGCCCACCCCGTTTATAAGCCGGGGGTTCAGCACGTCATAACATTAATATAAGCCGGGCCCCATTTATAAGCCGGGTGCCTGGAACTGGATGGAAAGATGGAGGGCCTGGTCTCTTCTCAGGAGGAATATACTGAAGAGATCAGCCAGAACTTAGAGTAATATTAGATCTAAGGCCAGAACGAGTTCTTAATGGATGATAAATGATACTTTAAATAAGAGAAGTCAGTTGTTGTTGATCGATTCTGAATTGTGGTAGTGTTTGTTTTGTCTAAAACATGAAAACCAGAGCAATAATTAAAGGTAATAATACAAATGTGTTTCAGGTGAATCTACTGTTTTCAGTTATTGTAATATAAGCCGGGCCCCGAATATAAGCCTGGCCCCGAATATAAGCCAGGTCAAATCACCATTTGAAATTAATATAAGCCGGGGCTTATACACGGGTATATACGGTATTTATTTTACACATTTGTGAAGAAGGTGTTCCAGGTATGGGTAGGTGCATACAAAATACAGAAACATTACGTGCTCCACGTATCTCTTATGTGGGTCAGATTTTGTGAAAATGTACAATTGGCAGCTCTACACATTTAGTAAATTCAACTAAATTAGGCTGAAAAATCTGAGTATGTTTGGTATCGCATTGATTTAAAATTAAAGTAGCAGTTATGTTATGTTGAACTGTTTTGTGAAGCACATTTTTGTCTTGTGCATGGGCATGGGTTGTTTGAGAGGATTGGTGAAGGAGAACTGTACATTTTCTGAAAATCTGACCCATGTGCATGACAGAATTCAAATCAGGGTGCAGAATATTGCGTCAGGGTTACTGAATTCGTTGTTCTCTACGTTGTCTCTAGGGGGAGAGACATAAGAGATTAACAAGAAATAGTTAACAGTGATCAGTTTACATTTATTTATTTATTTCCGGTTCATGTAGAAGATTGCGTTTCCAAGGGAAACGGAGATTGATGTCAGTTAAATGTAAAGTTCGAGAGGGAGGGATAGTAGGAGGGAGAGGAAGTGGAGACAGAAAACATGAAATCCCTATCCCATATATGACTGGTCATTCCATGTGATTCTGTTGGTCCCTTAAACACCTTTGCATATGAGGCATCTTATTTCGCAACTTGCCACTTTAATTCACACATGGTCTACCCTTTAATTCACACCTAAACGCCATCCCCTCCCCCTCCCAGCCATTACCAGCATGATTCTGATCCCATCTGCTGATATCAGAATCAACAGATTCTTCACACTGATATCCAGGATGGGAGGAGCCAAGATGCTATCAATGATTGACAGATCTCACCCCAATCCATTTAGATTGAAGATAACATAAAAACGACTTTATATAATCCTTTTATCAGATTTCTGAAGCAGGCGTTCCAGGTAGAAAACCCAGCCTTCAAGTTTTCTTCAGTGCCTAAACAATAGGGGACTTGCATGTCTCACTGCGCATGTCTATGGCAGTGCATGCTGGGATAGATTCAGTGCAAATCTGACATACAAATATTTAGCAACAATTTTATGGAAAATTGCAAGAATGTTTTCAACAATATCATAGGTTGTGTAAATGATCTATAGAAATTAAATGCATGATGGGAAAAATGAAGTTGTGTGTCATTGAAACATTGGAAACACATGGATATTGATATTGGACCACTAATAAATATTCCAAGCTAAAGATAACATGTTTTCTATCGATTTTATACTGTACCATTACTCCCATAATTCCATGCGAATCAAGATTCAAAATGGCGGCTATGCAACTCCCCTATTCCAGTGTCTTTGAAATATGCAGTCAACCCGGTTTGTAAAAGCTAGGTTCCATGCACTGGTTTCCATCTATAAGGCAAAACCTCTAGCATTTCCTTATATCTAGAACAGAAGAGGAGTTTTTATATGCCAGAATACTATGTCAGATCTTTATTAGACAGAAAACATGAAACACCCCTGGGGTGACATCATTTTAAGTGTCACATGTCATTGGGTCAGATTTTCTGAAAATGTACAATTCACCTTCACCAATCCTCTCAAATAACCCACATTTAAGATAAACATGAGCTTCAAAATGCAGTTTAACATAACAGAACTGATACTTAAAATCAATGCGATGCCAAATATACTCAGATATACCCGGTATTCATCATTTTTCAGCCTAATTTAGCAGAATTTCCTAAATGTGTAGAGCTGCCAACTGTACATTTTCTGACCCATTGTCATGCCACACCTGATGATGAATGCCTGCAGGTGTGTGGCGTCTGGTAATACTATCTCTCCCTGGGGGGCGCTATGTCACCCTCCCATTAGACATCAACAGTACAAAGTCCATTTGGGTCAGATTTTCAGAAAATGTACAACCTAGCCAAACAGGTTGCTAGAATCAATGCAATGACAAATATACTCGAATTTACCTAGTATTGACCAAATTGCAGCCTGATGTAACAGACTTTTCGAAATGTGTACAGCTACCAATTGTACACGTGATCATTTTCCTAAAACAGATCACATTTGTATAGCACCCCCATGCTGTTGGTTTTGAATAACATTATCGTAATATTAAAAAGAGCTGTACGAAAAAATAATGACACCAAAATAAAAAGCTAACCTGAAATATTGGTCTAGTTCCGAATTAGGGATATTCTCTAAATATTGAAATAGAATCTAAGTTGTTGAATTGTAGTAGGATATCTATAATGCAGATCTTTTTTTTCAATAGGAAAAAGGACATTATCTCACACAATTCGCTTGGCACTATGGCCAAGTTTCGTGCAGTCAAACGCACCTCAGCCAAAACTATGGGGATCTTCAACAAGATGTTAACGGATAACGGGATGACCATTAGAGAGTTTACTCTGTACTTCAGCCACATTTTTCTGAATTGTTAATCGTTTTTATAGCACCCTCATGCTGTTGCTTTCGAATAACATTATCGTATATTATATCACAACTTGGCTTGTTATCAACCTCGCAACTCAATGATCCGCACTATGAATAATGTTTCGGAAAAGTTTCGGAAAAGCGCCTAGTAAAGAAGGTGCTTGTTTTCTTGGCTCTGATTGGTTCAGGAAAAGTGGGTTCAGGAAAAGTGGGTCACCAGGTCGCTGTATTGTCCAATGAAATTGAGTCTTTCTAAAGTTCTCGTAGTTGAAACGGTTGTATCATCACTCGTGGCTACACCACTCGTGATGATACAACCGTTTCAACTACTCGTGCATGTGATCCCAACTCGTAGATTAGTTATCGTTGCATTCCATCTAAGTGACACCAAAATAAAAAGGTAACCAGCATTTGGTCTAGTTCAGAATTAGGAGTATTCTCTATAGTAATATTGAAAAAGAATCTAAGTTCTTGCATTGTAGTAGGATATCTATAATTAATATTTATGAATATCTTTTTTTTTTCAATTCGAAAAAGGACACTAACACAATCGCTACGAAATGCCTTTGTGAAGTGGACAGAAATCTTAGTAGCTTTGGGTTTAGATGAATTGGTAATGTATAGGGGTGAGATTTTCAGAAAATGTGAAATTTGCCTTCACCAATCCCCTCAAATAACCCACATTTAAGATAAAAATACAGTTCAACATAACAGAACTGATACTTTAAACCAATGCGATTCCAGAAATACTCAGATATACACGATATTCATCATTTTTTCAGCCAAATGTGGCACAATTTCCTAAATGTGTAGAGCTGCAAAAACCTTAGACAAAGGGGTCCGTCTATCGACTATGATGGTTATTATAAGACCTTATAACAGCATCAGCATCAGTTGTAAGTTGGCGGATTATTACAGACACAAACAATAATAAATATAAACATGACAATACACTTCAACAATGAATGAAGAATTGACTTCAAAAGAATTAAATGTGCATTGAATGGTCAGTGCCTGAATTTGCAATGATTTATCTGATCATACTTGATCTGTGTTAGATGTTGACAAGCCCTGCTCATGTGTGTACTCAAATCGGATTATTGAAAATTGTTAAACTTAATTTTTTAACGAGCTTTGGATTGTCATGATTTTGAACAATGCGCGGGTGTGGGTTTGTGATTTTTTACTTCATTTTCGCTTATTTACCTATATAATAAAATGAGAAGAATCTTTGTTATTCATGTTTATTCATTTGTATTTCCTGTAGTCTTTCTCACCTATAAATCCAAGAATCAACAAATTCTGAGAATAGTGTAACTGTATGTAATGTCTCTGACTGAATAAAAATCTTTAAATACAAAAAATAGTCGCCATTCAGACTGCACTACAAAGCTATGGCTAAGGCGTGGTTGACCTAGCTTTACCCATCAGCCAGAGAGGATATATTGAGTGATAATAGGGGCAGGTCCCTGAATCAAACATTGTAATCCCCATGTAATGACCATGTAATTACCATGTAATACAACATGGCAGAGAACTTCAAGGAGACATAGCTGCCAGCGATCCTTGACCTCGCTCAGCCTAGAGCAAGTTTACACTCCAGCAAATAACTCTTCCCTATATATGGGGGAGAGATGGACTGGTTCATCATAGCCTGGTTTAACTTGTTCATTGGATATCCATTCGCCTTTCAACCATATGTGATGATGTTATTTTTCAAAGTGTTTTCTTCACAAAATCTCTTTATTGAAATGTTCTGATATTTAGGGGCTTTAGGACTTAGAGTCATATCTATCCATGTAACAAATTTCAGGACACTGTATTACATATATCCTTGTGTTTTGAAGGCCTGTGTATGGAGTATATTTATTTACTTTACTCGTAATTATCCATCCACAAACATAACATAACTTCTTTTTTTTTCAAAAATAAAACATCAAACTTAAAATATAGGAATACTTATTATATGTCCTACTGTTTACTATCCATGTATCATTGGAATCAGTTTGATCTCCTCTTTTCAAATATGATGATATCGCAAAATCAATATTTTCCGACTTATGGCTAATTTACCTAAAACGGACCTATTATTCAATTCAAGATATCATTTATTTGAGGGGATTGGCGAAGGCCAATTGTACATTTTCTGGAGACTTAACCCCTATATAAGGTTATAACATAACCTTATAATTATGTGGGTCAGATTTTCAGAAAATGTACAATTCGCCTTCACCAATCCTCTCAAATAACCCACATTTAAGACAAAAATGAGCTTCAAAATGCAGTTTAACATAGCAAAACAGATACTATAAATCAATACGATACCAAATATACTCAGATATACCCAAAATGTATCATTTTTCAGGAGAATTTAGCAGAAATTACTAAATATGTACAGCTGCCAATTGTATATTTTCTGAAAATCTGGCCCATATGGGTCAATGGTTATTGTTGTTGGTATAATTGTAATAATTGACCAGACCGACCAGGTTGTACAATCCTCTCCACACTGCGTTCCTATTGACTTCCAGTGTAAGATCTGGATTCCATACGTCTGTATGCATACAACTCATTATTGGAGAGCATATTACATAGATAGCTGTATCGTCTCTACTCTAATCAAAATACGAATTAATCTCCTTCTGAAGACAATACAAATCATTCCCGTCGTTCTACACTGAACCCAAGCTAATAAACCAATCCTCCTGTCTGGTTTTATCCAAGACTAATATAAGCCCTCTATAAGTATACGAGCGTCTACTAATATGACTAAACATATTCAGTTAGTCTTATCCAATAAGGTGACAGCTCCACCCCACCGTTTGACCTCCCTGGGTCAGATTTTCAGAAAATGTACAACCAGCACACATTTAGTGAATTCTGCTAAATTAGGCTGAAATATGGTCAATACTAGGTAAATTCGAGTATATTCGGCATTGCATTGATTCTAGCAATCTGTTTGGTTAGGTTGAACTGTATTTTGAACTTTATTATTGTCTGAAAATGAGGTTATTTGAGCAGATTGGCGATGTTGAATTGTACATTTTCTGAAAATCTGACCCATTTCATGATAAGTTCGCGAAAAGACTGAGTGTCACTCTCGTTCCTTTATTAAGATATAGTTTATTCCATGTGGGTCAGATTTTCAGAAAATGTACAATTCTTCTTCACCAATCCTCTCAAATAACCCACATTTAAGACAAAAATTAGCTTCAAAATGCAGTTTAACATAACAGAACTGATACTTTAGATAAATGCGATACCAAATATACTCAGATATACCTGGTATTCATCATTTTTCAGCAGAATTTAGCAGAAATTACTAAATGTGTACAGCTGCCAATTGTACATTTTCTGAAACTCTGACCCATAAAGCGCTATCTAGCAGTTAAATTATATTATAATGAATTATCCTAATTCAATCTATAAATTGTGATTCGTACCGTAACCTCAAAAAATCAATCAAGTTATATTTGAAGACACAACAAGAGCAGAACTTGATTCCAGTCGAAGGAAGCAATGGTTTTTCACCTTTTATTTTTCTCGTCGACTGTTATTGCACAGCGCCAAAACATCGCCCACAACATCTCAATGTAATTAAGACCAACTAATCGCGCTCGGCTTCCCCTCCCGTCTGTTGCTTGCCTTGGAATGCAGGTGGTGTAAAAAGCCTATTGATCGTAGCAAAGCTTTTCTGGCAAAGACGCCTACTGATAATTGGAAAATATTAACCTTACTATCTGCCAGGAGTGGTCAGAATTGGCGATTTATAATTTACTAGAATGTGGTCTTCGGGCAATAGGGGATTTGCATAGCCGCCATTTTGAATCTTTATTCGCATGGAATTATGGAAGTAATGGTACAGTGCAAAGATCTATAGAAAACATGTTATGTTCAGCATGGAATATAAATAATAAGTTATCAATGATCTAATATCAATATCCATGTTTTATACATGTTTCCATAACCCTTGACTTCATCTTTCCCACCATGCATTTGGTTTTCATAAATCATTTATACAAGCTATAATATTGGTGAGAACAATTTTGCAATTTTTGATAAAAATGTTGCCAAATATTGGTATGTCAGATTTGAAATGAATCCGTCCCAGCATGCACTGTGACAGACATGCGCAGTGAGACATGCAACTCCCCTATTGGTTATTTATTTCTTAGATCAATACTAATGAAGTAAGATAATATTTCCCGAGGGCGGCATGCTGATTTATTATGGTTTGTGAGATTGGTTTTTTGAGAGTGAACTCCCCATGAGCATTACTTGGGTCAGATTTTCAGAAAATGTACAATTGGCAGCTCTACACATTTATCAAATTCTACTAAATTAGACGGAAAAATGAAGAATACCAGGTATGTCTGAGTATATTTTGAATCGCATTGATTTAAAGTATCAGTTCTGTTATGTTAAACTGCATTTTGAAGCTCACTTTTGTCTTAAATGTGGGTTATTTGAGAGGATTGGTGAAGGCGAATTGTACATTTTCTGAAAATCTGACCCATATATGAACTATATCAGAGTTTCAAAGTTTTCTGTGTGTTATGATAAACAAATGGGATGTATTTCAGGGAAATGAGTCACAAGTCGCAAAATTGATATTTTTCAAAGTGTTTTTTCCACAAGATCTCTTTATTGAAATGTTCTAATTCTTAGAGGGTTTTGCACTTATAGTTGTATGAATCTATGTAACAAATTTCGGGACATTGTATTAAATATATCCTTGTGTTTTGAAGGCCTTTGTATGGAGTATGTTTAGTTACTTTACTTTACTTTACCCATCGAGAAACATTGCAAACTTCTTTTTTTTTAAATAAAACTATCAAACTTAAAATATAGAAACACCCATTAGATGTCCTAATGTTTACTATCATTGGAATCAGCTTGATCTCCTCCTTTCTCATATGGTGAAATCTCAAAATCCAGATTTTGCGACTTATGACTCATTTTCCTAAAACGGATCACAAATGTAGAGCTGTAGAATGTGACTTTTATCTAGTATTTTCCCGTGTGTGTTTGAATGTTACACGCAACTTCATCATTTAACCATTAAAACATTATTACTTGTGTTTTATGGCTGGAAATCAGGTCAAATCAAAGACACGGAAACAATGGCGATCTCAAAATTATTACGTTTTGAAATTCGTATCTATAGCGTCAACACAAATGGTTAAGTCAAGTTTTCTATAATTATCAACGCAAATATCATGCGAAATTCATTGTGGTCATTTTAGATGCAATACAAAATATTAAATAACTACAATAAATGAATACTGATATATCCATTTATTTTAATAAACCGTATGCATCGCCGGCTTACTTATATGGGTCAGATCTCAGAAAATGTACAATTCACTTTCACCAATCCTCTCAAAAAACCCAAATTTCAGACAAAAATAAAGTTCAAAAGACAGTTCAACCTAACCAAACAGATTTCTAGAATCAATGCAATGCCAAATGTACTCGAATTTACCCAGTATCGACCAAAATGCAGCCTAATTTAGCAGATTTAACTAAATGTGTACAGCTGCCAATTATTGTACATTTTCCGAAAATCTTACCCTTATATAGAGCTTGGAAAAAAGAAATCTCTCGAAGCAATTCTCAAATGGATCAGTTCAATGGCGAAAACAATACGTTTGATTCTTGGAGAAGGAAGATAACATTTCTTCTCCAACCTGGCCATAAATATTGAGCTGACAGTGAAAGAAGCCTGCCTCTGGTTCAGTACGTGCAAAAGCGTAGCACCATTAAACACTCTAGTCCTTGATCAATAATTGATTCCGTCCTGGCACCTATACAACCAGCGTAAATATATCTTATAGAGGCGCTACCACGTCTCAGATTTCCTTCTTACCCAGTCCACTATGAGGGTCATTTTTTCAGAAAATGTACAATTCACCTTCACTAATCCTCTCAAATAACCCAAATTTCAGACGAAAATAAAGTACAAAATACATTTCAACCTAACCAAACAGATTGCTAGAATCAATGCAATGCAGAATATACTCGAATTGTCCTAGTATTGACCAAATTGCAGCCTAAATTTGCAGAATTTACTAAATATGTACAGCTGCCAATTGTACATTTTCTGAAAATCTGACCCATGAGCATATGTATGTTAAATGGGTGAGATTTTCAGAAAATGTACAATTCGCCTTCACCAATCCGCTCAAATAACCCATATTTAAGACAAAAATGAGCTTCAAAATGCAGTTTGACATAACAGAACTGATACTTTAAATCAATGCGATACTAAATATACTCAGATATACCCGAGATTTATCATTTTCCAGCCAAAGTTAGCACAATTTCCTAAATGTGTAAAGCAGCCAATTGTACATTTTCTGAAAATCTAACCAAAATCCTGGATCGGAACTATTGGGTCTTCTATCATATCGATCCCCCATCTATAAGCCGTAACAATTTTAGACATTTTGTATGGGATGGAAGTCATTTTTGTCGACTTGATATTGCTGGAGATATCTCCCGTCACTCCTGGGTGACCCGCGAGGGATGTGATTCATCCCGAAGGTGTTCCGGCAGTTTATTTTGCAATCCATTTGGCAGCCATTTCTCCGGGGTGGATTATCCCCAGATCGTCACGGAGATTAGGGCAGGATCAGGATGTCAGTCCTCCGGAAGAACCTATGTCAGGTATCATTGGCAACTCTCGTAATGTGTAACAATGTGGCGTAAAAGGGTCAGATTTTCAGAAAATGTACAATTGGCCTTCACCAATCAGCTCAAATAACCCACATTTAAGACAAAAATGAGCTTCAAAATGCTGGTTAACATAACCTAACTGATACTTTAAATCAATGCGATACCAAATATACTCAGATACACCTAGTATTTATCATTTTTCAGCCTAATTTAGGAAGATTTACTAAATGTGAAGACCTGCCAATTGTACATTTTCTGAAAATCTGACCCAACAATGTCGCAATAAAACGTTGCACTTGGCGTCGACAGACCATCAAAGTCGCCTTTGCCGGTTAACAAGATTAGTTAACCACAGAAGGCCCAGGTGCTAAATTCTGGTATTGGATACTAAAACTGCATTAACAACGAACATCTAATGTCTAGTCATTCCCTCCAGTCATTTCGATCAGTCTATATTATGTGTTGCTACAAAACAGACCTTTCTCTGCAACAGGTGCGATATCCTAAGCACTCAGTTGGAAAAATTAAAAGGCAGGACAGGAAATAAATGCAACTTGGGCTAAAAAAGAATTTCTTTGGATAATACAAGAATTAATTGTAATTAATTGGGTTATGGGTCAGATTTTCAGAAAATGTACAATTCACCTTCACCGATCCTCTCAAATAGCCCACATTTAAGACAAAAATTCAGCTTCAAAATGCAGTTTAACACAACAGAACTGATACTTTAAATCAATGCGATTTAAAATATACTCAGATATACCCGATATTCATCCTTTTTTAGCCTAATTTAGCAGAATTTAATAAATGTGTACAGCTGCCAATTGTACATTTTCTGAAAATCTGACCCACATAACAAAAAAACAACTGTTGAAGATATTTCTTCTTAATTTCTTTGTCAAAAAAAGGGGGAAAAGAAGGGTTTTCAGACTTTAATGTAAGAAATATCGACTCCAGATACATTTGGTTGGGATGAAAGCTGGGCTTGGGAGGAATCCAATGAGTTATACAGATGTAGGATTCTAGCTATATTTTATGAAATACTATAGCAAGAACAGCATAGTATGGCCGAAAACAACGAGGCCGTAGGAGAATATAGGCCTCCAAAGACGCGATACTGTGCTATTCTTGCTTTTATTCCATGATTCTTAACTTAAAACAACTTTATTTGCATTAATTTCATCAAACTGTGTTGTCCCCCAAGTCTCGAACGGTCGTGACATCACTGTACAATACAGGGAGTTTATATTGTACACCTTGTGAGCGGCAAGTATATCGATTATATTGTACGCTCACGGCCAAATCATGGAATAAAGTCCCAAAACCCACATTTCTGCAATTTAGCACAAATGAATAATCTACCCCACATGATGCATGTCCTGGTATTGGAAGAAATAAAGTTGGATACCAACTACCTACACGCAGCCACGCTAGTGGTAAGAGAAATATGATCGTCTTAGCATCTAAAACTAACAAGGTCATCAATTCTGTCATTTATAAATGTCAGACTACATGGAATTTGCTAAAACCTGTCACTCACAGGATCGAGGACAAAACTGCATTTAGAAACTACACTCAGCAACTTCTTGCACCATTTTGAAACGCCCGAAAATGTATTATGGTATATTTAAACAAATATATGTGATCTGTTTTAGGAAAATGAGTCATAAGTCACAAAATAAGGATTTTGAGATATTACTATATTTGAAAAGAGGAGATCAAGGTGATTCCAATGGTAGTAAACACTAGGACATCCAATACATACTTCTATATTTTAAGTTTGATATTTTTATTTTTGAAAAAGAAAGTTAGCAATGTTTCTGGATGGGTAATTACCTGTAAAGTAACTAAATATACTCAATACGAAGGCCATCAAAACTCACGGATATATTTAATATAATGTCCCGAAATTTGTTACATGGTTTCATATGACTATAAGTGCTAAACCCTCCAAGAATCAGAACAAAGGGATCTTGTGGAAAAACACTATGAAAAATATCAATTTTGCGACTTGTGACTCATTTTACTAGAACACATCACATATTATGACAAATAAATTAGCCTACTGCTGCGCCAAAAAGTGCTCATTGCCTTAAGTATTTCTAGCTACGTTCTTCACCGAATGATTATTTCGGCTCCAATGTTTAAATGATGATCTATGATTACTTATTATATGTATGTATATATGTATTATATGTATTATTATTATGTATCAGATATGTCAGTTGGTATTGTAACTGTATAATAACCACATTATGTCCTTCAATGTTATTACTCATCTCATCCACATCTGAGTATTAAGAACTAAGTTCTGAACATTTAACTGCAACGACATTCAAAAACAAAAACTCAAGTCGGCAGTCATAGGAAAACCTGTCTGACAAGGTACAGAATTGACCGACCTATTGTATCAACATCCACAATAAAGAATTTTTGAATTTGAAGTTGAATATTACTCTACAGCCCCTGTACAGTAAGCAACGCACTTATATTATGTGTGTTTAAGGCTAGTAATTAAGTTTTTTTTACCTTTAATGTTGATTTATAGATTATGATATTTTACTCAATAATTGCTGCCCAGCAATAAAGTTCTTCTTATTGTATTTTAAAATACCATGCTGAGTGGATGACATGAGAATAATTATTGCATTTTATTATAAACGCATTGCTTTGAAAACAACGTATCTAGAGTGATATACCCATAGTGCATATTTCACTAGTGATTTACGAGGGGTTGTCATGGCAACCAATCTGTTTTTTTTACTAAGATTACCGGCAAGATTCAAATTTATGACTCAATCTTTTTCTATTTTATGATTGAAAGCATGTATAATAAATCGTTGGTTTCAGTCGCTTAGAATATTGCATGGGACATATTGCACTCGTTGCTATGCAACTCGTGCAATATTCACACTCCTTCAACCCGCACGTTAGTTAACCTGTATTTATACAGTACATGTGATGTGTTCCAGGAAAATGAGTCATAAGTCGCAAAATTGGTATTTTTCCGTGTTGTATTCACAACATGTATTTGTGGGAATATTTCCACATTTGGGTCAGATTTTCAGAAATTGTACAATTCGCCATCACCAATCCTCTCAAATAACCCATATTTAAGACGAAAATGAGCTTCAAAATGCAGTTTAACAGAACAGAACTGATACTTTAAATCAATGCGATCCCTAATATATTCAGATGTACCCAAAACTTATAATATTTTTAGCAGAATTTAGCAGAAATTACTAAATATGTAGAGCTGCCAATTGTACATTTTCTGAAAATCTGACCCATTTGGGTTGCTTAACGCTTGTTGTAGCCTCAATACATGCACCAAATTTAAGGACAGTGTATTTACAATGTATTTATGTATTTCTTAGGTCACCTTATACAGTATATTTAGCTTCTTTACTAGTAAATGTCCGCCCAGAGTTATTTCAAACCTTTTTTCACAAATAAAAATATCAAACTTTAAATATAGAAATACTTATTTAGATGTCCTATTGTTTACTATCATTGGAATCGGCTTGATCTCATCTTTTCAAATATGATAATAATATATATTGTGTATGTGTTTTAAGGTTAGTAAGGTAACTTTTCTACCTTTAATATTGCTACAGATTACAGCATAATATGTAAACTTAATAGTTGCTGCCCAACAGCAACGTAATATTGTAATTCAAAACACCATGCTGAGCAGATGACAGGAATTAAACGAGAATAATGATTGCGTGGCATTAAACAGCCATTAAATGATTCCCTGTGGAATCCATTAGTAACACGACTGTTATATACGGCCCCTGGATAAGTGGCATCTCTTTAAAGTAATGGGATGAGGACAATAACTAATCGTTCATGCAATGAATATGCATGTACATGGGTCAGATTTTCAGAAAATGTACAATTGGCAGTTCTACACATTTAGTAAATTCTACTAAATTAGGCTGCAATTTGGTCAATACTAGGTAAATTCGAGTATATTCGGCATTGCATTGATTCTAGCAATCTGTTTGGTGAGGTTGAACTGTATTTTCGTCTGAAATGTAGGTTATTTGAGAATATTGGCGAAGTTGAATTGTACATTTTCTGAAAATCTGACCCGTACATACACTCGCATTGCCCGACATTGCCAACTTGCGCTAATGAAACCGTTAAAAGGAACAGCACTTGACCTTCCCAACCAGTCCAAGGGTGTATTGGACATTGACAAAATGGCCATTATTGGGAAGGTCAGAAGTGAGTGGTACAAGCTGGATGGATGGATGAGGGTCATCAGGTATTGATACGGTTTGCTGTATAACCCTTCACATGCAATAGCCCTATACTCATAGTCTGGCACGGATACATCAAAACGAGTGCTTTGCACAAGAGACAAGTGATATGTGATGTGTTTCAGGAAAATGAGTCATAAGTCGCAAAAAAGGGATTTTGTGATATTATCATATTTGAAAAGATGAGACCAAGGGGATTCCAATGAATATAAACATTAAGGGCATCTAATAAGTATTTCTATATTTCGATATTTTTATTTATGAAAAAAAGTTTCAAATTTTTTGGGTGGACAATTACTATTAATGTAGCTAAATATACTCTATGAAACCAATGTCAGTGATTTGCACAAGAGACAACAGATATAGGTATTAAAAATGGGTCGGTGATCCGTTCAGACAGTTCATCCGTTCAGAGACAGACAGAGAAAAAGAGACAGAAGGGCACTTTAAGGTCTTACCCAGGAAATAGAGATAGAGAAGAAGGGAGAGAGAGACAGAGAAAAAGGGACAGAAGGGCACTTTATGGTCATACCCAGGAAATAGAGATAGAGAAGAAGGGAGAGAGAGACAAAGAAAAAGAGAGAGAAAGGCACTTTAAGGTCTTACCCAGGAAATAGAGATAGAGAATTAAGAAGGGAGAGAGAGACAGAGAAAAAGAGACAGAAGGGCACTTTAAGGTCTTACCCAGGAAATAGAGATAGAGAAGAAGGGAGAGAGAGACAGGGAAAAAGAGACAGAAAGGCACTTTAAGGTCTTACCCAGGAAATAGAGATAGAGAAGAAGGGAGAGAGAGACAGAATACAGTCAGATATACTCAGTATTTATCATTTTTCACTCTAATTTAGCAGAATTTGAGAGATGTGCAAAACTGTAGATTGTGCATTTTCTAAAAATTCGACCCTTAAAGAGGTTCGACATAATTGTCTTGATACACTTAGATCTAGGATTCTAGTGTTACTATAATTATAGAGCTTCTGTACACTAGCCTTGAGCAATGTCATATTCATACTTTCTTAGGGATATCTGGGATTTAATCAATTCTAGGTCCGTTGCCAAATTGATGCGAGGAATTCTTCTGAGCATTGAACAATAACAAATAGATCGAAAATTACATTGAACATGTATGTGGGTCAGATTTTCAGAAAATGTACACATTTAGTACATTCTGCTAAATTAGGCTGCATTTTGGTCAATACTATGTAAATTTGAGTATAATCGGCATTGCATTGATTCTAGCAATCTGTTTGGTTAGGTTGAACTGTATTTTGAACTTTATTTTCGTCTGAAATGTAGGTTATTTGAGAAGATTGGCGAAGTTGAATTGTACATTTTCTGAAAATCTGAACCATGTACAGGCACGCAATAGTGTTTCCAAGAGAAGAAGATGCTTTGTATCTCCAGGTTACATTGTAGTATTTTCTAATGCATTTCCTCCTAATTCGTTCTCAGGAAACTCACAAGAGCATAATTGTAATCATAGTATTGCAATTGCCTGGAGGTATGATTCTAAAATAACCAATTAAATGCGACGCACATGGAAAACTGTAAGATTTTGTAGACATGTAACGTGTATCAGATTTCTCTGTATAACAAACCCAAGGAACGAGCCGTGCTTGAATTTATTCTCCAAGGCTATAATTATTTCTGCTCCCTATCTTCTGATATGGAGGTTAATTGACAAGGGGATGAAAAGGGGGCGGGGATAAGTCATTATCTCCAATATTGTTGTATTCGCGACTCATTAGAAACAGTATTTGGATCAAGTCTTCAGAAAATGTACAATTAGCCTTCATGAATCCCCTCAAATAACCCAAATGTAAGACGAAAATCAGGTTCAAAATACAGTTCGACATAATTGAATGAATACAATACAGAATACACTCAGATATACTCAGTATTTATCATTTTTCACTCTAACTTAGCAGAATTTGACAGGTTATTTGAGAGGATTGGCAAATTGTACATTTTCTGAAAACTTGAACTACTCAGGTCTGTGTAACAATGTTGCAAACTGTCATCACATCACAAAACCCCGAGCATCTATAAAATTGTATCTTAAAAACAACGACGAATGGTACACATGATATTTGTAATTAGGATAGGTCGCCAGTAATGAACTCTAATGTCTATAATTGAATCTTGAAGGTAAAACTGAAACAAACAAACGTTGTTTGTATAGTTCGTGTAGCATCTTCTCCTATTCAGAGGTAAAAAACATAAAAACAAAAACAAATTGAGATATTGTACATACGTGTTATATATCATGTATATCCTTGATAAAGCTTAAATTTTGGTACTTCGATGTTAAAGATTAAACAGATAGATCCCAACAACTGAATAAGTAAATCGTTGGGATCTATCTGTTTAATCTTTAACAGTAAATATCTTTTTGACTTAAATCAATAACCAAGAATTCAGGGATAAGCTCTGCTGGAAAACGGGGCAAATAAATCATGACTCAGCATTAATCGATACCCATCTAGTGTAAGTCTCCTCCATTGTACCTTGGCGAGAGTCTACATCGAGGGAATTGAATAGCGCGCAAAAACTGTCCCCGATACATCAAATGTGGAGCTCACAAGAAGCAATCAGAAATTAAGCTAATCATGGAGGATCTATGTCAGGAAAATTCCAGGACTCGCTCTTGATGAGAAACTGGCGAGAGAGAGTGTTGGTTGGGGGTAAATGGGTCAGATTTTTAGAAAATGTACAATTCGCCTTCACCAATCCTCTCACATAACCCACATTTAAGACAAAAATGAGCTTTAAAATGCGGTTTAACATAACAGAACAGATACTTTGAGTAAATGTGATACCAAATATACTCAGATATACCTAGTATTGACCATTCTTCAGGCTAATTTAGCAGAATTTAATAAATGTGAAGAGCTGCCAATTGTACATTTTCTGAAAATCTGACCCAAATGTGATGGAATACGAGTAGCTCTTAGTGCTGATGAAGTAGTTCCCTCGGCCTGATTGAACATTTCCTGACGGTAGCTTTCAAAAGTTTGTTCCAAATCCTACTCAATTCCACCTTTTCTTTTACGACAAGGATAAATAGATGATAACCTGATACCAATAGGGGGAGTTGCATGTCTCACTGCGCATGTCTACTGCAGTGTATGTTGGGATGGATTCTGTTGAAATTTGACAATATTTTTGTCTAAAATTTCAAGAATATTTTCACCATTATCAGCCTTGTAAAAATGATCTATGAAAACCAAATGCATGATGGGAAAGATGAAGGCTTGTGTTATGTTAACATGTATAACACATTGCTATTGACATTAGAGCATTGATAAATATTCCATGCTGAACATGACATGTTTTCTTTAGATTTGTTACTGTACCATTAGTCCCATAACTTCATGCGAATCAAGATTCAAGATGGCGGCTATGCAAATCCCCTATGGAATTCGGATCGTTAACATTGTGTTTTATACAGTGTCATTAATTAATCGCATCTCAGATTTAATTAGAATTTCTAGATCTAGGAACTATTTGTGAACGTGCTCTTGTGTAGGGGTTTTCTACGCGGCTAACGCATCCATTGTGAATAGGGGGATTTAGCAGCCATAACGCACCAACACAACACTAACGCATCCATTAAGTTTTACTCCACTATTACCCTTGTGGGGATATCTCAAGAGGCCTGCAATGTAGATACCCTCAGCCTAGCGCCTCTCGAGATATCCCCACTGCGTTAACAATGCACAAATGTGATGTGTTCCAGGAAAATGAGTCACAAGTCGCAAAATTGATATTTTTCAAAGTGTTTTTTTGTTACAAGATCTCTTTATTAGATGTTTTGATTTTTAGGGGGTGTAGCACTAATAGTCATATGAATCCATGCTAAATATATCCTTGCATTTTGAAGGCCTTCGTATTGAGAATATATTTTGTTACTTTACTGGTAATTACCCATCCAGAAACATTGCAACTCTTTCTTTTTCAAAAATAAAAATATCAAACTTAAAATATAGAAATACTTATTAGGTTCCTAGTGTTTACTATCATTGGAATCACCTTGATCTCCTCTTTTCAAATATGATGATATCTCAAAATCCATATTTTACGACTTATGATTCATTTTCTTAAAACGGATCACAAATAGTTAGTGGATGCGTTAGTGTTGTGTTGGTGCGTTGTGGTTGCTAAATCTCTCTATTAATGACTCTCTCCCTCCCTCGTCCCCAGAGGACATTTTCTTACTGCGCCGATTCCCATGTCCAACTTTCACTAAGGCCGCCTATGACAATGGAAATCCCCCCGAGTATTAGTCAGAGTTTTGCCACCTGAGTGGGATAATGCTCATTTAAGCATGTTCTTATCCGGGTAGTGGGGCAGATTTTCAGAAAATGTACAATTAGCAGCTGTACACATTTAGTAATTTCTGCTAAAGTAGGCTGCAATTTGGTCAATACTTGGTAAACTCGAGTACACTGTAAAGTCAAACGTCTTCATATGATACACAAAACAAGACGTTTTTCTTGTCCCCACTTTTAATACGTTGTTTTGGTGTGACGTTTAGCATCTTGTGTCTTTTACCCTCTTCCCAAAACGCTAAACGTCACATGTGTGACGTTTGCTGTGTGACGTTTAGCGTCCTAGAATGTACTACATTTAACATCATGAAAAAACGTCTTCCACAGCCCAGATTCGAACTCCCAACCTCTCACATTTGAAGTGAATGCTCTACCAATTGCGCCACAGACCCAGTTGATAAATGACGTACAATTTATGAAACATATTCAATATTAACATGAACATAATGGACAATATACACACTAAGGACTCTAGATTTGATTTGAAAGCCTTTTGATTTAATTTATAAACAGGTACATTGTTCCATATTTTCACCAGTAACCTGTTCACATGCATTTGAATTAATATCAGCATTAATTTACGTTATTTTTCCTTGTAGGCCTATCTAGATGAGAAATTCTCTAATTATCAGAAGTGGTTAATTCTAATAAAACAGGAGGGCAATGCGATTTTGTCTAATTTCTCTTGATAAGCTAGACTTACCTTATAAGGATCCTGTTGCATTGTGAACCCACATTGCTTTAAAATCATGCCACACATCCACTGCTATGGTTGAGCGAAATGAGGTGTGAAAATGTGACACAATGAGCTCTAACAAAGTGTCACATTATGTATGCTATGTGTGACACATGCTGCTCTACTGGTTCGCAGAGCCCCACATTTCACATAGAGACTTGTACATGTCTAGGTGACCTTACCAGTATGTATGAATATGAAATGAATATATAGACTATACACCAAGGATATTAAATTATGTTCATGCGCGATCACGCACCGTCCGTGATCACGCTTCTAATATTAGTGAGCTGTGAACATAAAGTAAATAGCTGCATTCGTATGAATCTGAGCTTCATTTTGATAGTAGGCACTTCATATTTAAATGAATTGGGAGGGATACTAATCCATTAATTAAATATGTGTGATTTGTTACAGGAATATCAGTCATAAGTCACAAAATTGATATTTTCCAGAGGGATTTCTTCACAAGATCTCTTTATTGGTTTTTTGTTTGGTACTCATATCAACTTATTTTTGTTTGGTACTCATATCAACCTATTTTCCAAATTTTGGGACATTGTCTTCAATATATTTGATTCTATAATCAGGGATATGTTACATATGGCGTGACGTTTAGCATCTACAGGTGTGATGTTTAGTGTCTACTGGTGTGATGTTTAGCATCTCCAAATAGTTTTGCTGCTTAGATTTATGTGCAGAACGTCTAAAAATGCGTCTAACATCTGATGAGGACGTTATTGCGTCCTCTGTTGATACGATAGGAAGACACTAGCGTCCTATTCTGTGTATCAACTGAAGACGCCACCCTAACACAGTTTTTAGAGTGTATATTCGGCATTGTATTGATTCAAACAATCTGTCTGGTTAGGTTGAACTGTATTTTGAACTTTATTTTCGTCTCAAACGTGGGTTATTTGAGAGGATTGGTGAAGGTGAATGGTACATTTTCTGGCGACTTCACCCTAAAACTGCCAGTCTGACGAATCAAGTGGGGAAGCTAAGGGAGCCTTTAACCTTGAAACAGGTTGTCAACGTATGGTGAATATCACCCATACATTTAGGAGTGCGAAATGAATTATTTGCATAACTTTATTATAGTTCTCTCCTGTTAATTACCATATCATAAAGACTATGTTTACTGGTAGCCCATTGAGCCCCCACCGAACCCCAACTCAGCCACAATTCCTGGAATGTGTCCCCGTTTCCATAAGAAGCTGGCATTATGTTCCCAATGGGTCAGATTTTCAGAAAATGTACAATTGGCAGCTCTACACATTTAGTACATTCTGCTAAATTAGGCTGTAATGTGGTCAATACTAGGTAAATTCGAGTATATTCAGCATTGCATTGATTCTAGCAATCTGTTTGGTTAGGTTGAACTGTATTTTGAACTTTATTTTTGTCTTAAATGTGGGTTATTTGAGAAAATTGGTGAACCCAATGCTCCTGACATTGTTTCTATGCCCGTGGTATGGGATAAAACGATGACAAAGCCATTTCATCCTGCTCATCTTGGGGAAATATTTCCATAGAAATGGAAATGGTTACTATGTAACGATTATCATCACCTTTAAACGTGAATGGGTCGTGGAAATTTTTTATTTTGCTAAGATTTAGACACCAACTTCTTTTTGTACTGAGGTTTGTGTTAGGAGTATATAGACTAGAGGATCCTACTAAAGAATAAATGGCTAATACTAAATTCACCGTGCTCAGATGTTTAGTGTTTTAGCCCACTCTTTATAAGGCATCCATGCACTATACGGACAAATAAAGTTCTGGGCTTGACATTATAGATCTATGTACTCGCTGCCCTGTCATTTTAGACTTTTCTAGACTCTGCCTCTATTTCCACTGTTTATAGGACCTATGTGAATTCTATACAGGTCGGTATAATGTCGGATCCTGATTCTATATTCTGGAGGGTTTTCTTTACCGAAGCTATGATACAAGCAATACGGATCCAATGTGGCTTGAGCGTCAGATTTTCAGAAAATGTACAATTGGCAGCTGTAGACATTTAGTAAATTCTGCTAAATTAGGCTGCAATTTGGCCAATACTAGGTAAATCCGAGTATATTCGGCATTGCATTGATTCTAGCAATCTGTTTGGTTAGGTTGAACTGTATTTTGAACTTTATTTTCATCTGAAACTTGGGTTATTAGAGAGGATTGGTGAAGGTGAATTGTACATTTTCTGAAAATCTGACCCATATGACTCCGAATATGAACACAATATCCACATTTAACATTTAAAATGTTGGCGGTGGTTGGCGGGTTGCATTCATGTTCATATTTAAATCCAATGTGAAGTTGGTGTTTGTCGGTCAGATTTTCAGAAAATGTACAATTCGTCTTCAGTAATCCTCTCAAATAAACCACATTAATAACAAAAATCAGCTTTAAAACACAGTTTAACATAAACAGAACTGATACTTTAAATCAATGTGATACCAAATGTACTCAGATATATCAGCTAGGTATTCATCATTTTTCAGCCTAATTTAGAATAATTTCCTAAATGTATGGAGCTGCCAATTGTACATTTTCTGAAAACCTGACCCATGTGGTAAGATGGATGGAGGCTAAATGAGTGCAAACATCTCTTTAAACGAGACAGGTGTAAATAAAGACCACACAGGTAAGAAATCGAGGTATGGGGTCGCTTCCCATCAGTAGGGAGCTTCAACTCATTAGCTCTAGAAATGGCCTTAACTAACCAAGTGATACGATACCGTACGAGAAATTAGAGAGAAAGGGAACTGAAGTTCGCCAGTAAGTCATAATTGATTTTGCATGAACTAATTAATGGACTGTGATTATATACAGAAGTTAACTTTACCCATACTAATAGGGGAGTTGTATAGCCGCCATTTTGAATCTAGATTCGCATGGAATTATGGGATTAATGGTACAGTGTAAAATCTATAGAAATCATGCCATGTTCAGCATGGACTATTAACCAATGC
Source organism: Sthenelais limicola (assembly GCA_942159475.1). Lineage (NCBI taxonomy): Eukaryota > Metazoa > Annelida > Polychaeta > Phyllodocida > Sigalionidae > Sthenelais > Sthenelais limicola. The sequence goes on from OW804098.1 coordinate 12,904,475, forward strand.
TCTAATGTCAATATCCATGTGTTATACATGTTTCCATAACACAAGCTCCCATCTTTCCCATCATGCATTTGGTTTAACATAGATAATTTATGCAAGCTATGATATTGGTGAAAATATTCTTGCAATTTTTGATAAAAACGTTGCCAAATATTTGTATGTCAGATTTCTCAGAATTCATCCCAGAATGCACTGTAACATACATGCGCAGTGAGACATGCAACTCCCCTATTAGATAAATAACAATGGTTGGTACATGTGTTGATTCAGAATACAGTTACAGTTCATCTTATCGGTTGAAATATCTATACTATCCATAATAGTGGATCGATTGACTGTATATCAATAGCGCCTAGTATCTGCTACATGTTCATCTTATCGGTTGAAATATTTCCTAGCTAGTTTTTCACATACTGTCTCATATTAGTCCATTGCACCCATTCGTTGCTACATAGTAGCTCTCATCTCATAACCATACCCAACACTGTTAGTTATAAGACTTTTAGTTTTCGTTTTCTCTGTGTACCAAACCCATCTATTATTGTAACGACTAAATGCAAGTAAGACGGCATTCACAGGAAGACCTGGCTGTAAAGTCAGACCTGATTAACCAAATTGTAACAACATCATCGATTGCAACAAAAGAATTTTTGAATTGAATTGAATTGAATATAAAAGGGTCTTAATTACCTTGCACCTCATCCTCGGTATATTTGTCCAGTACCTATCAAAGAGAAAAAGTAAGACAACATGAGCTTGATACACACTAAAATGCTTTTTGTTGTTAAATAGTATGTCATGATATGAAACTTGAATGGAGGAGATCTGTTGAATACCCTGACCAGTTGGGTCAGATTTTCAGAAAATGTAGAATTCAACTTCGCCAATCTTATCAAATAACCCAGATTTCAGACGAAAATAAAGTTCAAAATACATTTCAACCTAACCAAACAGATCGCTAGAATCAATGCAATGCAGAATATTCTCGAATTTATTTAGTATTGGCCAAATTGCAGTCTAATTTTGCAGGATTTACTCAATGTGTACAGCTGCCAATTGTACATTTTCTGAAAATCTGACCCAGTTATGGCTATAGTTTCAGAATCATTATACTCGATTAGGTTCATGCCTTCGCCAGTATCTGTATGCAGGATAGGAATCCTTTTAAGGGTGAAACTCATAAAAGTTTCTCAACAAATTGATGTGATTGATGTCTCAGTTCTATAGGTCGTAATCCCCACCACCAAGATCCCCCAGACAAGATCCCTTGAACATCACCACAAACAGGAAAAAACAAAAACAGGGAAATACAGGGGCAGTGTGTTTTACAAAATCAAAAAGACGTAGAACGAGCTTCCAATAGATATGAGGATTGAGGGAGACCGAGAGACCTTCAACAAAATGGTCAAACAAGAATTTTTAAGAAGGGACGGTCTAGGGTAGTACAAATTATGTTATATTGTGCCTGTGTATTTAAAGTATTATTGTATTGTAACTCTAGTATTATAGTATTAGTATTCCTTGTTCCTTGTATGGATACTCACTGAAGACATAACATTTATAATCTTAATTGTCTGTGATTTGAGTTTGTATTTGATTCTAAATCGATTGATGAGACTTTTTATAAGGCAACGTACGAAGACATCACTGAGTGATACACTACGTTTTTTCACTTGTTCTGATAAATATTATGTAATTGGCCTTTAATACAATAAAAGAAAATCACCTAATAGAATATAGGGATATCGTCCTGTGGGGATGTTGTCCTGGGGGATATGAACCAGGAGGGTTTTCCCTTAGGGCATGCTATCCATGGGGATTGCACGATCGTTATCGCTATCGTTATTAGAATTGCTATTAACTGTTATAAGTGATTATAATAGGTGGTAGAAGAGAATCTGCTAACATTACAGTTGATTTCACAGTTAAATACAATATGGCTACAGATAATGATATTTACATGATATTATACAATTTCAAAACAACGCACCCTAAAAGGGTGAAAGGAGAAAGTGGATGGAGAGAGCACGCAGGTAAGAACAAGGGAAATAGAGAGCTAGTTATCAGATTCTGTGGAATAAAGGGTGGTCTCCACTGGTTGCGGTAAGCTCTGCTGTAAGCCTTGCGATGGTGTTGTGCTGGTTCTGTAGGTGGAGAGGAATGATGAGGTCCTGCCTACATGGATCACTGGCCATGTAGGCAGAACCTCGCCACTTCTCACCAACACAGCACCATAACAAGGCTTACCACATAGCTTACCGCAGCCTTAACTGTTATTATTTTATATACTAGCGATGTACTCGTCTGCGATGGTTGACAGTCAAAAAGGGATTAGTCAAGCACATATTGTGTTTAAATATCTGTATTCCAAGTAAGCCCTAAGCAAGAAATCCCCAGTGTCCAGTTTGCCACTTTTTTAAAATTACAACAGCATTTCTAGCAATATGGCGATATATTCCTGTTAAGATTACAGAATGTATATAGACCCATATCCTTGGATTAGTCGAGAGAAGTTCTGTATAAAACATTACACTGGCTGAGTACGATTTGTTCAAACAGAAATTGCTTACTGCATTATGATACCCACCGTAAATTCTATAATAGATTCAACAAATGCCACGTTTTGACTTGATTAGCACTTATTGGACGAGTTGACGCACGGCGCGTAAGTAAAGAACGAGATCATTGATCGAGTTCTTTACTTGAGCGTCAGTGTGAAAAACGAGTCCTATAAGTTGATTATTATACATGCCTAATTTTGCATGTAAAAGGTGCTTAATTAAAAAGATAATAATATAATTTATCATATCTGGTTTTCTTACAAGAGGAATATAACTAGAAACCGGTGAAACGATCGAGGAAGAAAGCACTCGCTCCGGCAAACTTGCATCGGCAAACTTGCGTCAGCAATCTTGTGCCACCAAACTTGCATCGCCATGACAACGCGCCGGTAATGTACTAGTCCATTACCGCATTAAAAGTAATGAGCGGCCGTCAGGGCCTTGGTAGTGTGTATAATAATTAATAATAGGGGGGGGGGGTTCTACCATGGTGTATCACTGTTGTTCATGTTGTATCACTCCACTGTAAAAACGAGTTCTACATTTCCCTTACACATGTAGAACGAGTAGCATAAGTTTATTAGTATATGTGCCTCTTCTTCCTTTAGATGTGATGTTATAAAACAAGTCCTGTCGATATAGCACTAGTTCTATATCAGTTCACAGATATGGAACTCCCGGTTATGGAATGCGCATGTATATGGGTCAGACCTTCAGAAAATGTACAATTGGCAGCTCTACACATTTAGAAAATTCTGCTAAATTAGGCTGAAAAATGAAGATGAAGAAGGTGAAGGTGAATTGTACATTTTCTGAAAATCTGACGCATACATATATACTAATTTGGTTCTCCCAATATATCAGTAGCTGTATTTTGGATATCTTCACAACCCACGTTCACCAAAATTCAGACTCATCTGGAATGGCTATACTTTCCCGATACAAACCATCTCGACAAGTCCTCTGGATTCTGGAGGACCATAAAAGCCAAGCCAAGGCTCGTGATCTTTGATATAATCCCTGCCTTGCTGCCCACAGGTCATTGCTCCCCGCCGCTGCTGCCAACACAGCAACCAACCTTGTGGAATAATTGTATGGCATTGCAGGAGTGTGACAAGAACCATAACTTGCTGCTCCTGACATGAGGGTCAGATCTTCAGAAAATGTACAATTGGCAGCTGTACACATTTAGTACATTCTGCTAAATTAGGCTACAATTTGGTCAATACTAGGTAAATTCGAATATATTCGGCATTGCATTGATTCTAGCAATCTGTTTGGTTAGGTAGAACTGTATTTTTGAACTTTATTTTCGTCTTAAATGTGGGTTATTTGAGGGGATTGGTGAAGGTAAATTGTACATTTTCTGGTGATTTGACCCTTGAGTCCATACAACTGGAGTCTTCAATCTAGCAGCCTGGTAAAAAGAGATATAGTTTTTCCTGTGCAATCATGCCATCGTGTAGGGATGGGGACGTTCCCTGTGTTATTTACTAGCCACTGGTGCCCATTTCCTAACATAAAGTCTCTTTCATAGACATACTTGATGAGTACCAACATTTCCAAGTAGTAGCCCTGTCATAACAGGTGTGTCATGAAAGGGTCAATGACCATGTAATTTAAGATAGATCTATCCTTCAAATCGGAGCAGATATTCCATCTTCCCTTTCCTCATATGTGATGTGTTTTAGGAAAATGAGTCATAAGTCGCAAAATTGATATTTTTTAAAGTGTTTTTTTTTACAAGATCTCTTTATTGAAATGTTCTGAATTTTAGAGGGTCCAGCTCTTATAGGCATATAAATCCATGTAACAAATTTCGGGACATTATATTAAATATATCCCTGCGTTTTGAAGGCCTTTGATTTGGAGTATATTTAGTTACTTTACTGGAAATTACCCATCCAGAAACATTTCAAACTTTTTTTTCAAAAATAAAAATATCAAACTTAAAATATAGAAATCCTTATTAGGTGTCCTAGTGTTTACTATCATTGGAATCAGCTTGATCTCATCTTTTCAAATATGGTGATGTCTCAAATTCCATATTTTGCGACTCATGACTCATTTTCCTAAAACAGATCACATATTGTTAGCTTAGTGCAATGCGTTTATGGGTCAGATTTTCAGAAAATGTACAATTGGCAGCTGTACACATTCAGTAAATTCTGCTAAATAAGGCTGCAATTTGGCCAATACTAGGTAAATTCGAGTATATTCTCCATTGCATTGATTCTAGAAATCAATTTGGTTAGGTTGAACTGTATTTTGCACTTTATTTTCGCCTGAAATCTGGGTTATTTGAGAATATTGGCGAAGTTGAATTTCTGAAAATCTGACCCTTATGTCTTATATGTGATGTGTTTAGGATAATGAGTCACAAGTCGCAAAAAAATGGATTTTGAGATATCATCATATTTCAAAAGATGAGATCAAGCCGATTCTAATGATAGTAAACAGTAGGATATCTAATAAGGATTTTTATATCTTAAGTGTAATATTTTTAGTTTTGAAAAGAAAAGTCTGCAATATTTCTGAGTGTCCATTTAGTCCAAGTAGCTAAATGTCATTTTCTTTTTTTTTTTAAAGAAATTTTATTGGATCTATTTTCATTCAATGGTAATCTCACAGAGTCCAAGTAAAAGATATATTTTTACAGATACAATTATAATGTTTTAAATCAGTTTAATCAAATTACATATCGAACATGAGCTAGTTGTCCGTACAGTTTCTTTAGACATTTATAAGATGACCCTCGAAATACATTGATATATTCAATACACTGTCTTGAAATTTGGTACATGGGTTCGTGCTACAAACAGCATTAAGCACCTCAAAAACAAAAAAAAACGACAAATACATCTTGTGAATAAAACACTTTGAAAAAATCAAATTTTTGCGACTTGTGACTCATATTCGTGGAAGACATCACATATCCTGAGGTATTCTAGTGTAAGAGTTCAGCACTATATTAATCTTGACCAAAGCAGTGCAGTTCGCCCAGAAGATAAATAAGATTGATGTAGTGAAGATTTCCCTTGTCCTCGTTGATGATCCAATGGTAAAGCAGGGTGTGTTTCATAATGAAGGAGACATGGGGAGATTTATTTGGAACATCTGTGAATGGTGCTCAAATGTTACAAAGAATGTCCCAGCCTGGCGTTTCATAAGGTGAGACATTCATGCATTCACATGCCTATCTTCGCAGCACTTCACAGCTACAACAGTGTGCACCCAACCATGACCGGGTGAGGGTGGACCATGGGACAGGCAGTGCATGTTTGTCTTATTAGGTAATAACTGTAATAGCAGACAGGGAGGCGACATGGGCTGCTAATACCCTCAAAGGTGCTTGTGAATGTGCAAATGTCTCAACTTTGATTATGAAACGGAATTTGTTCCAAATGGAATGTTTTTCTACTTAATTCCTATGTCCCTGATTAAGAAACCAGGCCCTGTGAATAGTGGTCAAATGTTACAAAGAATGTCCCAGCCTGACATTTCATAATTCGCACATACACATGCCCATCGTCACAGCCCACCCAACCATGACCGAGTAGAGGGTGGACATGGACTGGCAGTTTGTGTTTGTCTTATTACATAAAAACTGTAATAGCAGAAAGGGAGGCGACACTGGCTGAGAGGGATAGAGAGTACATATAAGTACTCTTTAAGAAAATTTGCTGTAAATCTACTCTGATTCTCAACTTTGCTTATGAAATGGAATTTGTTCCAAATGGGATGTTTTTCTACTTATTCCCTGATAATGTCCCTGATTATGAAACAGAGCCCAGCTGACTGTGCCACAGGCCAACATCCTAATTGAAGGAGATTGTGCTGATACACATTGTGGCCGAGTCCGTTGATAGAAGGACTCAGGTCGCTAGCAAGGGTCAGTCAGGATCCCCCCGCGTACTATCAGCCCTGTGCACAGTTAGCTATTGTGATCACATAGAGATTCTATCAACACTTCAAAGGCCAAGAAACGCTACATGGGAATCTACAGTAACAAGGAGTCTATGCAGTATAGCAAAACGTGCCTGTCATATTGTATCTCCTGTTATAGATACCCACTTAAGGGGTCAGATTTTTAGAAAATGCACAATTAGATTTACATTTCTGCACATTTCTCAAATTCTGCTGAATTTGAGTGAAAAATGATAAATACTGAGTATATCTGAGTGTATTTCGTATTTTATTCATTCAATAAATCTGTCTGATTATGATGAACTGTATTTTGAACACATCAGCCCACATCCCAATACTTTTTTTTAAAATCATGATTTCTGAGAATAGCATCCTCAATGTAATGTAATTCCTGAGTAAAAAAGTCTAAACTCAAAAGCTCAAAAAGAAATATACCGTATTAACCCGTTTATAAGCCTGGGCTTATATTAATTCGGGGCGGGCTTATAGCAGAGTGAAATAAACGGGGCAGGCTTATAAACGGGGCAGGCTTATAAACGGGGCAGGCTTATAAACGGAGCAGCCTTATAAACGGGGCAGGCTTATAAACGGAGCAGGCTTATAAACGGGGCAGGCTTATAAACAGGGCAGGCTTATAAACGGGGCAGGCTTATAAACGGGGCAGACTTACAAAAGGGGCAAGCTTATAAACGGAGCAGGTCTATAAACGGGGCAAGCTTATAAACGGGGCAGGCTTATAAACGGGGCAGGCCTATAAACGGAGCAGGCTTATAAACGGGGCAGGCTTATAAACGGGGCAGGCTTATAAACGGAGCAGGCTTATAAACGGGGCAGGCTTATAAACGGGGCAGGCTTATAAACGGGGCAGGCTTATAAACGGGGCAGGCTTATAAACGGGGCAGGCTTATAAACGGAGCAGCCTTATAACAGGGGCAGGCTTATAAACGGAGCAGGCTTATAAACGGGGCAGGCTTATAAACAGGGCAGATTTACAAAAGGGGCAGGCTTATAAAAGGAGCAGGTCTATAAACGGGGCAAGCTTATAAACGGGGCAGGCTTATAAACGGGGCAGGCCTATAAACGGAGCAGGCTTATAAACGGGGCAGGCTTATAAACGGGGCAGGCTTATAAACGGAGCAGGCTTATAAACAGGGCAGGCTTATAAACGGGGCAGGCTTATAAACGGGGCAGGCTTATAAACGGGGCAGGCTTATAAACGGAGCAGCCTTATAAACGGGGCAGGATTATAAACGGAGCAGGCTTATAAACGGGGCAGGCTTATAAACAGGGCAGGCTTATAAACGGGGCAGGCTTATAAACGGGGCAGGCTTACAAAAGGGGCAGGCTTATAAACGGAGCAGGTCTATAAACGGGGCAAGCTTATAAACGGGGCAGGCTTATAAACGGGGCAGGCCTATCAACGGAGCAGGCTTATAAACGGGGCAGGCTTATAAACGGGGCAGGCCTATAAATGGGGCAGGCCTATAAATGGGGCAGGCTTATAAACAGGGCAGGCTTATAAACGGGGCATAGTCAGGTAGATTGGTGCAACAATTGTTCAAATTGGTATGAAAGCATGAAATTTGGTACAGTGATAGATTTTGGTATGCTGATTAATTTTGGATATTGACCCATTCTGAAATATTGTTTTCTTGGGTTCTGTTGCCATGGTAACATTTTTTCAGTGAAATATTGGCCATTCCCTGGAAATACTGAATTCTAACCAATAATTTGATATGGTATACCCACATAAAGTAGTCTATGGAATAGTTCTCTAATTTTTCTAACTATTTCAGCTAATTATATGGTTGCTAGGCTATGTATGGTTGCTAAGCAACTGATAATATACTGAAATTTCTCCAAAATGGCTCATTTTATGTATATTTTATGGGGTAAGGCAATTATTTATGTTCTAAAATATAACATTTATTTAATGATAACATTTTCAGTGATATGCTTCAGCTTTTAGAATTTCCAAGATGGCTGCCAAATGGTTTTAAGATCCAAAATGGCTGATCAAAAGACCCTTCAGGCCCACTTCCTAGCTGACTTGACTTTAGTTTGCAAGCTCATTCATTGTTCATATCAGTATGTACTTCAACCAATTCTGAACATTAGAATAGATCTGAGAACCTGAAATTTGGTACAGAGATACATTTTAATATGATAATAAATTTTTATATTGACCCATTCTGAAAAGAATTATTCTCATGGCTTCTGTTGCCATGGTAACATATTTTTAACTAAAATTTCATCAATTTTCCTGGAAAAACTGATTTCTAACAGATAATCATTACCAATATACCAAAATAAAGCAGTTATGCAATAGTTCTCTAAATTAGGTAACTATTTCAGGCAATTCCATGGTTGCTAGGCTATTTATGGTTGCTAAGCAACTGAAAATATGCTGAAATTGATCTGAAATGACTCATTTAAAGCATTTTTTCTGGGTAAAATCTATTTTTAATGTACTAAAATGTCATATTTCTTTGATAATCACAATTTCGATGATATGCATCAACATTTAGAATTTCCAAGATGGCTGCCAAATGGTTCTAAAGTCCAAAATGGCAGATCGAAAGACCAGTTTTGCCTATTTCCTAGACATGAGCATGTTCATGGTACATTCAATTCAACACATTCTGACCATTGAAGTGACTCTCTTTCCTGTTCTGGACTAGATTCATAAGTAACATCAGTTACAAAAGCTCCTATTTTCAAAGCAAATTGGAAAGCTAAAAGTAAAAAAAGATCATGATTGGACTATGGCGCTTTGTTTTAGTTCTTGGGGGCATTTTCAAAGCAGTTCTTGAATACTCCCCAATGTGTGTTATTAACTATCTTAGCCACTTTAAAATAGATCTGAGAACCTGAATTTTGGTACATAAATTATATTAAAATAAATTATGGCATATATTATGAACTTTTTTCTCTCTTGATATAGCTATAAGAGGCTATTGAGGCTATTGAAGGTCTAGCATAGACTATTGCTAGGTAACCATATATCAAACTGGAACAGGGAACTGGGGGAATAACCAGTGGCCTTCCACTGGTGTGTAGGGGCAGTGTTCTCTAATGAGTTGCACATGGACACAGAGAGGTTAACTCCACACACCCTGATTACCAAATATGTGATGTGGCCTATCCATACTATATTAATTGTGGATTTATGACATGGACCCTGTACACAAATCCTTGAAAGACTTTTTACTTGCTGCATGTACAGGGCTCTAACTTTCACAGTGGTTTCCATTGGTATCGAGAAAAGTTACCTGGCTATTGGTTTCCCCAAAATCACTTTTTTCAAGGGAGGTGATTTTGAAGATTTTCAACAACCAATTTTGCGGCAGTTACCTTGCTGGGATGATTCAATATCTGTTTTCTTGTTTTGTTGGTGTATGAGAATGTGTGGAGGGAAGGCAGGGCAGTCCTCAAGGCCTCCTTAAGTGTATGGGTTTTCTTTTCCCTTTATTGGGAAGGGGGAAGGGGAGGGAGGGCAGAAAGGGGGAGATGGGGAAGGAGGGGGGGGAAGGAGTGTGAGGGAGACACAGAAAATCCCTGGATTCTATATTAATAATTGCTAGCAGTGATAGTTACTATTAAATTCCATTTCATTTGATGGGTAAGGGACAGAGAATATGTCATAATATAAAAAGATGTGCATACTGAGACATTTTTATCTGCAAGTCAGCATGGTGTTGAGGTCACCTCCTTGTACAGGTATGCTCAAAATCCAATATGGCTGCCACCAGGAAGCAAAATGTCCTATTTTAGCTCCTTTGCTCTAGACGGCCAGCATCTATCCGCCTATGTTTACATAGCGTAGCTTGAAAATTGAAAGTTTCAAACGATCCCCGATAAATTGGGTCCTTCGCTTCATACTTACGCCCGTGGAGGGATCTATGTTTCTTTCCCGTAAAACTGCGCTATTGTTACGCTCTATCGACATCATTGATAGTAATCTACCACTTGGACAGAAGGAATTGCTTCATACGGCCCTATTTTAAAAACGAACAAAAATTGTGGTTACCGCCTTACATACCGTGTCATGGGGGCTCACAAATAGTACCGATGACCCTACTGCTACCAGCGGACATGACCAACGCTTGTCAATAGAAGAATCAACAGCTTTGTGGGGAAGGGGGGTGGGTGGAGGCTATAGACGGTCAAATAGACTATAGAGAGAGGTGACAATAATCTTACTAAACTAACCAGCCAAGCAGTTACCATACACAAATTCTTGTGCGGATACTCCCCTGGATCTTAAAAAGGACCTAAATGAAAGCATCTCACAGAGCAAGTACATTTGATTTATTTTTTTGTAAACATCAACCATATAACATTGTTCTTTACGATGAGCCCATACTGTGACAACTAGAAAGAAGAGTAAATATTGAAGCTAAAATTCCATGTTAGTCAATATAGTAAAGTAAAGTCGGTGGGGAGTATGTTACTCCCAGGATCTAGCTGCACATGGTGGGTTCTCCATGTCCAACAGGGCATAGCAGATCAGTTACAATGAAATAAGTAATTAGTTGCTGGCCTCTATAAGTGGCGAAATAAAAAGGTGGTATTTGATGTTACTAACAATGATTGATCTTTAGAACGTATACCTGAAATGTATGTATTTGATGACTATAAATAGTCTACCAATATTGATAGGATTATTTCCCCAAAGGCTGCTTGAAAAGGAAAATCTGCTCACCAAGGGTGGTGAGACTTAGAGTCTCAGCCACGATTCAAGCGGGAGAAGATTTTCATTTGTCAAAATAAAGGAAATATATTTAGTTTTGTCACTCAGGTACTTCAGTGGAACACAACTGATTTGAATTACCACCTCATCACAACAAAAGATAACCTTGCACTACTCAGCAATAAACCAACTACCCATGCAGGCTTGACCTCATGCCAGTCAGAAAAAGCTAACTCCTGCCTGACAGTCAGTATTTCACAGTCTCAGGACTGTGGATAGTGATCAGTCAGACCTGAAGGTTTGTTTTGAATCAGGAAAACCATACAAATAAATTAAAATCCACCATTTTGCACACATGTATGTTGGGACCTCAACATTGCCTTGAGCCTCCCTTCCTCTATGCATTCTCAGAGTGCAACACACTATTTACAATGTTAAAGTGACACTTCTCACTGTTGTTGGCTAGATTATGGAGTAACGGAATTTCTACTTCATTTTCTAGTGTTTGATTCACCTTACCCTCCTAACTAACTCCTGTGGATATCAAAACTCTAACATTTATATCATATCAGATATTTGGTTAAACAGTGAGCAAAATCGTTTTTGGTTGCCAACCCCAAATGTCAAGCTATGTCAGAGTGGCAGTTGGGTTCTGGCATCTGGAGTTACATAATGCCAGGCTTGTCCATAGACTCCTGGGTTAAGACTAGTTACATCCATGGGCATTATTGAGTGGGGGCAGCACCTGACGGCTACTATTCTGTGATTTGAAAGCTGGTCTATTCATTAAACTTATTTAATGATTATTGAATGAGGAAACAATGTTGGGGCTCTATACTTTAGAAATTGTCATACATATCCTATATGGTTAGACTGAATAAGTTTCATGTGATTCTGTGACTACTCGTTTTAACTATCTTAGCCACTTTAAGAGGTGTTATGCCATAACCCAAGAGTTTCCCAGGGGGTAAGTCATGGTCAGTGGGTTGTTTTGCTGCATATTTAGGGCCTAAAATAAATTATTTTTGTTTCCAGTCACCTCATGGTATAAATTTGGGTTGGTTGGTCAGGAATCCATTTTTATTTTTTTTTATTTTATTTTTGGTAGCAGTGATAGAGACTTATCATATGTATCCAACCTTGCCATGGTGTTAAAAGAGTCATTGCCACATGTGCCAGAATGAATTTGATCAAATTTTACAAGATTCATTTAAATTGATAATTAATTCCATTCAATTGGTGCTAATTAATGCCCTAAAAAATGCTTCAGTCAGTTGCAATGTTTTCAGGTCGTTCAGGGACTGAACATAAAGTTAATTCTATTTTAGGCCTAGTGGTAGTAGCCAACCATAGTCCAACCCTGCCCAGCTCCAAAGACATACACCAGCGCACACCATGTGCATTTGATTCACGGCTCTTGTAGGTGCAGTGATGTCATGTCATATATCTGTATACCCACAGGAAGTATGGGAATTACAAGTACCAAGAACTTTTTTCTAGTCAGAGTAGAGGTACATATGAGGACATTTTCTGAACCAGTTTTAATGTTCTTTCCAATGGTGGTAATATCTTGGCCTTGTGGGGGGTACTTTTGGAGATGAAAATGAATCGGAAATGTATGTTCTTCTGACCTGTATTCCATATGTGCTGCCAGTCATTTTAACGAATTCTGTTTCCAGAATTTGATTCCACTTGGGTGCTGTCCATCTGGCACACTTTATCTCCAGCACTGCAGTGTGTTCATCTTCAGTCAGATCTGGTGTGTAGACTTGGTGAATGATATAGGGAACCTACAGCTTCCAACCCAGAATACTTGCTAATCAACATGCTAAATCCAGCTGAAAACAATTTTCTGCCAAACCCAAGATTGCAGACCCCAGTGAATGGGATTGGGAATGAAGTGTCAGACCCAAAGAAGTTATACCATATAGCAGAGATCTAACAGATGTCATCCTGGCATGCTCACTGATTCCTCACTATCTCCTTATACCCTTATGCTCAATCATAACACCATGTTGAATTGCAAATAAATGGTCACAATATGCACAATACCTATTATTCCCTCTCCATTACCAATCAAATCAATTGGAATTCCATATCAATTCTCCCCAAGTGGTTCCACATGGTGGATTGTACCCATATTTACATTACCATATCCACTAGACTTTAAATCATAACTATTCAGGGAGTTAGACCCGCTGACCGTGCCCCCTTTGTAGACAAATAAAGGATATATGATTGCCTAGGAATTGTATATGCTATGTAATATTTTAAAAGCAACATTCAATGCAGAAAAATGCCATAGCAACAGTAACCAAGGAACAATATTTGAGTATGGGTCTACTCTTAGAATGACCAAGGTCCTCAGATGTATTTGAACTTAAATTATTTACAACAAACGAACTCACAAACCAAATTCAAGTCAAGAATCACCAAAATTGTGATTATCAAATAAATTTGTGGGCATGAAAAGTACCAGAAAATATACATAAAATAAGTCATCTCAGATCAATTTCAGAATATTTTCAGTTGCATGGCAAGCCTACATAAGCCTAGCAACCATGGAATTGCCTGAAATAGTTACATAAATAATCTATTGCATAGACTACTTTATACAGGTATATTATTACATATTATTTGTTAGAAATCAGTATTTCCAGGGAATGGCCAAAATGTCACTAAACATGTTACTATGGAAACAGAAGCCAAGAGAATAATTTTTTTCAGAATGGGTCTATATCAAAAATTAATAAGCATAACAAAATCTACCTCTGTACCAAATTTCAGGCTCTCAGATCTATTTTGATGTTCAGAATTTGTTGTATTACACATATACCATGAATTAGCTTGCAAATCAAAGTCAAGTCAACTAGGAAATAGGCAAAACTGGTCTTTCGATCAGCCATTTTGGACTTTAGAACCATTTGGCAGCCATCTTGGAAATTCTAAATGTTGATGCATATCACTGAAATTGTGATTATCAAAGAAATATGACATTTTAGTACATCAAAAATAGATTTTACCCAGAAAATATGCTTTAAATGAGTTATTTCAGATCAATTTCAGCATATTTTCAGTTGCTTAGCAACCATAAATAGCCTAGCAACCATGGAATTGCCTGAAATAGTTACCTAATTTAGAGAACTTTTGCATAACTGCTTTATTTTGGTATATTGGTAATGATTATCTGTTAGAAATCAGTTTTTCCAGGAAAATTGATGAAATTTTAGTTAAAAATATGTTACCATGGCAACAGAAGCCATGAGAATAATTCTTTTCAGAATGGGTCAATATAAAAAATTAATTATCATATTAAAATGTATCTCTGTACCAAATTTCAGGTTCTCAGATATATTCTAATGTTCAGAATTGGTTGAAGTACATACTGATATGAACAATGAATGAGCTTGCAAACTAAAGTCAAGTCAACTAGGAAGTGGGCCTGAAGGGTCTTTTGATCAGCCATTTTGGATCTTAGAACCATTTGGCAGCCATCTTGGAAATTCTAAAAGCTGAAGCATATCACTGAAAATGTTATCATTAAATAAATGTTATATTTTAGAACATAAATAATTGCCTTACCCCATAAAATATACATAAAATGAGCCATTTTGGAGAAATTTCAGGATATTATCAGTTGCTAAGCAACCATACATAGCCTAGCAACCATATGATTAGCTGAAATAGTCAGAAAAATTAGAGAACTATTCGATAGACTACTTTATGTGGGTATACCATATCAAATTATTGGTTAGAATTCAGTATTTCCAGGGAATGGCCAAAATTTCACTGAAAAAATGTTACCATGGCAACAGAACCCAAGAAAACAATATTTCAGAATGGGTCAATATCCAAAATTAATCAGCATACCAAAATCTATCACTGTACCAAATTTCATGCTTTCATACCAATTTGAACAATTCTTGCATTTTTTTGCACCAATCTACCTGACTAGCAGGCTTATAAACGGAGCAGGCTTATAAATGGGACATGCTTATAAACGGGGCAGGCTTATAAACAGGGCAGGCTTATAAACGGAGCAGGCTTATAAACGGGGCAGGCTTATAAACGGGGCAGGCTTATAAACGGGGAAATACGGTATTCCTAGCTGATGAATCTAAGTAACATGTCAGTTGGCTGAGTGTAGATGATGTTCTAAAGCTCACCTGTGACATTGACCTATTAATCAGCGTCTGACAAACTGTTCCGTATCTAGGACAAGATTCAGATCAACGCCGAGTTTTAAAAAAACATCTGAGTGTATAGAAAATAGTGACAGATCCCTTTTAGACACCCTAAATATGTGATGTGTTTCAAGAAAATGAGTCACAATTCGCAAAATTCATATTTTTAAAAGTCATTTATTCACAAGATCTACTTTTTGGAATGTTTTCATTTTTTGAGTATCTAGTCAGATAGGTCTTATGAATACATAAACCAGATTTCAGGATAGTGTATTAAATATATCCATGCATTTCTAAGATCATCCTATGAAGTACATTTACCTACTTTACTAGTAATAGTTCACCCAAAAATATTGAAAACTTTTTTTTCAGAAATAAAAATATCAAACTTGAAATATAGAAATACTTATTTAATGTCCTTAATGTTTGCGACCATTGGCATCGGGTGGATCTCCTCTTTTCAAATGTTATGGTATCTCAAAATCTATTTTTTGCGACTTATGACTCATGTTCCTGAAACGCATCATATATAGTTCTAACATAAGGGTCAGATTTTCAGAAAATGTACAATTCGCCTTTACCAATCCTATCAAATAACTCAAATTTAAGACAAAAATGAGCTTCAAAATGCGGTTTAACATAACAGAACTGATACTTTAAATCAATACGATACCAAATATACTCAGTATTCTTCATTTTTCAGTCTAATTCAGCAGAATTTACTAAATATGTAGATCTGCCAATTGTACATTTTCTGAAAATCTGACGCATAAACATATATATAATTATGCCCTCTTCCAGGCTTTGGATTGTGTGATATCAGTCTTTGATTCCAGAAATATGGTGTGAAATGAGGATGAAAGAGAAAATAAAAGAATGAGTTCAGAAGATAGCAGGACTATAGAAGTGTGTGATAGTCAGATTGCACCTGTATTACGTCAGATTGACCCGCGGGGGGGGGGGGAGTAGCTAAAGAGCTAACGATCGCTTAATAGTATCAGTTACACATATCATACAATATATATCATATACCGTATTCCCTTGAATTACCACCTCCGGCGCTAATTGGGTCAGATTTTCAGAAAATGCACAATCTACATTACAATCTAAATTAGAGTGAGAAAATGATAAATACATAGCTAAGAAATTCGGAAAATGTACATTTTGCCTTCACGAATCCTCTCAAATAACCCACATTTAAGACGAAAATAAAGTTCAAAATGCAGTTTAACATAAGCAGACAGATTTATTGAATGAATATACAATACAGAATACACTCAGATATACTAGGCCTAAGTATTTATCCTTTTTCACTCCAATTTAGCAGAATTTGAGAGATGTGTAGAAAAGTAGATTGTACATTTTCTGAAAATCTGACCCATATGTATATATATATATATATATATATATATATATATATATACCGGATACAAAATAAAAGCCGGTCATATACAGGTAAGATATGTACATAAAGTCACACGCATCGGTATATAAATATATCTTTTGCACATATTTGGATGCATGCAATCACTTTGAAAATGCTCGCAACCCACCAATAGGGGATTTGCATAGCCGCCATTTTGAATCCTGATTCGCATGGAATTATGGGACTAATGATACAGTATAAAATCTATAGAAAACTTGCCATGTTCAGCATGGAGTATTTATCGGTACTCCAATGTCAAACGTTCATGTGTGTTTTACACGTTTTCGTAACAAAAGCCCCCATCTTTCCCATCATGCATTTGGATTTTCATAGATCATTTATACAAGCTACGATATTAGTGACAGCAATCTTGCAATTTTTTATCAAAATAATGCCAAATATTTGTACGTCAGATTTCAACACAATCCATCCCAGGATGCACTATAACAGACATGCCCAGTGGCACATGCAAATCCCCTATTGCCAATATGTATACTAAATAATGTTGCTGTCGACGTGGTTATAGATGGAGGGTAGAACCTATATTTAGATAGTCGCTTATGGGGAAATACTTTACGTGGATGATGGTAGCCATTATCATAACGTCCTTCAACCATGTTATCCAGCAATAGGCTCATCTGATGAGCCGAGCCTCTATCACTATTCCTTGTAGGGATAATAATGTCCGTGACCAAGACAATTCACTCGAGTGCTCGATGAGCGACTCAGCTCTGACGTCGAGATTCGTATATGGGTCAGATTTTCGGAAAATGTACAGTTCACCTTCGCCAATCGTCTCAAATAACCGAAATTTCTGATTAAAATTAAGTTCAAAATACAGTTCAACCTAACCAAACAGATTGCTAGAATCAATGCAATACCGAATATACTCGAATTTACCTAGTATTGACCAAATTGCAGCCTAATTTAGCAGAATGTACTAAATGTGTACAGTTGCCAATTGTACATTTTCTGAAAATCTGACCCATATGTCCCCGCTCTGCAAACGTAGATGTTAACGCAGCTCATCTAGCATAGGATATGTTGAGGTTTCCCGCTTGTGTTGGATAGGGAGTATTGAATATACTATTACTGCAACAACTCAAAGGCTTTGTCACTACACGGTTGCTATATATGGGTAAGTTTTTTACAAAATGTACAATTCACCTTCACCAACCCTCTCAAATAACCCACATTTAAGATAAAAATGAGCTTCAAAATGCTGTTTAACATAACAGAAGTCATACTTTAAATCAATGCAATATCAAATACACTCAAATATACCTAGTATCGACCATTTTTCAGTCTAATTCAGCAGCATTTACTAATGTGTAGAGCTGCCAATTGTACATTTTCTGAACTCTTACCCATATATATAATATAGCCAGTCTAGCAGGCTTTAAATTGCATCGTTAAATTGTGTTCTAATGGATCTGCCCTTGGCCCCTAATAAAAACCCTTTGAATGCATGGGTCAGATTTTCAGAAAATGTACAATTCGCCTTCACCAATCCTCTCAAATAACCCTTATTTAAGACGAAAATAAAGTTCAAAATACAGTTCAACCTAACCAAACAGATTGCTAGAATCAATGCGATGCCAAATATACTCAGATTTACCTAGTACAAATTGCAGCCTATTTTAGCAGAATTAATATGTACAGCCGACAATTGTACATTTTCTGAAAATCTGACCCGCATGCACTTCCACTTATTTATTCTTATTTATGATCTCTATTCATTCTTTAATCATGTAATAATCTAGTGTTGAAGAGAAACTATGACCATATGATGGAGTTATAATATTGTATTATTATTATTTGAAATTTGATCTGAAGTCATTGCAGCACAAAGAAGCCCATGTGCCTTTCTTTCTTTCGTCTAAATTCTATCGTAGTGATGACTTCAACCAAACTAGTCGTTCCAAGTAATTACTGATATTTTTTAGCAGAATTCGAACAAGGATCTATAGGATCAGATCTTCAGAAAATGTACAAATCACCTTCACCAATCTTCTCAAATAACTCACATTTAAGACAAAAATGAGCTTCAAAATGCAGTTTAACATAACAGAACTGATACATTAAATCAATGCGATACCAAATATACTCAGATATACCAGGTAGTCATCATTTCTCAGCCTAATTTAGCAGAATTTCCTAAATGTGTAGAGCTGCCAATTGTACATTTTCTGAACATCTGACCCTATACCACCCAACTGAACATTGAGTGAGAGAAGGGAGAGCACATAGAAATAGAGACGAGCTCCATCAAGCGGAGAATAGGTGTGTGACATGCAAGGAGACGATCAGTGCCAGGCCCCAAACGTTTGTTGTTTTCCAGCGTTAGGTTTGGCCCACCACCCAGACCATATGGGGGAAAGCTTGAAAGTCAAGTCAGCCAGAGGTCATGAGTTCGATTCTCGATTGTAGCGTCATTCCTTGTTTTTTTCTTATTTTTGTTATATCATATTACATAATTAGAATGTAATAGTGATTAATTTAACATCAAAGCCTCCGGTCTCAATTCATTCCTCTTTAAATACAATAGTCATTATTATTTCGAGCATACATTCATAGTCATTCATGAATTATATTCATAATATAACATTTTTTCACACATTATTCTTGAATTTCTTCTTGTTTTATGGCATGTTCACACTCAGGTTCAAACCCTCAGATCAGATGTTGCGGTGTTAATGGAATTATAATGGCACTTTGGGTTTGAGGCGAGTGGTTTTCCCTCCGTTTGAAGGGACTCTCTCATCTTTGGGCCTAGACTGTTCAGATTGACCAAAAGCACAAGATTCTACATAATTGGGTCAGATTTTCAGACAATGTACAATTGGCAGCTGTACACATTTAGTAAATTCTGCTAAATAAGGCTGCAATTTGGTCAATACAAGCTTAAATTCGAGTATATTCAGCATTACATTGATTCAAGCAATCTATTTGGTTAGGTTGAACTGTATTTTGAACTGTATTTTTGTCTGAAATTTGGGTTATTTGAGAGAATTGGTGAAGATGAATTGTACATTTTCTGCAAACTTGACCCACATATAGGTAGCAGACTTTGAATTCATAGTACCGAAAATTTAAAATGAAAACACATCATCATATATACGTTTAGCACCTGACAATTTAGCACCAAAATCAAAAACTGACATTGTAGTTTAGGTTTATAACTGGTTGCGATCTATAATGGAGAGAGACCAGTGCTGGAGTCCGCGACGGTCACTGACCGTTCTTTAGTGGAGAAGCCCATGAAAAGAGTTTCCAGCAGTGGTTGGATTAGCAGGTATGTTGGTGGGTCAGATTTTCAGAAAATGTACAATTGGCCTTCACCAATCCTCTCAAATAATCCACATTTAAGACCGAAATGAGCTTCAAAATGCAGTTCAACATAACAGAACTGATACTTTAAATCAATGCGATACCAAATATACTCAGATATACCCAAAATTTATCATTTTTGTAGCAGAATTTAACAGAAGTTACTAAATATGTAGAGCTGCCAATTGTACATTTTCTGAAAATCTGACCCTGGTAGGAGATGAGCAGGTAGCACTGGACAGACATCAGGAGGTGTGAATATATGTGTATAGTATTTCACACCTGGGTCTAGTATTAGTAAGAAGGACAGTAGTATATGGTATATGGGTCAGACTTTCAGAAAATGTACAACTCAACTTCACCAATCTTCTCAAATAACCGAAATTTCAGACGTGAATAAAGTTCAAAATACAGTTGAACCTAACCAAACAGATTGCTAGAATCAATGCAATGCCGAATACACTCTGATTTACCTAGTATTGACCAAATTGCAGCCTATTTTAGCAGAATTTACTAAATGTGTACAGCTGCGAATTGTACATTTTCTGAAAATCTGACCCATATAGGACTCTTTGTGTGTGTATGGTCAATATAGTGCATATAATAAGAAACATATTCTTGATTTTTACCGTGGGAACACCGCAGATGTAAAGAATTTCAGAAAATGTACAATTCGCCTTCACCAATCCTTTCAAATGACCCTAATTTAAGAGAAAAGTGACGTTCAGTTCAAAATATGCTTTAACGCAATGAAAGAGACACAACACCAGATATGTACAAGTTAACTAACGAGTTGGTTGAAGGAGCGTCAATATTGCATGAGGTGCGTAGCAACAGTGCAATATTCTAAGCGACTGAAACCAACGAGTTAGTTAACAGATTTATTATACATGCTTTCAATCATGAAAATAGAAAAGAATTGAGTCATAAATTTGAACTTTACCAGTAATCTTAGCAAAAAACCCCGATTTGTTGCCATGACAACCCCATGTAAATCACTAGTGAAATACGCACTTTGCGTAAATCACTCTAGCTATGTTGTTTTCAGAGCAATGCGTGTATAATAAACTCTAATATACCCATTGTTCATAATGTTTCAGTCTAATTTAGCAGAACTTACCAAATTTGTAGAGCTGCTGATTGTACATTTTCTGACAATCTGACCCATTATATATATATTATATATATAAATGATATTTTTAGCAGGGATTATCCAGGCTCCAGATTAGAGCAGCAAAGAAATGCACTGTGGTAAGAAACTTATGCAATATCTATGCAATCATGAATCTACCATCAATCCCTAATGAGGACTGGCAGATCTTAATTGCGTGTGGTCAAGGGAGTTGTATTTAGTAAAGTGTTGAATGCTAGTCTGTGAATAATTGAATGGTGTGGGAAGAAGTAGTGCAATGGTTCGGGCTTAGCCTCCATCTAAGAAAGGTGTGGGATAATAAGGACAATATATACGGGTCAGATTTTCAGAAAATGTACAATTGGCAGCTGTATACATTGAGTAAATTGTGCTAAATTAGGCTGCAATTTGGTCAATACTAGGTAAATTCGAGTATATTCAGCATTGCATTGATTCTAGCAATGTGTTTGGTTAGGTTGAACAGTATTTTGAACTTTATTTTCGTCTGAAATATGGGTTTTTTGGCGAATTCGAATTGTACATTTTCTGAAAATCTGACCCATAATGAACATATCCTACGGTAACTACGGATGCAAGTCCAGTCAACATATTACAAGACAGATAACAATCAAAGTATACAACACAAAATAATGAATTTAAACATAAACTTATAGCAAAAGCTATTGACATGGAACAGACACTATAACAATCACTTAATTAGTACACTTATTCATACTTCATTTCCATTTATTTGGGTGATCTGGAAGACCTGATTTACAGATGGTTGATAATGTCACTTTCCTGATTTTCTTCTGATTCAATATGTATAAATGTTGTATGTATGATCAGAATTCGGAATAAAAATCTTGATATATATGGGTCAGATCTTCAGAAAATGTACAATTGGAAGATCAACACATTTAATAAATTCTACTAAATTAGACAGGAAAATGGTCAATACTACGTATATCTGAGTATATTTAGTATTGCCTTGATTCCAACAATCTGTTAGGTTATGTTGAACTGTATTTGGAACCTGATTTTTGTCTTTAATTTGGGAATATTCGCGAGGATTGGTGAAGGCGAATTGTACATTTTCTGAAAATCTGGCCCATATAGAAGTAGTGCAAAGGTTCGGGCTTCTCCCTCTAAGACGAGCGCACTGCAATGGTCTTACAGTGGGTCAAGTTTTCAGAAAATGTACAATTGTCCATCACCAATTCCCTCAAATAACCCAAATTTAGCACAAAAATTAGGTTCAAAATACAGTTCAACATAACCAGACAGATCTATTGAATGAATACAATACGGAATACACTCAGATATTGTCATTATTTATCATTTTTTATCCTAATTTAGCAGTATTTGAGAGATGTGTAAAATTTTAGATTGTGCATTTTTCTGAAAATTTGACCCTTGTATGTGGGGAACATTCGAATGTGATGCAGACAATAATCTGGGTTTCCATTCCCAGAGAAAGTGTATTAACCTCGGTGTTACATTAATTCCCTATGTCTGTCAAGTCTGACATCAACTGTATCGTCTCCTACTCCACCTCTAATTTCCGGACATATTGGATCAGGATGTATCCTGGGGGATGTCCTTCTCTACTTTATAGACATCTTTCAACCTTTACAGTGGTTGGAGGACATTATAAACTAAGAGATGGTATAAGGGTCAGATTTTCAGAAAATGTACAATTGGCAGCTGTACACATTAAGAAATTCTGCTAAATTAGGCTGCAACTTCGTCAATACTAGGTAAATTCGAGTATATTCGGCATTGCATTGATTCTAGCAATCTGTTTGGTTAGGTTGAACAGTATTTTGAACTTTATTTTCGTCTGAAATTTCGGTTATTTGAGAGGATTGGTGAAGGTGAATTGTACATTTTCTGGCGATTTCACCCATAAGATTGACAGTTACGTTGTGAATATTGCTTGCGGTAGCTGTCTTGCAGAGCAATGTTACATCATACCCATCTGCGAGATATTCAATAATGGAAATATGACCATGATAAACCTATTATGTACTCTGGGTTTATATAGCTCAGACCAAATTTAATAAATTATGAGTGTTTAAGTAATAACACTATCCCTGCACTAAAACCAAAACCTTTGTCTAGCTTTAAGGGTGGTCTCCACTGGCTGCGGTAAGCTCTGTGGTAAGCCTTGCAATGGTGTTGTGCTGGTTCTGTAGGTGGAGAGGAATGACGAGGTCCTGCCTACATGGTTCACTGGCCATGTAGGCAGGACCTTGCCACTTCTCACTATCAGCTTACCGCAGAGCTTACTGCAGAGCTTACTGCAGAGCTTACTGCAGAGCTTACTGCAGAGCTTACCGCAGAGCTTACCACAGCCAGTGGAGACCACCCTTTCAGGTAGAAATTTTTTTTCTAAGGGTGGTCTCCACTGGCTGTGGTAAGCTCTGCGGTAAGCCTTGCTGTGATGGTTCTGTAGGTGGAGAGGAGTGTGCCCAGTGAATCATGTAAGGAGGATCTTTTTACTCCTCTCCACCTACAGAACCAGCACATCACCATCGCAAGGCTTACTGCAGAGCTTACCGCAGCAAGTGGAGACCACCCATTAAGGTTGGTCTCCACTGGCTGGGGTAAGCTCTGCAGTAAGCTCTGTGGTAAGCCTTGCGATGGTGCTGTGATGGTGCGAAGTGGTGAGAACCTGCCTACATGGACAGTAATCCATGTGGGCAGGACCTTGTCATTCCTCACCACCTACAGAACCAGCACAACACCATCGCAAGGCTTACCGCAGAGCTTACCACAGCCAGTGGAGACCACCCTTTATTCCTCAAAGTAAATGCACAGCGTCAGCAAATGTTGACATGGGGAAGGCGTCCAGAGGTAATTGAATTAAATACACAAGCCTCACTAAGCCTCAAGCATTTATACACTTTAACAGGTAAGCAGAGATTAAATGTAGAACTAGCATTTCAAGGGCTTAACGTTCAAACCAGAAATAAAGGAATTTACTCAATAATATATGAACATGAGTAAGGCAGGTAAAATACAAAGCTACAGAAACAATAATAAAGCGCGGTACTGTTTTATCACTATTGGGTCAGATTTTCAGAAAATGTACAATTCAACTTCACCAATTCTCTGAAATAACCGAAATTTCAGACGAAAATAAAGTTCAAAATACAGTCCAACCTAACCAAACAGATTGCTAGAATCAATGCAATGCCGAATAAACTCGAATTTACCTAGTATTGACCAAATTGCAGCCTAATTTAGCAGAATTTACTAAATGTGTACAGCTGCCAATTGTACATTTTCTGAAAAACTGACCCTAACATACGCGTCTAAGGTATGAAAGTAAAGGTATTTTTCCAAATGTACCACGTTTAGAAAAAAAATAAGATGTACCATGTTTGACGTGAATAAGATTTTGTCCAAAAACAAACAAAAAAGAAATAATAATTTGATATCCTTGTGGTTATCCATTCATTTTCCCCTTACAGAAACTGATTTTGAAAGAAATAATCATCTGATGTTATATTTCTATTTTAAACAATGATACGAGTTGAGTACCAGATTTACCCAAATATTTATGTGGCCAAAAAGAAGAAAATTCCCCCAATTCAGTTATTACAAACGTAGTGTTTCTGCTAAAAATCAGTATGCAGTAATATATATGCTTCCCTATCTAGTACAACTTTATAAGAAACAGTCTAGGCCAAAGTTGAGAG
This sequence comes from Sthenelais limicola, assembly GCA_942159475.1. Taxonomy (NCBI): domain Eukaryota; kingdom Metazoa; phylum Annelida; class Polychaeta; order Phyllodocida; family Sigalionidae; genus Sthenelais; species Sthenelais limicola. The sequence goes on from OW804098.1 coordinate 12,929,432, forward strand.
AGTCCCTTCAGACGAAGGGAAAGCCTCTCGCCTCAAACCACAGAGTGCCATTATAATTCCATAAAGACTGCAAAATGTCATTATATTCCCATTAAAACGCCGAGTTCTGGGTTAGGAAACAGATTAGCGAAGTAGGCTGACATACCATTCTTATCTGATCTGAGGGTTTGGACCTAGAGTGGAAAGACGATATGAATTAGAACAACTTTGATACATGATAACTCTACCATTAGATTCGTGCATATTCTCGACTTTCGTTTGGAAGTGGTTTCAGGTTTCGCTCTCATATGGGTCAGATTTTCAGAAAATGTACAATTCACCTTCACAAATCCTCTCAAATAACCCACATTTAAGACAAAAATGAGCTACAAAATGCAGTTTAACATAACAGAACTGATACTTTAAATCAATGCGACACCAAATAATATACTTAGATATACTCGGTATTCATCATTTTTTAGCAGAATTTAGCAGAATTTCCTAACTGTGTAGAGCTGCCAATTGTAAATCTTCTGAAAATCTGACCCATATCCTCATCCAGACTCTTGTGTCTTCAGCATAGAGAAGGTATCACAAAGGAGGAGGATGTAATTACAGGGAGGGTTGGTTCTCTTGTGTATCAAGTCTGCATTTGTTTTAATGACCTTTGCTTTATAACTGCCTTGTTGTTAGAAGACTAAAGTCCGGTAGCGAGGGAGATCGTCTTTTCATTTCCTGCTGTATAGTTAATTTATATATTCCGACACCTTCGGTCTTCAGGGGATTCAAGTCCAGTTGGCTGTCTCTATGGCTCGATGATATGGGTCAGATTTTCAGAAGATGTACAATTGGTAGCTGTACACATTTAGTGAATTCTGCTAAAAAAACACAGTAAAAATGGTCAATACTATGTATATCTGAATATATTTGATATTGACTTCGTTCAAACAATCTGTTTTTATATGTTGAACTGAGTTTTGAACCACATTTTTGTCATGAATTCGGGTTTTGTGAGAGGATTGCTGAAGGTAACTTGTACATTTTCTGACGATCTAACCCATATAGAACTTGACTTCGGGACTGCAGTTGCTTGGTTCTGCACCTTGCTGATCTTGTCAGAATAGTGGATTCGCATATGCCACTGCGCATGTCTGTTAAAGTGCATCCTGGGATAGATTCTGATGAAATGTGACGTACAAATATTTGGCAACATTTTTATCGAAAATTGCAAGAATGTTTACACCAATATCATAGCTTTTATGAATAGTCTTATGAAAACCAAATGCATGATGGGAAAGATGGGGACTTGTACCATGGAAACATGTATAACATATGGATATTGACATTAATTAGAGCATTGATCAATAGTCCATGCTGAACATGACATATTTTCTATAGATTTTATACTGTACCAATTAGTCCCATAATTCCATGCGAATTAGATTTCAAAATGGTGGCTATGCAAATCCCCTATTGAATCATTCAATAGTTGAGGCCAGGACTGATTCTGCTACAGTTACTTCAGGGTCAGTTTTTCAGAAAATGTACAATTCGCCTTCGAATTTTGCAGAATGTACTCAATGTATACAACTGCCAATTGTACATTTTCTGAAAATCAGGCTATTATGAGAATATTGGTACGGTACTATATATGTGTATGGCAATGTCTATGACCTGAATACAATATTTTTATAATCAAAATCAAGTCAAAAGGCCCCCAAATAACTTACTTCGGTAGTGCTTCAGTTTGTATTAGGGTCAGATTCTCAGAAAATGTACAATTCACCTTTGCTAATCCTTTCAAATATCCCAAATTTCAGACAAAAATCAGGTTCAAAATACAGTTTGACATAACCTAATAGATTGTTTGCATCAAGGCAATACCAAATATACTCAGATATACCAAGTATTGACCACTTTTACTGTCTAATTTAGCAGAATTTACTAAATGTGTAGAGCTGCCAATTGTACATTTTCTGAAAATCTGACCCAGCAACACTTCTCCATCTGCACTCCGCTCAGTTTCCGTTACAAGAGGTAGTTGGGATATAAGTTATATGGGTTAGATTTCCAGAAAATGCACAATCTACATTTCTACACATCTCTCAAATTCTGCTAAATTAGAGTGAAAAATGATAGAATACTGAGTATATCTGAGTGCATTCCGTATTGTATTCATTCAATGAATCTGTCTGGTTATGTTGATCTGTATTTTGAACGTGATTTTTGTCTTAGATTTGGGTTTTTTGAGGGGATTCATTAATGCCAATTGTGCATTTTCTGAAAACTTGACCCATATCTCCAGATATTGTGTTTGTATAGGAAATAGGGTAACACTTAATCCACCTTGAACTTGGAAAATCATTTTGCACTGACAAGGGTGCAGCGGCATCGATTTGTCTATTGATCCCAGTACCAAAATGCTCAGATTAGTTAAATAGCTAAGTTAAATTGAACTACGTGTACATACATTGTTCCATTAAGATCGCCTTGACATACATGGGTCAGACTTGCATAATGTCTTTGAATCTTTGAATAATCATAATAATAACAGATTTTTATTTCCAAGTCAAATTTACGATAAGTGTTATGCAGTTCAATGTTAAATCAAATTATTAGAATGGATTATGGATTATGGATCGAAATTGGAGTGGTCTCTGTAAACCTCACAGCTCTTCCAAGCTACCCCTTGATTTTGATTACTTAAACATATAAGAAAGGTAGTAGGTAGTACAAGTATACAGGTAAAACTAAAAAGAAAGAGTAGTACAGAGTACAAAGTAAGCCTACAATAGTGTATATGGTCAGATTTTCAGAAAATGCACAACTGGCAGCACAACTGTACACATTTATTAAATTCTGCTAAATAAGGCTGCAATTTGGTCAATGCTAGGTAAATTCAAGTATATTCGGCATCGCATTGATTCTAGCAATCTATTTGGGTAGGTTGAACTGTATTTTGAACTTTATGTTCATCTGAAATTTCGATTATTTGAGAGAATTGGTGAAGCTGAATTATACATTTTCTGAAAATCTGACCCATAAAATGCCACCACAATAGCAATACGATTATGGCACAACGAAAACCACTTCATAAAGCTATCATTCACATCACAAAGACTGTTGAAATATGAGGGTCAGATTTTCAGAAAATGTACAATTGACCTTCACCAATCCTCTCAAATAAACCACATTTAAGACAAAAATGAGCTTCAAAATGCAGTTTAACATAAAAGAACTGATACTTTAAATCAATTCGAAACCAAATATACTCAGATATACCCGGTATTCCTAATTTTTCAGCCTAATTTAAGATAATTTCCTAAAAGTGAAGAGCTGCCAATTGTACATTTTCTGAAAATCTGACTCATGAAGGAAAAATCCTGGAATCACTAGGCCTTTGATATTCCGATCTTTATCATTTGTTCTTTATCATTACATGAGCCAAAATAATGAATGCTGGATTCAATCCTGATTTCAGCGATAGCAAATTCATCCCTTTAACTACAGTTATGTTATGTTTTATTATTCATCCCAGTGACATTTCTATATGGGTCAGATTTTTAGAAAATGCACAATCTACAGTTCTACACAAATTCTGCTAAATTAAAGTGAAAAATGATAAATACGTAGTATATCTGAGTGTATTCTGTATTGCATTAATTCAATGAATCAGTCTGGTTATGTTGAACTGTATTTTGAACCTGATTTTTGTCTTAAAAGTGGGTTATTTGAGGGGATTGATGAAGGCGAACTGTACATTTTCTGAAAACCTGACCCAAATACTCTAATTTCCATCAATGTGAGCCCGTCTCTCACAGCAGGCTTACAAATGTGGCATCATTATTTTGGGAGAAGTGCGACATCTTCCCGAAGAAGAAATTTGGTCTAGGAAGGGTTTCCACTATAAATAGCTGAGCATATTTGCCTCATCTCCTCCTCCTCCAAGTGACTGACACGAAGCAAAGGGGCTGCTGCACTTGGCCCTTAACAAAGGCACATATGGGTCAGATTTTCAGAAAATGTACAATTCACCTTCACCAATCCTCTCAAATAACCCACATTTAAGACAAAAATGAGCTTCAAAATGTAGTTTAACATGACAGAACTGATACTTTAAAACGACACGGTACCAAATATACTCAGATATACCTGGTATTCATCATTTTTCAGCCTAATTTAGGAGAATTTCCTGAATGTGTCAAGCTGCCAATTGTACATTTTCTGAAAACTTGACCCACATATGGCTGAGCCTACAGCAGGGGATTCTATAGGCAGTTCCTCACATCAAAGACGGGTTGGGTTCATCTGCCTCGGGGATACATGTATAGGTTGTTGGCCTCCAATAGTCAAGCAAAACTAGTATTGGAGTAAATTGGGGAAGGGTCCAAGAGTGCAATCTACAAAAGAGTCCAGGTGCTCGCTTTACTACTCAAGTATAAAGCAATATAGTTGTCAACAAGTGGGTCAGATTTTCAGAAAATGTACAATTCACTTTCACTAATCTTCTCAAAAAACCCAAATTTCAGACGAAAATAAAGATCAAAATTCAGTGTAACCTAACCAAACAGATTGCTAGAATCAATGCAATGCCGAATATACTCGAATTTACCTTGTATTGGCCAAATTGCAGCTTAATTCAGCAAAATTTACTAAATGTGTACAGCTTCTTAGATTTTCTGAAAATCTGACCCAAGTATGAAACCAGATCGGAATTATAATAATTACCATTATTATACACACATTCACTTCTGAGGCCCGATAGCCGTTCATTACTTGTAACGTGGTTATGGACTAGTACATTACCAGCACATTGTCATCCCGACGCAAGTTTGGTGACGCAAGATTGCCGACGCAAGTTTGCCGGAGCGAGTGCTATTTCCTCGACCGTTTCACCTGTTTCTAGTTATATTCCTCTTGTAAGAAAACCAGATATGGTAAATTATATTATTATCTTTTTAATTAAGCACCTTTTACATGCAAAATTAGGCATGTATAATAATCAACTTATAGGACTCTGTTTTCACACTGACGCTCAAGTAAAGAACTCGATCAATGATCTCGTTCTTTACTTACGCGCCGTGCATCAACTCGTCCAATAAGTGCTAATTAAGTCAAAACGTGGCATTTGTTGAATCTATAATAGAATTTACGGTGGGTATCATCATGCAGTAAGCAATTTCTGTTTGAAAAAATCGTACTCAGCCAGTGTAATGTTTTATACAGAACTTCTCTCAACTAATCCAAGGATATGGGTCTATATACATTCTGTAATCTTAACAGGAATATATCGCCATATTGCTCGCCATATTGGACTCGTTTTCCACTCAGACGCGTAAGTAAAGAACTCGATCTACGATCTCATTCTTTACTTACGCGCCGTGCATCAACTCGTCCAACAAGTGCTAAATATTGGGAGACTTATCGTGGAACTTTCATGATAGATGCATTATGCAATCTACAAAAGAGCCCAGGTGTTTGCTTTACAACTCATGTATAAGGGTCAGATCTTCAGAAAATGTACAATTGGCAGCTGTACATATTTGGTAATTTCTGCTAAATCCTGCTAAAAAAATGATAAATTCTGGGTATATCTGTGTATATTTGGTGTCGCATTGATTTAAAGTATGAGTCCTGTTATGTTAAACTGCATTTTGAAGCTCATTTCTGTCTTAAATGTGGGTTATTTGAGAGGATCGGTGAAGGCGAATTTACATATTCTGAAAACTTGACCCATTATATATAAATCAATATAGTTGTCAACAAGTATGAAACCATATCTGCCTGCTGATGTACTCACGACCGATGTGAAACAATTATAATAATTACCAATATCGGGAGACCTATCGGGAGACTTTCAAGAGAGATGCATTATGTAATTACCTAATGGACTGATTTCTAAAGTGGTGGGATATATAATATGATAAAATGCAAGACAAGAATTTAGTTGTGACCAAGGAGAAAACGGTTTCCCCCGACTATTCCATTTCTATTATAGGGCCTATATGCCTATACAAAAAATGCCCCCCCTCCTCCTCCGATACTCCACACGGGAAAATGTCTATTATGCGTTGTCCAGGACTCTAGTTGTCATGGTGCGTTACTAACGCTGTGAAAATTAGAAGACGTCACTAGTATATTATTGCCTCGTTGCCGGCATCGGCATCGATAGGCCTATACTTTCCCTAAGTTACACCAATATTATCTTCCTTATTTAAATACAAATGTTGATAAAATTAAATACATTAAAAGCATGCCCTTTCTGAATTTTAACATCTTGGCAATGTATTTGGAGTAGAAATAGCGTTTTTTTATTACTTCGCCGAGCGTAATTTCCCCGCGATGTGCCTGCCACAACCCAATAGGATCAGGTACAATGTACAACCATCGCTACACATTTAGTGAATCTTGCTAATTCACTCTGAAAATGAAAAATACTAGCTATATCTGAGTATATTTGGTGTTACATTGACTGAATGAATCTGCTTGGTTATGTTAAACTGTATTTTGACCCTCATTTCTTTCTCAAATCTGAGAGGAATGGTGCAGGTGAATTGTACATTTTCTTACAATCTGACCCAATAATGTAGGCCTACTTTGGCGATATTTTTGTTTACTTAGGCCTACTGAAAAGTTTCGCTCATATATGCCTTTTCTAAAGACTGACCTTGATACAAACACTTATTTAGGGGTAGAAAAGCATGCTCTTTCTGAATTTCATGTTTTTGGCAATTTATCTTGAGTAGAAATAGCGATTTTTATCAATGTGTGGGAGCGTAAAATCCCCGCGATGTGTATGCGAATGCGTCTGAAATTCAGGTAGGAGGATGCTGAGTTGTGTTTTCCATTTATACCCTGAACGCGGACGTTTCTACAGCAGGCAAAAACTGGAATCTATATAAGGTTTCCAAGTACGAGCGCCTTCAGCGCTTGTACCGCCTTCGGCGGGGGAATCCTTAAAAAATAATACTATATCTAGAAAGGGAAGTGGTGAGACATAGCTTAAAGACCCTGCACACACCCAGCCGATTTGCCTCCCGATTGCCCCCCGATTTGGATCTCCTGATGAATCCTATGATCTCACTTCAAGTCCTGGTTTATGTTTTTGAAATATCATAAACCAGGATTGGAAATGAAATCGTAGGATTCATCGGAAGACCCAAATCGGGGGGCAATCGGGAGGCAAATCGGCTGGGTGTGTGCAGGGCTTAAAGCTTGTCCTGTGACCTGTGATCTTTCTACTTTTTTTATCGGGAGTCATATATACGCACTGGATTAATTTTCTTATGCCAGCGCCGAGCAGGGAGGCAGCTGGGTCGTCTGGCAATATTGGCAACCTTTCCTCTGGGGTTATCAATGCACCAATCCCTTTCAACAATTCAAGAATAGCTCCGGCCCAAGGTTACACATGTATTCCAGGTATATGAGTCAGATTTTCAGAAAATGTACAATTGGCAGATCAACACATTTAATAAATGCTACTAAATTACACCGGAAAATCGTCAATACTACGTATATCTGAGTATGTTTAGTATAGCTTTGATTCAGCCTTGAGGTTATGTTAAACTGCATTCTGAACCTGCTTTTTGTCTTTAATTTGGGACATTTGAGAGGATTGGTGAAGGCGAATTGTACATTTTTTGAAAATCTGACCCATATGCCCAGCACCAATATCCATATTCTGGAGAGGTGATGCAGTGCGTACAAAAAAAGCAGACAGTTTTATATAGGCATGGCCCCGTCACTACGACCCGTAATAGAAGGTTTCAGCAGCCGATATAGAGACGTGACTGTATGGATATTTATACGCGGAGGTCAATGCCATTCTGTAGTGGCATTGGACTGAGGCTTTCCGCACTGTGAATAAGAAACTATATCAAAAGATTGTGACGTCAGACATGGAAGTACTTAATGTAAGCACGTAAGTGTTATATCAGGGAAAGATGTGGGGAGAAGTCGAGTGGAAAATGTACGTAATGAATATATGGGTCAGATTTTCAGAAAATGTACAATTCGCCTTCACCAATCCTCTCCAAAAACCCACATTTAAGACAAAAATAAAGTTCAAAATAGAGTTCAACCTAACCAAACAGATTGCTAGAATCAATGCTATGCCAAATATACTCGAATTTGCCTAGTATTGACCAAATTTCAGCTTAATTTAGCAGAATTTACTAAATGTGTACAGCTGTCAATTGTAGATTTTCTGAGAATCTGACTCATATATGCACGTAACGGATATAGGTATTTATTATACACGCATTGCCCTGAAAATAACGTATCTAGAATGATTTACGCATAGTGCGTATTTCACTAGTGATTTACGTGGGGTTGTCATGGCAACCACCTGGGGTTTTTTTTACTAAGATTACCGGTAAAATTCAAATTCATGACTGATTTTTCATGATTGAAAGCATGTATAATAAATCTGTTAACTAACTCGTTGGTTTCAGTCGCTTAGAATATTGCATCGTGTAATATTCACACAACTTCATCCAACTCGTTAGTTAACCTGTACAATATTCGCATGGTGGATATTGCGCGAATCCATCCTAAACCCAATCCTGTCCCACCTTTCTCTATACCCTAAATTGTTTCTTATACAATTTCCTGCAACTCTGGAATTGTGTTACATTATGCCTTTCAACTGCCTAATTCATTGATTAGCATCACTTTCACTTTCCTAATTGATTTCTACCCTTCCACCCAACTATAGTAAAGTGTAAAAGAATTGTTATGAGGGTCACATTTTCATAAAATGTACAATCGGCAGCTGTACACATTTAGTAAATTCTGCTAAATAAGGCTGCAATTTGGTCAATACTAGGTAAATTCGGGTATATTCGGCATTGCATTGATTCTAGCAATCTGTTTGATTAGGTTGAACTGTATTTTGAACTTTATTTTCGTCTAAAATTTGGGTTATTTGAGAGGATTGGTGAAGGCGAATTGTACATTTTCTGGCGATTTCACCCGTATATTGAAATCATGTTCTGTTAAACCTTCAAATAATATTCCAGTCCACAGTTCCTGGCATCCCATTAGTTGTTAACTCCGCAGGCATCCAGTCGATAGCTTGTATCCTGGTAATCATTTAATTATTATTTTTTTACTATTTAAATCATTTATTCAGAATCATTTAGAATATAGTTTCCAAGCTTTCTCCTAATGCTCAGCCAATCTCACCCCTACCAATAGTTGGGTCAGATTTTGAGAAAATGTACAATCAGCAGCTCTACAAATATGGTAACTTCTGCTAAATTAGACTGAAACATTATGAATAATGGGTATATCAGAGTGTCTCTGGCGGCGTTGTGTTGATAAAAGATGTCTCTTTCATTGCGTTAAAGCATATTTTGCACGTCACTTTTCTCTTAAAATAGAATCATTTGAAAGGATTGGGGAAGGTGAATTGTACCTCCAGGATAGGGTCAGATTTTCAGATAATGTACAATTGGTAAATCAACACATTTAATAAATTCTACTAAATTACACCGGAAAATCGTCAATACTACATATATCTGTGTGTGTTTAGTATTGCCTTGATTCAAACAATCTGTTAGGTAATGTTGAACTGCATTTTGAACCTGATTTCTGTCTTTAATTTGGGAATATTCGCGAGGATTGGTGAAGGTGAATTGTACATTTTCTGAAATTCTAACCCAGTTAGCTTCATGATGTGGGGATGTAATCAAGATAACTTCTACGACTGCAATCAGGAATACAGGTGAACGATGAGACAAAACCTCACGCTGCTAGAGCAATTGATTTCCCCCACGCAAGAATCCTTTCAGGCCGCGCGGAAACTATTGGACAATGCGAGTTCCATGTGGGTCAGATTTTCAGAAAATGTACCATTGGCAGCTCTATACATTTAGTAAATTCTGCTAAATCAGACCGAAAAATCGTCAACACTAGGTATATCTGAGTGTATTTGGTGTCGCATTGATTCAAACAATCTGTTAGGCTATGTTGAACTGTATTTTGAACCTGATTGTCGTCTTAGATGTGGGTTATTTGAGAGGATTGGTGAAGACAAATTGTACATTTTCTGAATCCGACCCATTACGCCGCCGACTTGTAGTTGAAAGCTAACCGTCTCATTGTAGCACAAACCAAAGGTCGACGGACTGACAGGATCCGGAAAAGGATACGCCTATTTTAAGCTGTATTTCAGAATTACACCAATGTCTTTCAGTACGCGGTCTGTTAACATGTCCTTAGTATTTACTAGCCCTGACTACTTTTTCACTCGACCTTTTCTTTTCGTCGATAGTGGATTTTGCATAGCCGCCATTTTGAATCTTGATTCGCATGGCATTATGGGACTAATGGTACAGTATACAATCTATAGAAAACATGTTATGTTCAGCATGGAATATTTATCAATGTTCTAATGTCAATATTCATGTGTTATACATGTTTTAATAACATAAACCTTCATCTTTCCCATCATGCATTTGGTTTTCGTAGATCATTTATACCAGTTATGATATTTGTGAAAACATTCTTGAAATTTTCGATAAAAAATTGTCAAATATTTGTAAGTCAGATTTCAACAAAATCCATCCCAGGATGCACTGTAACAGACATGCGCAGTGGCACATGCAACTCACCTATTGCCAGTCTAACTATAAAGGATTCCGTTCACCTGATTAAATGGAATCATGCGGAATTATAATGATGCGAAAACTGTATTGCTTTGTCATGGCAAGCGTATGTGATCTGTTTTAGAAAAATGAGTCATAAGTCGCAAAATATGGATTTTGAGATACAATCATATTTGAAAAGAGGAGATCAAGCTGATTCCAAAGATAGTAAACACTATAGGGCACCTAATAAGTATTTCTATATTTTAAGTTTGATATTTTTATATTTAAAAAAAAGTTTGGAATGTTTCTGGATGCGTAATTACCAGTAAAGTAACTCAATATATATACTCAATACTAAGACCTTCAAAAACGCAAGGATATATTTAATACAATGTACCGAAATTCATATAACTATAAGTGTAAAACCCACCAAAACCCTCTAAAGATTAGAACATTGCAACTAAAAGATCTTGTAAAAAAACATTTTGAAAAATATCATTTTTGCAACTTGTGCCTCATTTTGCTGGAACACATCACACATGAAGAAACAATTATAAACTATGAATGATCAATTCCTTTTTATTTGCTCTCCATTATAAATAAAAAATATCCATAATATGGATATCACAAAGACTGAATCGCAGCCTCTTTATATAGTTACATCCTCTCAAAAATGGAAAATCTATGCGAGCCCAGCGAGCTCTGAGGAGAGATTGTTAAGGGAGAATCGCTTTCTGGTCTCAAAGAAGTAGCTAGACCTTCGTCGCATCCAGGCACAAGGTCGGAATATGTGATCCGTTTTAGGAAAATTAGTCACAAGTCGCAAAAAATGGATTATGAGATATCATTATATTTGAAAAGAGGAGATCAAGCTGATTCCAATGGTAGTAAACATCAAGGACATTTAAGAAGTATTTCTATATCTTATGTTTGATATCTTTATTTATGAAAAAAATAGTTTGCAATGTTTCTGGATGGACAATTAACAGTAAAGTAACTAAATATACTCCATACAAATGCCTTCAAAACGCAAGGATATATTCAATACAATGTCCCGAAATTTGTTACATGGATTTATATCACTATAAGTGCTAAACCCTCTAAATATCAGAACATTTCAATAAAGACATCTTCCCGACGGGCACTGAGTGCAATTAAGTGTGATGGCACTGCGATCATTTTGTGATTGGCCGCAAACTAGTGAAGTGTGATGTGTATGTGATACTTATGGCTTTGAATCACAGTGAAATGGACATGCCATTAGCCACCATTATGTGAAATCCATTGCGTCCATTTCCTCCCATGTTGTTGGTGGTCTGACACTTGTGTTGGATTAAGTTCTCATTCATATCCATTTATGTTTGTATTAAACATGTGTTACTCAACCAATTCTATCTACGAATACATGTTTTCTTCAAAAGTCAATAATATGGATGTGATCTCAATTGCGCATATAATGCGCATTCATAATCGCGTCTAAATACCCATTATATAAACTAAATAAATTCCATTGTCAGCCTCACTGGAACTTCATGCATTCTGCCAGGAATTAACGCAACAAACTAAGATGTAATAAGTAACATAAAGTTATACAACACAACGCTCAAAACCACAATACCTGACACTCATACTCAGTTGGCATTCACACATAATGTCGCGCATCTGACACCCCCTCCCCAACAGTCACAGTCATAGAAACCCCTACACACTACCCCCAGGTGACAATGAGTGTCAGGCACTAGGATATCTTGTGGCTTCATTTTCTTGGATTTCGTCCAATAAATGTAATATATAATGACTTAAACAGTGTATCCCTATATGTGGGATAGAATCCCAAACTAGAGACAAACGCAGAACATAAGATCTCATTCCTCAAGTCAAAGGATGGGCACTTCTCATGAAACGTTGACAGGGGCCCCATTTACACGTGGAAACAGAATATCAAAGTCTAAGCTTCATATCTCTTTTAATTGATAGAATAGTTGTAGAACCATATAACATAAGGAAAGTCAGATAGACCTGACGGGATATTAAATGTTTTTTAAATTTTGTAAAAATCTCAAATAGTCACCGACGTATAAGCATAGTCACTGCATTCAGGTACAATAATATTATTTAGCCAAAAGATGGATTATTACAGCCTTGTCAAGTATGAATTACAATAGGGTACTAGCAACGATTAGAATAATCAGTAGAAAAAATATTCATATAATCTCATTATGTATCTAGAAATCATCTAGAAATAAGGAGCATGTCCTTACGGATACAGACATACCATGTGTAGGTTTATACGATCAAAATTGACAAAGATATGACATACACAAAAAACGTTAAAAACATTAAAATTGCAATTAAATTTCTGGAATCGACCCCATAAAATATGTATGGGTTTGGTTTTCTTGTGATTTACAATTGACTCAAATCATCATTCATTCATTCCGTCTTTCGTTGTGTCGGTTCAGATCATGGTATTCTTTTTATATTTGTTTCATTACGACGAAAACAAACTCCTCTTTCAGGAAATGTATACTTTCTCATATCTTAGATAATATATTTTGACAAATAAACCATATCATTTGATATTAATTATTGAAGAAGTCTCCTTAAATTCAAGATTTCCCTGCATTTTGTGTCAAATAAAAACAATTTATCTCTGTTTTTGCCTTCATTCCGTGCCCATATTGTATCTAGCATTAAGTAAAAGTAAATTAAGTCAGATACCAAGCTGTTTCTTTTTTTAATGACTCATTATCATGAAATACAGGTCTAGGACCTCTGTCGACGTTTCATGAGAAGTGCCCGGACGCTCTTGTGCTCTATAACTATCATAGAAAGAAAGATCTATGCAGAAAGCGCTCTGTTCATTCAGAATATAGCACACGTTAAATAGAGTCTAAAATAATAGGCTCCATCTAGGCTTACCATTATGCCACTTGTTCAGGTAGTGGTACTGTTTTCACCAGGTGGCGCAACTGGTAACTGGGGTGCATTTACCATTTCTTTTATAATGAAAGTACCGCTAATACACTTATGTGGCATTATACATTATATATGTTCCTAACTATTTGATTACAAGTAATATCTTAAAATAGTTCATTAGTGTAATTTATTTTTTCAATTATAAAACAGGTAATAATCAAAACACCCCATATCACTGTATAAAGAAATGCTATGGCTCCTATGAGTGCTCTGTAGCTGTTGTTCACACGCACACACACTAACGTCACTTACAGGTAGCTAAACCTGCTGTCTTGGTGAATTGGAAAGAGATGACGAAAATGATGTTAAATAATTGATGTATTACCATGGAGAATTAGTTATGAGTAATTCTGAATGATATTATTCTACAAAAAAAGCAATACAATAAGGTGAAAATTGTGCATGAAATATCCTGCCCAAATGCCATGAGAATTTGCTGATTATTGCATCCATATTGCGTTATACCTTTAGCGTTACTATCTCGCAATCATTGCGCAATAACTATTGCGCAAAAAGCGTCCACGCTCATCACGGAACTCTGGCGAGTTGATTGCGCATTAAAAATCGCGTAGAATCGCGTTCATTTGCCCGTCGGGTTGTGAAAAAACACTATGAAAAATATCAATTTTGCGACTTATGACCCATTTTCCTAAAACACATCACATATTATGGATCCATTCTTTAACCTTCTATCAATGATGTACCTTGATCATTATTCTGAAGTAAGCCCATTCTGAAATTGCCAGAAAATGCACAATTTGCCTTCACCAATCTTCTCAAATATCCCACATTTAAGACAAGAATCAGGTTCAAAATACAGTTCAGCATAACCAAACAGATTGCTAGAATCAAGGCAATATCAAATATACCCAAATATACCTAGTATTTATCATTTTACAGCCTAATCATGCAGAATTTACTAAATGTGTAGATCGGAAGATTGTACATCTTCTGAAAATCTGACCCACCTATAGGTACTACCTATGTACTTACCCAAGAGGGGGATATTTTGTATCCACTTACACAATATCACGCAGCCGGAAACTCATTAGACTGAGCTTACTATCTCTGGGGCAGAATTTCAGAAAATGTACAATTCACCCTCACCAATCCTTTCAAATGATTTCTAATTCTAGAGAAAAGTGATGTTCAAAATACGCTTTAACGCAATGAAAGAGACATGTTTTATCAACACAACGCCGCCAGAGATACTCTGATATACCTATTATTCATAATTTCTCAGTCTAATTTAGCAGAAGTTAGCAAATTTGTACAGCTGCGGATTGTACATTTTCTGAAAATCTGACCCCTCTCATCATTCATGCAGATTCTCTGCATTATGAATTGTGCTCAATATCAGACCGTCCCAAGGAAGGCTGTCTTAACAAGTTCGATAATTAAATTAATGAATCAATTAATGAAGTGGTGAGAGAGCCACCTTCAGCTTCATCCTAATAATATCCAATAATACTTCAAACAGGAATCTTGGCCCAAAACTGCCAGTCAGTGGAATGGCACTAGTACAATCACCTACCTAATAGACCTACCTTTTTTCTTATAGGGGTCAGATTTTCAGAAAATGTACAATTCGCCTTCACCAATCCTCTCAAATAACCCACATTTGAAATGAGCTTCAAAATGCAGTTTAACCTAACAATTTAACTGATACTTTTATTCAAAGCAATACAAAATATACTAGAATTTACCTAGTATTGACCATTTTTCAGTCTAATTTAGCAGAATTTAATAAAAGTGTACTGCTGCCAATTGTACATTTTCTGAAAATCTGACCCATAGAATATAGGAAACTCTACATCGCAAACTGAAATCCTGCCAACACACAGCCGATTTACGCCCCGATTGCCCCCAATTCAGTTATTTAAGTTTCCTGATGAATCCTAGGATTTCATTTCCACTCCTGCTCATTTACACAAGCTCTGATATTGGAGAAAACATTTTTGCAATTTTCGATAAAAATCTTGCCAAATATTTGATCTCAGATGCACTGTAACAAACATACGCAGTTGCACATGCAACTCCCCTATTGGAGATCGCATCATATTAAAAGGGACGTATAGGTTCCATATATATCATAATCGTTTAATTACTTTATCAGAAAGTAGACATCACGCAGGCACCCTAAAGCCGGAACACCCTTGCTTTATTCATTTTTTTAAAAACGGACTTTTCTATAGTATTTTACAGTTAATAGGGGAGTTGCATGTCTCACTGTGCATGTCTACAGCAGTGCATGCTAGGATTGATTCTGATGAAATCTGACATACAAATATTTGGCAACATTTTTATCGAAAATTGCAAGAATGTTTTCACCAATATCAGAGCTTGTAAAAACGATCTATGAAAACCTAATGCATGATGGGAAAGATTGGAACTTGTTTCATGGAAACATGTATAACACATGGATATTGACATTAGAGCATTGATAAATATTTCATGCTGAACATGGCATGTTTTCTATAGGTTTTAGACTGTACCTTTAGTCCCATAATTCCATGCGAATTCAGATTCAAAATGGCGGCTATGCAAATCCCCTATTCCTACGTACACGACATGACCTTGGAAAAGCTAGATATGGCTAAAAAGCAAAAGCCCTACAGCAACCAAGTAAAACGTTGGACATTTCACACGACAGGGATTAATCCATCATGGAGCAGATGTTGGATATATATATCAGGTTTTCAGAAAATGTACAATTCACCTTCACCAATCCTCTCAAAAAACCCACATTTAAGACAAAAATAAAGTTCAAAATACAGTTCAACCTAACCAAACAGATTGCTAGAATCAATACAATGCCAAATATACTCGAATTTACCTAGTATTGACCAAACTACAGCCTAATTTAGCAGAACTTACTAAATGTGTACAGCTGCCAATTGTACATTTTCCGAAAATCTGTCCCATATAGTTCTGGGAGGCGTAAAGTAAAGCTTTGGATTCTAGGTATTTCCCATGATTTACCACCTGAGTCACTAAGTACCTTACCATGGCTAAGCTGTAATGTTAAAGTACTTACTCTCGCGATCATGTCATTATATAGACTTACGATGCATTACACCCGGGAAAGAATAGGGGAGTTGCATGTCTCACTGCGCATGTCTGTCACAGTGCATGCTGGGATGGATTCAGTTCAAGTCTGACGTAGAAATATTTGGCAATATTTTTATAAAAAATTGCAAAATTCTTTTCACCAATATCATGGCTTATATAGATGATTTATGAAAACCAAATGCATGATGGGAAAGATTAAGTCAAGGGTTATGGAAACATGTATAACACATGGATATTAACATTAGAGCATTGATAAATATCCCATGCTGAACATAACATGTTTTCTTTAGATTTTATACTGTACCATTACTCCCATAATTCCTTGAGAATCAAGATTCAAAATGGCGGCTATGCAACTCCCCTATTCATCATCGAATCATTTTAAGGATTGAGTAATGTTAAAGTGCTTACTCTCGCGATCGTGTTCAGAGGGTCAGATTTTCAGAAAATGTACAAGTCACCTTCACCAATCCTCTCAAATAACCCACATTTAAGACAAAAATGAGCTTCAAAATACAGTTTAACATAACAGAACTGATACTATAAATCAATGCGATACTAAATATACTCAGATATACCCGGTACTCATCATTTTTCAGCCTAATTTAGCAGAAGTTACCAAATTTGTAGAGCTGCTGATTGTACTTTTCCTGAAAATCTGACCCGTAATTAAATAGACTTGCGATGTATTTGTTTTTGTTTTTGCAAAAGACTTTATTCATCCATCTTGGCTACAATTCTAAGAACATGATATGCGATAATATAACGAAGGATAGAAAGGAACAGACCAAAAATCAGATGACATGATTAAGGAACAAAAGGAGAAAAACATATTATCTGTTGGTTGTCATTAATTCTTCAATATCACCGTATAATTAATCTTCTCCATAGCTTCTTTTCCTCATCATTCACCATTTTGATTTTAAAGGTGAATAAAATGACTTTACACCTCATTCTAGCTCGTATAAAGTTGACAATAAATCAATTACACCTTCTGCGAACAATTTTTGTCTATATATGAACGCTTTAATCTGTAATATCAACCAGTTTACCATTTTTGATGAAACATTTGATTGCTCGATTCCAAATAATATATCCATAGGTTTTATAAGAATCTTTTCATTTTTCTTTTGGAATATGATATTTCCTGGGTTGGAGCTATTTGAATACCCGGAGCCATAAATCCATTCGAATATTTCATTCCACAACGATTTTGTTTGGGGACATTCGACGAAGAAATGTGTAATGTCGTCGTTTTGGGGACAAAAAGCACAGCGAGGATAGACTTGCGATGTATTACACACGGGAAAGAATTCATCATCGAATCATTTTAAGGATTGAGGAAGGCGTTGTCACTCTAAGCCCAAACTTGAGAGAGTCCCTTCACATGAAGGTAAAGCCTCTCGCCTCAAACCTCAAAGAGTCATTATAATTCCATTAAGACCGCAAAATGTCATTATATTTCAATTAAAACGCCGAGTTTTAGGACAAGAAACCGATAAGCGAGGTAGGCTGACTTACCATTCTTATTTGATCTGAGGGTTTAGACCTAGAGTGTTGTTATGAATGATCATAATCTCTTAAATGGAAGATGATGCTTAAGTATTTAACAATATTATACAAAATTCAATAACCATGAATAATAGAGCACCCAGTGAACAATAGACTTCCTCAATCATGTGGATTCCTATTAGATATTATTGAATATACTATTGGGTCAGATTTTCAGAAAATGTACAATTCACCTTCACCAATCCTCTCAAATAACCCACATTTAAGACAGAAATGAGCTTCAAAATACAGTTCAACATAACAGAACTGATACTTTAAATCAATGCGATACCAAATATACTCAGATATACCCGAAATTTATACATTTTCTTAGCAGAATTTAGCAGAGGTTATTAAATATAAAATATGTAGAGCTGCCAATTGTACATTTTCTGAAAATCTGATGCTATTGGTAGTTTTTGGCACACATAATTATAAGTCGTGGCTGTTGGATTCATCAGGAGGAAAGTATGAATAGAGTGCCTTCATCGAATCGTTCTAGTTTTTGGCCAATTACTTAGATCAAATTAATTAATTGGGACATTAAATCATACTTCTTTTCAATACGTCATCGGGAACAATTCTCTTCATTGCACTTCGTAATAAAGGCTCGATTCTCATGCGATTCTCACAGAATTTAGTGCAAAAGAGTCCTCTGGTCCTCTGCGGCGCAAAAACGCATAAGAATCGGCTTGGTGGACTAGGCCCTTTAGCCATAATAGTTCCAATGGTCATGTTCAGTCACCATTTTAATATTGACTTGAAATCTGTTGGCTTCATGATTAGAAATTTTAATTACTCGGAGATTTTGTTTCACAAGGCTCCAGTTTCAAATTAAATAGATATTCGATATGTCCCCGCGGACAATTTAGCCACCGGCAAGATACTGACAATGACGATTTAATGAGACATGTGATGTGTTGCAGGAAAATGAGTCACAAGTCGCAAAAATGATATTTTTCAAAGTGATTTATCCACAAGTTTGTATCTTTGTTCGAATGTTATCATATTTGGGATACTTAAAGCCTCTTGTAGCCTGAATAAATGTACTAAATTTCAGGACAGTGTAATAAATATATCCATGTATTTCTAGGGTTGTCGTCATGAATATATTTAGCTACTTTACTAGTAATTGCTCACCCCAAAATACAACAAACTTTGTTTTCAATAATAAAAATATCAAACTTAAAATATAGAAATGCATATTGAATGTCCTACTGTTTACTATCATTAGAATCGGCTTGATCTCATCTTTTCAAATATGATAATATGTCAAAATCCATATTTGGCGTTAGTAAATTGATATTTTTCAAAGTGATTTATCCACAAGTTTGTATCTTTGTTCGAATGTTATCATATTTGGGTTGGTATCTAGCTCTTTAAAGTCGTGGACACACACAGCCGATTTGCCTCCCGATTTGCCTCCCGATTTGCCTCCCGATTTTGGTCTACCAATGAATCCTAGGATTTCATTTCCAATCCTGGTTGATGTTATTTCAAAAAGATAAACCATGCAGGACTTGAAATGAAATCATAGGATTTATGATACACTGTATTATCGGGAGACCAAAGTGCCATTATAATTCCATTAAGACCGCAAAATATCATTATATTCCCATTAAAACGCCGAGTTCTAGGCAGGGATACCGATTAGCCAAGTAGGCTGACATACCATTCTTATCTGATCGGAGGGTTTGAACCTAGATTGTCTAAACTCGCCCTGAATCGTGTCAAGTGTATGGGTAAGATTTTCAGAAAATGTACAATTCGCCTTCTCCAATCCTCTCAAATAACCCAAATTAAAGACAAAAATCAGGTTATAAATAAATACAGTTCAACATAACATAACAGACTGTCTAAATCAAGGCAATACTAAATATAATCAGGTATATGTAGTATTGACGATTTTCCGGTCTAATTTAGTAGAATTTACTAAATGTGTTGATCTGCCAGTTGTACATTTTCTGAAAATCTGACCCGTGTACTGAATAGAAATGCCTGCATGGTAGGAGTATGTTATGTATCAAAGTGCTACCAGACAAAGAGCACTGACTGATTATGCAGTTTTACTGATGGATGCTAGGCACTTAGTCCGCTATTATAAACTTCATTAGCTACCTACCCGCTCCTAGGTCAGGTTATAGGGGACTTGCATAGCCGCCATTTTGAATCCTAATTCGCATGGAATAATGGGACTAATGGTACAGTACGTTAAAGATCCAACTGACTATCTTTTATTGTCCTTACATACATCACAGAGTAACTGTGCGTGGCCTATTATGATTGGCTATGCCTACTCTGATGTTACCTGATCCCTTTACTAGTGTTGCACAATCCTGCAGTTAATCTATTTAATAACAAGCACTTATAGTAATTACAGACCCTAATTGATTTATACTATTGATAACAATGTGGATAATCACTATTGCATTCTAATTATGTAATATGATATAACACATGCCATGTTCAGTATGGACTATTTATCGATGTTCTAATGTCAATATACATGTGTTTTACATGTTTCCATAACACAAGGCTCCATCGTTACCATCATGCATTTGGTTTTCATGGAAAATCTATAAAAGCTTTGATATTCGTGAAAACACTTTTGCAATTCTTAAGAAAAATGTTCCCAAATATTCGTATGTCAGATTTCATCAAAATCCATCCCATGATGCACTGTACCAGCGTGTACAGTGGCACATGCAAGTCCCCTATTGGCAGCTGTACACATTTAGGAAATTATGCTGAAAAATACCAGGTTGAGACATTGAGTATAGTTGGTATCGCATTGATTCAAAGTATCATTTCTGTTATGTTAAACTGTATTTAGAAGCTGATTTTTGTCTTAAAAGTGGGTTATTTGAGAGGAGGATTGGTGAAGGCGAATTGTACATTTTCTGAAAATCAGACCCATGTACTCTATGTAATCCCAAGAAGCACTGTGAGGATATAGGACCACTTTCATGAACAAATGGGTCAAATTTCCAGAAAATGCACAATTCGCATTTAGAAACCCTCCCAAGTGACCCTAATGTAATACAAAAATCAGATTCAAAACACAATTCAACATAACCTAACACATCCTTTGAATCAACTCAATACCAAATATACTCAGATATAGCTAGTATCTATCATTTTTCTATCGAATTTAGCAGAATTTAAAAAATGTGTAGAGCTGGCGATTGTGCATTATCTGGTGACCTGACCCAAGTGTTAGTGTATTTCTACCACACCTGGCCGACCTGGAGCACCTACATATATGGGTCAGGTTTCAGAAAATGTATAATTGGCAGCTGTATACATTTAGTAAATTCTGCTATAATAGGCTACAATTTGGTCAATACTAGGTATATTCAATTATATTCAGCATTGCATTGGTTCTAGCAATCTGTTTGGTTAGGTTGAACTGTATTTTGAACTTTATTTTCATCTGAAATGTGGGCTATTTGAAAAAGATTGGTGAAGGTGAATTGTACATTTTCTAAAAACTTGACCCTTCATGTCAGTATGGAATCGGATCATGATATCATGTGATCATGGATCTGGCCATAGCCGGATGATCATCTATCATATTGTATTGTAGCATTATTCATTCGCGCGAACTAATTAGGCGCCTGAAATAACCCCACGGAATTCCCTAGGGGAATACAGTATATCATATTGCATACCAGAACCCATTAATTATTCAATAAATCATGCACCAGAGTAATGGGTCCATTTTCAGAAAATGTACAATTGGCAGCTCTACTCATTTAGGAAATTCTGCTAAATTAGGCTGAAAAATGATGAATACCGGGAATATCTGAGTATGTTTGGTATCGCATTGATTTAAAGTATCAGTTCTGTTATGTTAAACTGCATTTAGAAGCTCGTTTCTGTCTTAAATGTGGGTTATTTGAGAGGATTGGTGAAGGTGAATTGTACATTTTCTGAGAATCTGACCCTAATACAAATTGAAGCACTACCGAAGTAAGTTATTTGGGGGCCTTTTGACTTGATTTTGATTTTAAAAGTATTTTATTCAGGTCATAGACATTGCCATACACATATATAGTACCAATATTCTCATAATAGCCTGATTTTCAGAAAATGTACAATTGGCAGCTGTATACATTGAGTACATTCTGCAAAATTAGGCTGCAATTTGGCCAATACTAGGTAAATTCGAGTATATTTGGCAATGCATTGATTCTAGCAATCTATTTGGTTAGGTTGAACTGTAATTTTGAACTTTATTTTTATCTGAAAAGTGGGTTACTTGAGAAGATTGGTGAAGGCGAATTGTACATTTTCTGAAAATCTGACCCATATACATTTAAAGTAAATTATCAGGTAACTAAGTAGATTGTCATACGTGTCGACATAGAATCATCTAAGTGATAAACAAATAATATCTAACGATTAAACATAAAGCTATAAAATAATTCACATCAATTCTGTTGACATATATTAAAGATATGCTCAAAGATGTAAGATATTGTATGTATTTATGAATGTAAAATATTTAGCATAATCAGGACTCTCTGGAAGAGCTATGATTACCATAGATGCGAGCACCTATCTCCAGACTCTATTGTATTTCTATTTATGTAATTGTTTGTTCTGGAAATTAACAATATCAATCAACAAAAATGCTTACAGTTTTCAAAATGATCAAAACATACACATATAGTTGACCAACTTTGGAAGGAAAAGCCTTTGATTTTCCCCCAATCTAGACCCAAACCCTCAGATCAGATAAGAATGGTATGTCAGCCTACTTTGCTAATCGGTTTCCTGGCCTAAGACCCAGCATCTTTATGGGAATATAATGACATTTTGTGGTCTAAATGGAATTATAATGGCACTTTGCGGTTTGAGGCGAGAGGCTTTCCCTTCGTTTGAAGGGACTCTATCATCTTTGGGCCTAGACTGCCCGGACATGACGTCCTCAAGGAGAAGGTGTTTTGCCATGAGCTAGTAATGGAGACTTTCAGAAAATGAAAGGCTTTCAGAAAATGTACAATTCACCTTCAGCAATCCTCTCAAATAACCCAAAATTCAGACAAAATAAAGTTCAAAATACAGTTCAACCTAACCAAACAGATTGCTAGAATCAATGCAATGCTGAATATACTCGAATTTACCAAGTATTGACCAAATTGCAGCCTAATTTTTCAGAATTTATTAAATATGTGCAGCTGCCAATTGTACATTTTCTGAAAATCTGAGCCTAATGAAAGGCTTTCAGACTGTATCTGGAGTCGTTTTATCTGTTGGATATTGGGACGCGTGCTGCGTCTGAATTGGCTTTAATATTTGAAAATGGAACCTTCGAGGTCAAGGGAATCTTTATAATTAGATTTGCAAAAACATTCCCCACTGCCTCCAGTCATTCCATTCAATTCATGTCCGTGGAAATGAGAAGAGTGTCTGGGGAACTATTGAAATCATCGCTACTACAGCGTGGGGAGAGATATAGCTGCAATTAAATAGTTTTACCTACATGGGTCAGATTTTCAGAAAATGTACAATTCGCCTTCACCAATCCTCTCAAATAACCCACATTTAAGACAAAAATGAGCTTCAAAATGCAGTTTAACATAACAGAACTGATACTTTAAATCAATGCGATACCAAATATACTCAGATATACCCACAATTTATCATTTTTTAGCAGAATTTAGCAGAAATTACTAATTATGTAGAGCTGCCAATTGTACATTTTCTAAAAATCTGACCGACATATGAGTCAGATTTTCAGAAAATGTACAATCAGCAACTGTACAAATTTTGTAACTTCTGCTAAATTAGATTGAAAAATGATAAATACTTAATATATCTGGGTATATTTGATATTGCCTTGATCCAAACTATCTGTTTGGTTGTGTTAAACTGAATTTTGAACCTCATTTATGTCTTAAATTCGGGTTATTTGCGAGGATTGGTGACGGTCAAGTGTGCATTTTCTGGCAATTTCTGGCGGTCTGAATAGGTATCCCGAATGCAGTACATATCTGTTTGAATTATACCTGTTGTTCAACCCAAAGTATTACTTCAACCCAAAATACTAAATACTAATCGTATTTAGAATTTGGTTGATGTATTCAACCAAATTGTGAACGAAGAATCTAGACTGCAGCATATATACATGTACATATCGACCAAACCAAATGCATCTTTTTTTCTCTAGTTAACCAAAAAAAAACCTGTACCGCTCAAGGCCACCAGTGATAGTGGCTGCTAGTCCTGGTAAATGATATTTCATCCCTATAGATTTCATTGTCTAGCATACACATACTGAAATAAATATCACATCAATATCCATCATTTCTATGTAATGATTGCTGCCAGATATATGGGTCAGATTCTCAGAAAATGTACAATTCACCTTCACCAATCCCCTCAAATAACCCAAATTTAAGACAAAAATGAGCTTCAAAATGCAGTTTAACACAACAGAACTGATACTTTAAAACATTACGATACCAAATATACTCAGATATACCCGGTATTCATCATTTTACAGCCTAATTTAGCAGAGTTTACTAAATGTGTACAACTGCCAATTGTACATGCTCTGAAAATGTGACCCATATACATGGCCCGGCACCCAATTACCGATTATGTAACGGGGAATATTCCTAATTACTGTTCCTGATGTATTTAGACTCATTCAGTCAGCCTATTGCCTTATAAGTGGAAGTCAATATCAGCGCTTCAAGAAGTCCCACTTATATGGGTCGGATTTTCAGAAAATGTACAATTGGCAGCTCTACATATTTAGAAAATTCTCCTAAATTAGGCTGAAAAATGAAGAATACCGGGCACATCTGAGTATATTTGGTATCGCATTGATTTAAAGCATCAGTTCTGTTATGTTAGACTGCATTTTGAAGCTCATTTTTGTCTTAAATATGGGTTATTTGGGAGGATTGGTGAAGGTGAATTGTACATTTTCTGAAAATCTGACCCATATCTGTGATTATGTAACACATTACTAAGGACTTATCTATTCCTAATTACATGCTAATAAGCCTTTATCGATTCTAGACCTTCTTCATGTTTAGCAGCATCGGCAATGATATTAGGGTCAGATCTTCAGAAAATGTACAATTTGCCTTCACTAATTCTCTCAAATAACCCACATTTCAGACAGAAATGAGCTTCAAAATGCAGTTTAACATAGCAAAACAAATACTATAGATCAATGCGACACCAAATATACTCGGATATACCCTGTATTCATCTTTTTCAGCCTAATTTAGCAAGATTGCCTAAATTTGTAAAGCTGTCAATTGTACATTTTCTCAAAATCTGACCCATTTACTTCAATCGATAGGGAGGTTCAGCAGGTCTAACCTATACGTAAACGTAAACATAATAATTATATCCGTATCTCTTTATGCATGTATTTATTTAATGCATGTATATTAGGCCTAGAGCCACGCGGCAACACAATCCGGATAGACTCGCGTTTAAATGTGATGTGTTTCAGGAAAATGGTTCATAAGTCGCAAAATTGATATTTTTCAAATCGTTTTTTTCACAAGATCACATTATTGGAATCTCTTGATTTTTGGAGAGTGTATCACTTATAGTTATGTCAATCGATGTATTAAATTACAAGACAATCTATGTAATATATCCATTCATTTTAAAGGTCCTCATATGGACTTAATTTAGTTACTTTACTGTTTAATGACCCCCAGAAATATTGGAAACTTTTTTTTTCAAAAACGAAAATTTCAAACTAAAAATCTAGATATACTTATTATTTTATTAGACTGTTTACTATCATTGGAATCAGGTTGATCTCGTCGTTTTAAATATAATGGTATCTCAAAATCTATTTTTTGCGACTTATGACTCATTTTCCTGAAACACATCACAAATGTCCGACTCCAAGACTTGAATTGATAAGAAAATCAATCTACTACAAACTTGCATTTTACTGGAACTCACTAGAAACTGATGATCAAAATTCTGATACCATCAAAAGATTCACCAGTTTGGTAAAACCAAATACAATCTGGGCTGACGATAAGTTTCTTTATTAGATCTAATGAATTATTGACCTGAATATCTCGATCCCATCTAACCACCTCCACCTCCTCGAGGCTCCCTCCCCTAATAATTTCAAGTATTCTTTTCATTGCTATATTAAACATAGAACCACTAAGTAGCGAAAGACTGTTTCCTACTCAGAAAAGATGGAACCATTTTATCCCTAATCCTGGATAGTTTAGATATTTATAACTAATTAACCTAACCCTAACCCTAACCCTAACCCTTAATTATTATAGCTAAACTTAAAATTTGTGTGCTATTTGTCTCACCTGTAGCTGTGTGCGTATTTACTGTTAGTCAGGGAGCACAAGGCCCAAAATGGGGGGGTTGCTAAACATTTTGGTTAGAGCTTGACAACACATACCACCATATAGCATTCATACTGGCCTATAAGAAAACCATTGTTGGCATTCTGGCATTTTGTTTATTCCATGGTTTCCATGGCAACAGAAGGAAAAAATGGAAATTCTTAGGTAAAATTACTTAAATGAACCTCAGTCAGAGATGAGTAGTGTGAATATTTTGATATTTTGGGAAAATATTGACATTCAAATTGCGCATTCAAATTATTATGACATTTGACCTTTGATCAAGGTCAAGGTCACATTTATCAAGGTCAAACCCAGAAAAGGCCCACAAAATTCCATTTCCCCTCAAACATATTCACCCCTCAGTAGGTAATTTATTGATCTATCTTGATAATTTGATTCTAGGAAATTGCCAAAGCATCATTAGTAAGAGATTCGCTGACTTAAAGTTGCTAAGGTACAATACTGTTACCATAGCAACTAGAAAACTATGAAAAAAATGCATAGCTCCTGTTGCCATCCAGGATGCCAGTAATATGAGTTAGCCAAATATGGATGCCCTTCCAAGAAAATATTCTTGGGGAGAATGACCATTATCAGTGGGTATATGTTGAATATGAAGTATATTTCCAATTTCATTCCTAATATTCTAATTAAATATCTTTTTTTTGTTGTTGCCATGGCAACGGTTCTGGAAATCCGGTAAAAATTCATATGATAACAAAAGGTTGAATAGTTCAAAGCATATTTTACTTAGAGTTCTGGAATTTTGCTCACTTATAGAATACTTAATGGGACAACAAATATATTCTAGCAATTGACCTTTGATGAAAGGTCAAGGCCATTTTTCCAAGGTCAAACTAGGAAAAAATGGCATACTTTGTGTTGCCATAAAGAGGGCCAAAATAGGGGTATGCCAGTTATGGATGCTCGTCCTCAGAAATATTTTTTATTGAGAGCCACTATTTACAGAGGATAAATGTTGAATATGAAGTATACTTTTACTTTCATTCCTAATATCCTTATTAGATATCAAATTTTGGCTGTTGCCATGGCAACCGTTCTGGAAAATAGGGAAGAATTAATGGGATAACAAAAAATTGTACAATTCAAAGGATATTTTACTTAGAATTCTGCAATTTGGCACATTTATAAAATATTTGATGAGACAACAAATACATTGATGCAATTGACCTGGATGAAAGGTCAAGGTCATTATTCCAAGGTCAATGTCATGTTCATATTGGCACTCTATGTAAAGAATGGGCCATGTCAGGGTCCATTTCAGACTTTTTCAGACAGGCAGCTTTTTAAAGAATACACATTCATCAATTGATTAACAATGAGCACAATAAGTAAAATGTCACATTGATGCATAAAATGCCTATTAGATAATGACTTTGGGGTGTAACCATGGTTCCGGATACTGTAAGATGATGAGACAATCATGGGACAACAAATGGTACAATAAGTTGGGAGGTATATTACTTAGAATTCTGAAATTTGGCTGGTAGGTAGAGTAATTGAGCAAAAATGTTTATGAGGAATAAGCTGAACCTTATGAAAGGGTGTATGTATTAGTCCTTGTGGGGATGGTTGGGTGTAGGAATGGTCATTTGACTCCCTGTGATGACAGGGTTATCTCCTGGTGCATTTCCATTGAACAGTGGTCTGAGAACTTTAATATAGATTAATGTGACAGAGACATGTGTCAACTGTGGTGTAAAACATCTGATAATTCTGACCAACAACTGTATTGTTTTCAGTTTATTTAATTCTAACTTTCCTTAGAAGTTCAGTGTACTCTATTTAGGGAAAGAATAAGAACGTTATTCTGAATATTCATTATGAATAGCAGTTAGGTTAAGTTGTTAGCATATATTTATATAAATGACAGCGGTAGTAGGAGTGACACCAGTGGTCGAAGTGGTGACTGCAGGGGCATTGATAGGCAGCTGATACACATGTAGTGCGGCCTGACCGACAGTGATAGTGACAGGGGGTACAGTCAATGGAGGAGGCCCAGTCGTCTTAGGCCTAGCACCACCACCACCACCACTACTAGCTTGACCAAACAATAAACCAAACTTTGCAACCAGAGCATTCATCTGGGCATTGCTAGCAGCATTAGCAAGTAAGAGAGTGTCCACTGACTCCTTGGTAATATGAGGTTCATCATCGTCAGGAGGTAAGTCGTCGTCATCAATGTTAATCAGTTTGGAGAAATCCAAATGTTTCCCATAATCCTCCTCAGGCCCTCCAAGTTGCACAGACTTAGCCTTGGATGACTCTTCTTGCAAGATGCTTAGAGTTCAAAAACAAATGGATCCACTGGTTAAAATGTTGTTCCCCTATGGGACCAAAAATCATGGACACCTTCCTCTAAACGGTGCCACTCCTTATCAGTCATACACAGCATAAATCACCCACTAGCCATGTAAAAAAAATGTCATTTATGTACCTGAGTGATGACTGTTGTGATTATTGTCCACCATTCATGCTTTGCTCAACACAATGAGCAGTTGTGTTTTTGATTTTCTGTGCTAGCTTACAACCCTCCCCTGCCCCTCCCCTTAAATTTTCATGCATTTTGCAGCATGGACGCTATGACTGTCTATGCGGCTGAGAGGGCATTGTTTACGATGAGGGGAAGGCAGGCAATATTGAAAAACAAAATACTCATTGTGTCACATCGGTAATTTTTAATTCATGTGTACTAGCTCCAGCTAGCGAGAGAATGATTAATACCGCAGCCTGATTAGTCACAACCCACCTGGCCAATTAACATGAGGGGATTGCACCCAGGTAATCCCTTCAGGTGTTCCTTGCCCATTCAGGGACTTGCCATTACCCTTCAAATACTATTCCTGACCCTACAAATGCCAAAACTTTGTAACAGCAGACTTCCTTACTGGAGCTGGGTCTGATGGTCTGACCAAATTAACACTGCCTAAAGATGAGAAAAAGCAATCAGACCAGATTTCTATGTGTTTAAATCTGACACCAAGAAGAAGGACTATTCCAAGATGGACTATATAGATTTAGTTTTTAGATGGGCTAATGGGGCTGAGCACCATATTTCTACTTGTGAGCTTTGTCGTAGATGCAGTAGTGAATAACAGAGCAACTTCTTTTGCCCTTAGCCTCCTCAGCTCATCTGGTTATTTTTCACTTAATGTCATTCCTGAGTCTAGGAAAGTAACACATTGGTCTTCTCTGCATAAAACATCAATTGACCAAGGCTAAAAAACATAATGCTGGTAGTCAAAGACACCACAGGAAAAAACATTTCTCCAATATGTACACAGATCATATTGCTGAAATGTAAGATATGGCCAAATCATAAATGATTTACATTACCTGTAGCCTACAGTTTTATGCTAACCTCAATGTACACTGACCCCAATGTACAATTGACTAGACTCCCAAGGTCAATCCACAACTGTGCGATGGAGCAGCTTGACCGAGCACAAGGGTATGAATGGTTCCTGACCCCTACTTTTTCATTTAGTGATAATAAAAAAACAATTCACTTAGATCAGTGAATACATCAATGTATACAACGAGTGTTACCTTGAGGAGAACCAATTGCAATAGAAGCCGGTCAAGTAGGTGTGACACAACTTGCATGGTAGCTTTCAAGCTGTGAAGAGGTCTTTCGCTCAGCAAGACATTTAAACAGCCTGCAGACTAGGACTGTATGTTGTACTCTTATATAGACTACACAACAAACATACAACAGGACCTCAACAACATCCAAAAATGATACAAGATGCAGATGTGCTTGCATCCTGACAAGTGCAAGTTACTACACCTAGGTCACAACAATCCATAGCACAGCCACACCATGGGGAATGAGAAGGGTGAACATCAAGAGCTAGAGACAGCAAAGACCTGGGGGTCACAGTGGATGAGAGCTCAACTTTTGCAACCTGTGCTTAGAAAGCTAAGCAGATTTTAGTCCTAGGGAGGACATGGACCTCATGAACCCAACCATGTGTTGCAACTGTACAAAAGGCTTGCTTGAATACAAATCCAGTGCCTGGTCTCCACCTTATAGATATCTAAGCAATATGCTCAAGAATATATAGTGCAGAGTGTTATATTATAGCTATTTTGTAGAGCTTAGTATCGATAGATGCACGCCAGTCAGAGTCTTGGTTCATTATGTCTTTATTAAAGCTATGTGTGGTCAAGCGTGGCTTGACCACGTGACATCATAGGGTAGCGGGGGTCACAGTATGAGGGGGGTTACTATTCAAATCCAAATTACATATCAATATATGACATCACTCCCTCCCCTCTTTCTAAATCAAACACAGGTTTGATTTCCTAAAACCAATAATCACCTATCATGCTGTATATATTTTAGAGTACAATCATATCTATAAATGAACAACCATCTGTTCAAATCAAACAAATACATGCTTTAATCATGACATAAACTGAATTAAAGAATATACTATTTGATCTGGTGAGTTCTCCCCCTGATTATATACTTTGAGAGGAACTCTGATAGAGTAGATAATTAAAACAGATTAAAGCATAAGATACCACATCAAGATAATGAAGTGAATAATAAAAAGTGGGCTATATGCTATGATAATACAATCATACTGAATATCAAATACTGGCAACAATTTAGGGATGTATAAAAATGAAAGTCACCCTAAAATTACCAAGAGAAGGCAATACTCAGAAGTACTTGACCTAACCATTTTAACAACATAGCCAAGAGGGGGAATTCATGGAAATACTCAACCTCACCCCGATAACAATACAGCCAAAAAGGGGGAATACCTCCGAATACAATCATACCCCATGAATAATGATACATTGACATTCATCACTACCAAACCAACTTAGTTCACAAGTCTCAAACATTTCAGTACATGAAATCACCAGTAGCAATGGATAGAAGATATATCAGTAGTTTGGTCAGATTACTTTGTGAGCTATGCATAAGCCCAGGTAATGAAAATAAGGTTACAAAACAATAAACCTTGCCAATTAAAGGAATTGGTTACATACAAATGATTATTCAGTAACTGATATATATAATATTAGCAATACAGGAATACTAGTTCATGACAATGGTGCCATGTTGAGTTTGTGGACAAGAGTCCTACCCAAGTTTGCTTACATGGTCAGAGCATTATCCAGTGCATCAGGGATAGCGATGACACCTAGGGGTTGGCGACCACCTAGGGCCATATACCTAGCATTGGGACAAGTAGAGAGGCACTTAGCCGACGAAGATACTCCCCCTATTTTATCAGTCCTGGCTTAATTATCCAGCCGATCATGCCCCTACTAGCTCCCTTGTGTAATGCATGGAAACCTCCTCCCAAACCTCCTCCACCAAACCAATCCCTCAACCACATGACTTCTCAAATATGAGGAAGGACAATGCCAACTGAACCTGCCAACCCTATGATACCAAAGAACCTGATTGAAACATTAAACAAGATTGATTGACTAAACCAAGACACTGAATCCAGGGAAGGAATACAATTGTTGAATTGAAGGTACTGATAGATCCTTGCTTGGATCTAATTGCACAAAAGATCTTGTTCATTAATTAGGCATATAACCAATTAGTGTTCATGGTAGAAGTCTCATCACTGGTGGAGGGTTTGCAATTCTCCCTACCCTTGATAGCGTGAAAATAAGCTATCCGACCGTCACACCACCTGGAGGCGGAGACAAAGCTAAGGCGGGAGCTTCCAGTTATGGCTCCCGCAACCTCAGAAACAGAGTAGGCCTAAACATGGTTATACCCATACAGTTATTGCTCGTGGGTGGCGGCCAGCACGAATACCTTAACAGAGCGGTGGTGGAAGCTTCCGTCTCAGCCTACTGGGAGATATTTCAGCCTACAGCGCCACTGCTGTTAAATTTGCATGCTATCTAGCTAACTGGGTTCAGCAGAATTGGTGATATAATTCGGATATAATGCTATGCCAAAACCAAAATTGTTAGAGTTTGAAGAAATGGTAGACCAATTGGCTAAGCAGAATGCCCAGCACCCAAAGGTAACCACCCACAGAAAGGTACGCCTGTTGGCCCAAGTGACACAGCCAACTAGTAGTGTCAGATGCAATGCTGGAATACAGTCTGACCTCACTGCAGCTGGAGGAGATCTAGTTGGTGCATATTTTTATAAATATTTTACAAATACAACCAAGAAGGGTAGTAAAAGTGGCAAAGTGCAGCACTGGTTCACAGAACTTGGGAGCCCATTGAATCCCATTGTGAGCAGGGATGATTTACATGGTCCTCCCTTGGAAGAGTGCTGGCCATATAGGCTCATTTTGCTTGTCTGACCTATGGCCAGCACTTTCCCAATAACATGAGAATTATGCATTCCCAGGTGCATACAACAAGTAGGTCTGGCAGGATCACTGGAAATCAAATTGTGTATTAATGTGCCAACAATATGGATGATGTAATCGTCAATCGTTCACCCTAATTTCTCATGAAATAATCAATATAAAGCTTAAAAATGAAAAGGTCTACTGTATAATGACATTAAAAAATGTTATTTTGCTAAACTATATCAATATAGATGAGCCATGAACAAAAGATCCTCTAGACCTACTTTACCTAGTCAGTCAGAAGTTTGTTTTGATTTTGCGAAGCCACTCAGACACAGTTCTTCTGTAAAAATCACCAATCATTCCCACAAGTAAAAATCAACCCCTCATTTCCAGATGTTTATTCTTTTCTCAGATTTCTGTTCTCTTATTCTCTTCCTTTATCTGTATTAATTCTTCTAATCCCATATTATGATTCTTCAATTCAATGTTAATCAGGCCCAGGGACATGGCAGGGACTGTGGAGGATGTGTGACGGTGTGAGGCCTCCTCCTTTTACTTCTTGCACATTATTAATCAATTGATGAATGTGTATTCTTTAAAAAGCCTGTGTTACAGAAGACTCTCACACAGACACCTCACCCATTTCAGGTCTGAAATGGACCCTTAGATTCTGTGACCACTGAGGACACACCACACTGGCAGCCTCACACTAATGAACCCAGCAAGCTGTCAAGCATCTGCTTAGTTTTAGCACTGAGTCGTGAATCGGGGGTGTTGGCAACTAAGTTTAGTCTGATGTCTCCTCAGTGGACACAGCATCTTACATGGCCCATCATTTACATTGAGTACCAATATGAACATGACATGGACCTTAGAATAATGACCTTGACCTTTCATCCAGGTCAATTGCATCAATATATTTGTTGTCCATTCAAATATCTTATGAATGTGCAAAATTCCAGAATTCTAAGTAAAATATTTCTGAGGACGAGCATCCATAACTTGCATACCGCTATTTTTGCCCTCTTTATGGCAACACAAAGAGTGCCATTTCTTCCTAGTTTGACCTTGGAAAAATGGCCTTGACCTTTCATCAAAGGTCAATTGCTAGAATATATTTGTTGTCGCATTAAGTATTCTATAAATGTGCAAAATTCCAGAATTCTAAGTAAAATATCCTTTGAATTGTACAATTTTTTGTTATCCCATTAATTCTTCCCTATTTTCCAGAACGGTTGCCATGGCAACAGCCAAAATTTGATATCTAATAAGGATATTAGGAATGAAAGTAAAAGTATACTTCATATTCAACATTTATCCTCTATAAATAGTGGCTCTCAATACAAAATATTTCTGAGGACGAGCATCCATAACTGGCATACCCCTATTTTGGCCCTCTTTATGGCAACACAAAGTATGCCATTTCTTCCTAGTTTGACCTTGGAAAAAT
Source organism: Sthenelais limicola (assembly GCA_942159475.1). Classification (NCBI taxonomy): domain Eukaryota; kingdom Metazoa; phylum Annelida; class Polychaeta; order Phyllodocida; family Sigalionidae; genus Sthenelais; species Sthenelais limicola. The sequence goes on from OW804098.1 coordinate 12,963,735, forward strand.
GACCTTGACCTTTCATCAAAGGTCAATTGCTAGAATATATTTGTTGTCCCATTAAGTATTCTATAAGTGAGCAAAATTCCAGAATTCTAAGTACAATATGCTTTGAACTATTCAACCTTTTGTTATCCCATGAATTTTTACCCGATTTCCAGAACCGTTGCCATGGCAACAACAAAAAAAAGATATTTAATTAGAATATTAGGAATGAAATTGGAAATATACTTAATATTCAACATATACCCACTGATAATGGTCATTCTCCCCAAGAATATTTTCTTGGAAGGGCATCCATATTTGGCTAACTCATATTACTGGCATCCTGGATGGCAACAGGAGCTATGCATTTTTTTCATAGTTTTCTAGTTGCTATGGTAACAGTATTGTACCTTAGCAACTTTAAGTCAGCGAATCTCTTACTAATGATGCTTTGGCAATTTCCTAGAATCAAATTATCAAGATAGATCAATGAATTACCTACTGAGGGGTGAATATGTTTGAGGGGAAATGGCATTTTGTGGGCCTTTTCTGGGTTTGACCTTGATAAATGTGACCTTGACCTTGATCAAAGGTCAAATGTCATAATAATTTGAATGCGCAATTTGAATGTCAATATTTTCCCAAAATATCAAAATATTCACACTACTCATCTCTGACTGAGGTTCATTTAAATAATTTTACCTAAGAATTTCCATTTTTTCCTTCTGTTGCCATGGAAACCATGGAATAAACAAAATGCCAGAATGCCAACAATGGTTTTCTTATAGGCCAGTATGAATGCTATATGGTGGTATGTGTTGTCAAGCTCTAACCAAAATGTTTAGCAACCCCCCCATTTTGGGCCTTGTGCTCCCTGACTATGTATCTCTTTTGTACCATATCTTGATCGGGAATAATTATGTTGTCTGAGACCATTAATAGTAAGGGCCACCAGCGTGTTGTCGACGCAATGGTGCATTGTTACCCTTACGTAAAAATTATTGTAATGTTCGGCAGGGCTTGAAATCCTCCCTATGTTGGGAGTTTAGATCTGCCGACATTGCCAGAAAGGCAAAATAAAAGTCTCAACAACAACAATCTCTGATGTACAAACGTACACTAAGGAAGAAAGTTCAGCAATTTGTAAGATTTAGCATCCTGAAAATTGTATTCGTGATCCAAATGTTCGTAACAAAATTGTTGTCTCTACATGTTGGAATGTCCTTCGAATCTGTCCACCGTTATTATGTGCTATCCTCTGAAAAAGCAGGGATATTGTTGTAGACTGTAGAGTGAGTAGAAAGAAAACTTGAAAATACCAAAAAAATAAAAAAAATACAAGGATTACAGCGAAGAAACAATTTAGTTTTGTACACGCCCCGACGGCAGGAACGTTGAATAAAATCTTTTAAAAACAAAAACAAAAAAAAGAAAGTTCAGCAAAACATGGCGGGAAAAATATAACGTAACATATCAAGCAGCATGTTTCATCTCACAATTTATTATTTTATACATAAAAATGCGACCTAATACACAAAAAAGATACGGATGCGTAATAGGGGAGTTGCATGTCTCCGTGCGCATGCCTGTTACAGTGCATGCTGGGATAGATTCAGTATAAATCTGACATACAAATATTTAGCAACGTTTTTATCAAAAATTGCAAGATTGTTTTCATCAATATCATAGTCTTTATATAGCACCTATGATCTATAAAAACCGAATGCATGATGGGAACGATGGAGGCTTGTGCTATGGAAACATGTATAACACATGGATATTGATATTAGATCATTGGTGAATATTCCATGCTTAAGATAACATGTTTTCTATAGATTTTATACTGTACCATTACTCCCATAATTCCATGCGAATCAAGATTCAAACTGGCGGCTTTGCAAATCCCCTATTGAGATAGCTTTGCTATTTTGTACCACCATGCTATTCCGCCATCTTCAGGATCAAATTGTTATTAGGAAATCATCCTCCCTTTCTTTTTTAACTGTATTAATCTACATATGGGTCAGATTTCCAGAAAATGTACAATTGGCAGCTGTATACAATGAGTACATTCTGCTAAATTAGGCTACAATTTGGTCAATACTAGGTAAATTCGAGTATATTCAGTATTGTTTTGATTCTAGCAATCTGTTTGGTTAGGTTGAACTGTATTTTGAACTTTATTTTTGTCTGAAATTTGGATTATTTGAAAGGATTGGTGAAGTTGAATTGTACATTTTCAGAAAACTTGACCCATATATAATATATAATACATTCATATTATATATGTATGGTGATCATATATCTACTTTAACCTCATTCACTTCAATAGAATTCCTCCACCCGATGGCCCTTGAATTTCCTTCTGATATATGGGTCAGATTTCTAGAAAATTCACCTTCACCAATCCTCTCAAATAACCCACATTTAAGACAAAAATGATTCAGAATGCAGTTTAACATAGCAGAACTGATACTTTAAATCAATGCCGTATTACGATACCAAATATACGCAGATATACCTGGTATTCATCATTTTTCAGCCTTATTTAGGAGAATTTCCTTAATGTATAGAGCTGCCAATTGTGCATTTTCTGTAAATCTGACCCAAATGACCACTTTTCCTTTGATCAAATTTACAGACAAGTAAAATATGGTTGAGGATTGGTCAAATATATATGTTATTAACCATGATTGTTGATTCTCTCATCTCCCCATCTCATATAATTACTACTTCACTAGTTGTAAACCTATAATCTATTTTCTATGTTCATGTTGCAACTATACAGTTTAAGATCAATCAAGTATTAGGCACTCGGCGGAAGAACTACTTAGACATCTGTCTATCTAGATAGCTCAACTGAAGATAGCTCAACTGAAGATAGCTCAACTGAAGATAGCTCAACTGAAGATAGCTCAACTGAAGATACCTGAACTGAAGATACCTGAACTGAAGATACCTGAACTGAAGATAGCTCAACTGAAGATACCTGAACTGAAGATACCTGAACTGAATGTTATAAAAAGATCAAATGCAATAAAAGAATTCTTGAATTGAATTGAAGGCTTGACTTACCGACATGGTTCTGGATGAGACTTTGGACGCAAAATATTCAAGATAAATCAAAGAGCAGCGTGCGTTCTCCTCCTCCTCCTTCTCCTCCTCCTAAAGTGTAGCCTATTGCTATCAGTTCCAGTGATTATAGAGCGAATTTTCTTATTCCAAGACGCCGCGTGCTTTGGGCGATGATAAAGCTCCAACGCGGAACTTGCCTCTCTCTCTCTCTTCCACTCCCCGATCAACTAATCCGATTATGGAATGAAAGTGCCACGAACAGTTTGCTTGATTACAAACTTTAAGGAACCGACTCCCGGGACCTCATAGGGAGTGTTGTTCTTATAACCACGAACATTACTCTAGTATTCGCTCCGTTTGTGTATATATTCTTCAACTGCTTTTGTCAATCCACTCCCCCCTCCTTGTATATATAGTAACGCTTTCCCCTCCTGTGCTTCTCATTCAACTGTCAATCCCAGGAGAAGGTAAATAATGATATGATATCTCCACCCGTGTGATATACAATAAGGTGTTCAGTTGTATCCAGATGTCATATCAAACGTGTATCACGAGTATCGGGAGGGTTCTTCATAGTGTACACACGGTTCCTTTTTAAACTTGGGTCAATAAATAAGAAGCTGTAAAGGTGGTGTGTTTTCATATACCTATATATGTTGACATCACCCTAAACGCCAGATTCCCTTTAAGCGCCCCGCGCAGTGTGCATGCAGAGCGCGTCTGCTACTGACGCGGCGCGGCGTTCGTTGATGCCAAAGGTGTGCTTGCTGGTGGTGGTGGTGGAGCGTCTACCAATACCAGTAGTTGGTGGATACCAGCGTCCTCCTCTCTGCGTCTCCTCCTCCTCCTTCTCTTCCTCCTTCAACCCTTCCTCCAGCTGCTACTGCTACCTCCTACTCCTCCAGCGCATCAAGGCTACGGTGGCCCGAGACTACCATCTGTTCCAAGTGTTGTATTGCTTAGAAGGAAGGCAGAGCTGGTTATACTGGCTCTGTTTCTCCATGGTTGATTGTCAAAAATCCCCCATTTTCCCCTCTTCTTAAAGGGACAACGGAATCTAGTGTCAACTACTTTTCAGAGAGACTATAGCACCAATTTAGTGTTCAACACCAATAACCATATGTGATGTGTTTCAGGAAAATGAGTCATAAGTCGCAAAAATTGGATTTTGTGATATTATCATATTTGAAAAGATGAGACCAAGGGGATTCCAATGAATATAAACATTAAGGGCATCTAATAGGTATTTATATATTTTAAGTTTGATATTTTTATTTCTGAAAAAAAAGTTTCAATATTTGTGGGTGAACAATCACAATTAAAGTAGCTAAATATACTCTATGGGATGACCCTATGAATACATGACAATATTTGACACTGTCTTGCATTTTGGTACATGTAGTCATACTTGATCCAGCGTTAGTCACACCAAAAATGAGAACATTCCTACACAGAGATTTTGGGAATATATCACTTTGAAAAATATCAATTTTGCGACTTATGACTCATTTTCTTGAAACACACCACATTTTCTCACCTGGCGAGGGTCCTGTGGAGCGATTAGTGCTTTCACTTCGCTGGTTTCTCTATACTGTAAGTAGGTTTACTTGTTAAACCTACTTAATTAAGTGATTAAGGAAATGATTAATAGTCTAATGAGCCTCTCATTTCGGATCCTTAAGTTACTGGCAGAGCACTGACCAAAGCTCTGGACTTCTTTACTTCAACTTGCTTGTTAACTACATCTTGTGTTTGGATAATACAATATACTACTCTACTACTCTACTATTGCCTCACATTATTACCCGAAATAATATCCAACCCCAAGCCACTAATCTACAAAAGTAACAAGGGCGCTCTCAACTACAACCAATTGTATGTATGTATTAGCTTTATTTCTCATTTTTATACAGTTACAATCATATAATAACGGAAAAATGGATTTTTGTGCCCTTCTGTGAATAAACATAGGTTTTCCCGGACGTCCATTTTATTCTTAGATCGTTTTCTTAACGAGTTCAGTGTTCGTTTTGTAGCGGTGTCGTACGATCTTGAGGTAATTACTCATACTATACTCTATATATAATAATGACATAGAAAAATGTCAACTTTATAATACTTAATCCTAACATTTATAGCAGTAAATCTAATCTATAGTTTAATTACATTGGATTATTAACATAATGAGAAGTACATTATTATCTAAAAGGGACTGAGTGAGAGGCCCCTCTCCCCCTTTGTTATAAATATACCTCTTCTTAGACATGTGGGATTGATACAGTTGGGGGCAATATAATAAAAGGATCGATCTCTCCATGGACCATCACACTTGTAGATGCCTATGTAGGACACAAGGAGAACTACATTCATACTTAACACTAGTGAGGTGTACAGGCTGTCTTCCTGGTCAAGTTTTCAGAAAATGTACAATTCGCCTCCACCAATCTTTTCAAATAACCCCAATTTAAGACGAAAATCAGGTTCAAAATACAGTTTAACATAACCAGACAGATTTATTGAATGGATACAATACAGAATACACACAGATATACCTAGTATTTATCATTTTTCATTCTAATTTAGCAGAATTTGAGAGATGTGTAGAAATGTAGATTGTGCATTTTCTGAAAATCTGACCCTTCTATATGAGTTAAGTTAGGCAAAATTAAATCTATTTGCAATAGACTGCCACTGTACGACAGTTGGAAGACAGGACAACTTTCTCAAATAAATTACAAAAGCGGTGCGAAGTTATTTTTTAGTCTAGTGAGAAAATGAGTATGGCCATTGCCAGACTCAGTATTTTTCCGTTAGTATTGTGCGTTGTAAAACAGAAATGAACCATTTTTAATTTCAGACAAAAATAAAGTTCAAAATACAGTTCAACCTAACCAAACAGATTGCTAGAATCAATGCCATGCCAAATATACTCGGATTTACCTAGTATTGACCAAATTGCAGCCTAATTTAGCAGAATGTACTTAATGTGTACAGCTGCCAATTGTACATTTTCTGAAAATCTTACCCAATAGTATATTAATGTGCATGATCATCCATTCCTTTATGGTTCACCTACTCCTAGCAATCATGTGAATACACCCACATGTAACGCTCTAAGGCCACTAAGGCCACAGTAGCTGTAACCATCCATGCAATCATGTGAATATATGTGATCCGTTTTAGGAAAATGAGTCATAAGTCGCAAAAAATGGATTTTGAGATATTATCATATTTGAAAAGAGGAGATCAAGCTGATTCCAATGATAGTAAACACTAGGCACCTAATGAGTATTTCTATGTTTGATATTTTTATTTTTGAAAAAAAAAAGTTTGCAATATTTCTGGATGGGTAATTACTAATAGAGTGACTAAATATACTCCATATGAAGGCCTTCAAAGCGGAAGGATATATTTAATACAATGTCCTGAAATTTGGTACATATATTTATATGACTATACGTGCTAAACCCCCTAAGAATCATACCATTCTGATAAAGAGATCTTGTGAAAAAGACGCTCTGAAAAAAATCAATTTTGCGACTTTGACTCATTTTCCTGAAACACATCACATATTCATATATAAGGCACTAAGGCCACAGTAGCTGAAACCCTCCATGTTCGTCAGCTGATAACACTGTCAATATACCTGCACAGTGGCGCCATGAGGTGGCCAGAAACCAAACTCCTGTCGGGGGAAAGGTACAAAATGTAATGCGAGACGTTGATGTATTTAAGGGTCAGATCTTCAGAAAATGCACAATCTACAGTTCTGCACATCTCTCAAATTCTGCTAAATTAGAGTGAAAAATGATAAATCCAGAGTATATATGAGTGTATTTCGTATTGTATTCATTCAATAAATCTGTCTGGTTATGTTTAACTGTATTTTGAACCTGATTTCCGTCTTAAATTTGGGTTATTTGAGAGGATTGATGAAGGCGAATTGTACATTTTCGGAAAACTTGACCCTACAGGTGTGACTATTACCTAGTCTGAAGAAGCTGGGACTATTGTGGACCTAAGTGCATAGTTTCCAATCGTTAAAAGGGGAGTCTCCACTGGCTGTGGTAAGCCTTGCGATGATGTTGTGATGCTTCTGTAGGTGGAGAGGAGTGAGGAGATTCTGCCTATACATGGGTCAGATTTTCAGAAAATGTACAATTGGCAGCTCTACACATTTAGGAAATTCTCCTAAATGAGGCTGAAAAATGATGAATACCGGGTGTTTCTGAGTACATTTGGTATCGCATTGATTTAAAGTATCAGTTCTGTTATGTTAAACTGCATTTTCAAGCTCATTGCTGACTTAAATGTGGGTTATTTGAGAGGATTGGCGAAGGCGAAATGTACATTTTCTGAAAACTTGACGCACATGGTTCACTGGCCGCAAGGCTTACCACAGAGCTTACCGCAGAGCTTACCACAGCCAGACCACCCTAAAATGTGCAGTCTAATCTGAGCTGTTAAGGGTGGTCTCCACTGGCTGCGGTAAGCTCTGTGGTAAGCCTTGCGATGGTGCCGTGATGGTGAGAAGTGGCGAGGTCCTGCCTACATGGCCAGTGATCCATGTAGGCAGGACCTCATCACTCCTCTCCACCTACAGTACAATCGCAATACCATCACAAGGCTTACCGCAGAGCTTACCGCAACCAGTGGAGACCACCCTTTATACAACATTAGATAAAACTGCTCAGATATACTTGTGTTCAAATGAAGTCTATATCAGGATGAATAATACAATATTAGACACAATTTGATCAGATTCTGGGAGGTTTTTTCTTGCCGATAGACCATGTCTGTCTCGACGGAAGTACCTGAGGTAAGCTTCTGGTTCAAAGTATGAGCACTCAATACCTGTTTCGCAACGCATATTTGATTGCAATAGATAATTGTACAGGTTGGTAAACCCTCTATTTTGGTATTGATAAGTTGATCTGATCAAATCGCGTCTAAAAGCACTATTACCCTCGGTTTAATGGTTTGTTGTGGTCTGGTGGTTCGTTGTGGTCTGGTGGTTCGTTGTGGTGGTTCATTATGGTGTGGTCATTGTGGTCTGTGTGCTCATGGACACTCTCGAGCAGAGCCCTCGAGTGTCCATGACCACACAGGCCACAACGAACCACCAAACCTCGGGGTAATAATGCTATAGGAGTTAACGCCATTGACAGCCATGACTGCAGGTTCTCCCTGAGCACGGTAAAGGTGGTTAATTTAATTATTAACTGTCATTTCGGTGGAAGTGGATGTCCTTCCCAATTAATTAAATTAATTGTACGAACATTTGCCTCTTCATTTGGACTGGCTGCAACCTTCCAGTCAGAAAAGGGAAGTCCCGGAGGCTTTCTGTCAATTAGTACTCACCACAAGAAATATTTCGCCTCTATTTATTTCGCTTCTTAAATATCGCTTCTATAATATCGCTGGACATGATTGCTAGAATCTGCCTCTAGAATGCATTTATAACACAGTACATGGGTCAAACTTTCAGAAAATGTACAATTCGCCTTCACCAATCCTCTCAAATATCCCACATTTAAGACAAAAATAAGCTTCAAAATGCAGTTTCACATAACAGAATTGATACTTTAAATCAATGCGATACCAACTATACTCACATATACCCACAATTTATCAAATTTTTTGCAGAATTTAGCAGAAATAATTAAACATGTAGAGCTGCAAATTGTACATTTTCTGACAATCTGACCCACATAGCGAAACTATGTGTGATGTGTTTCAGGAAAATGAGTCATAAGTCGCAAAAGGATATTTTTCAAAGTGTTTATTTTACTAGATCACTTTATTGAAATGTTCTGATTTTTAGGGAGTCTATCACTTATGGGTATATCAATCGATGTCTCAAATTTCAGGACAATATATGTAATATATCCTTTGGTTTTAAAGGTCCTCATATGGAGTATAATTAGTTACTTTACTGGTTATTGCCCCCCAGAAATACTGCAAACTTTTTTTATTCACATATAAAAATATCAAACTTAAAATCTAGAAATACTTATTTGATTATTAGACTGTTTACTATCATTGGAATCCCCTTGATCTCATCTTTTCAAATATACTGATATGTCAAAATCCACTTTCTGCGACTTGTGACACATTTATAAATAACTTCTAATGGCCTGATGGAGGTTTCAAATCGATTGAGACGGAGGGTCAAATCCAGATCAAATTGACCCGACGTCAAGATCAATTTGAAACCGAACAGAGGGACATTAGATATGTATTACATACATATTTATCGATTTATTTGTTATATTTGCCTTCTTAGTAGTGTTTTTCTTGACGAAATATCGGAGCAATGCCTGAAAACTTTCAAAACATGCAAGTAGACTCATGCAAGGCAGCGCTATGCTTCAGCTGCGGAGAGCATAACATCATGAACCAATCAAATTACGTTATTTGGGTCACGCGCTTCCATGACAACCGTATAGCGACAGCGAGTGGTATGCGATTTGACTTTTCATATAGCACCCCTGTATCATGTCGTTGAAATCATGTATGTATGTAATAATTTCCTAAAACACATCACATATGTATTATATCATTAGAACCAATTCCCTGTGTATTTTAGGCTGGTCAGTTTCCTATCAACCGTAACGGCCTGATGCCATAAATTCATCATGGTTGGCTTTAATTGTAGGACAGATAGGTCACATTTTCAGAAAATTTACAATTGGCAGCTGTACACATTTAGTAAATTCTGCAATCTGGTCAATACAAGGTTAATTCGAGTATATTCGGCATTGCATTGATTCTAGCAATCAGTTTGGTAAGATTGAACTGTATTTTGAACTTTATTTTTGTCTGAAATTCGGGTTATTTGAGAGGATTGGTGAAGGTGAATTGTACATTTTCTGAAAACCTGACCCAGATATATCTGCGTAGGCGTTGCCACATAATAACATATCACATCCTAATTGATTAAGGACGTTTTCCCCATAGAGCATATCAGCAGTACATGGGTCAGATTTTTAGAAAATGTACAATTCGCCTTCACCAATGCTCTCAAATAACCCACATTTAAGACAGAAATGAGCTTCTAAATGCAGTTTAACATAACAGAATTGATACTTTAAATCAATGCGACACCAAATATACTCAGGTATTCATCATTGTTCAGCCTAATTTGGCAGAATTTACTAAATGTGTAAAGCTGCCAATTGTACATTTTCTGAAAATCTGACCCACATAGTTTATGTTTATGATTCATATACAAGCAGGCACGCGGGAGGAAACATAACACGATGGCACTGATCCTCCAGCATGAGAGAAATATGAGATCCGTTCTAGGAAAATGAGCCATAAGTCGCAAAAAAAAGATTTTGAGATTTCACCATATTTGAAAAGATAAGATCAAGACGAATCCAATGATAGTAAACACTAGGACACCTAATAAGTATTTTTACATTTTAAGTTTGATATTTTCGTTTGTGGAAAAAAAACTTTGCACCAGTAAAGTAATTAAATGTATTCTATAAGATTAGCATAGAAATGCATGGATATATTAAATACACTGCCTTGAATCTTGGTACATGTGTTCATGCTATAGACAGCGTTAAGCACCCCAAAAATAGAAACATTCACACAAAGACATCTTGTGAATAGAATACTTTGAAAAACAGGAATTTTGCGACTTATGGCTCATTTTCCTGGAGCACATCACATATGTGATCCGTTTTAAGAAAATGAATCACAAGTCGCAGAAAATGGATTTTGAGATATCATCATATTTGAAAAGAGGACATCAAGCTGATTCCAATGATAGTAAACATTAAGGACATTTAAGAAGTATTTCTATATCTTATGTTTGATATTTTTATTTTTGGAAAAAATAGTTTGCAATGCTTCTGGATGGGTAATTAGCAGTAGCTTAACTAAATAAACTCCATATAAATGCCTTCAAAACGCAAGGATATATTCAATACCATGTCCCAAAATTTGTTACATGGATTTATATCACTATAAGTGCTAAACCCTCTAAATATCAGAACATTTGAATAAAGGGATCTTGTCAAAAAAACAATATGAAAAATATCATTTTTGCGACTTATGACTAATTTTCCTAAAACACATCACATATGGTCAAAGGTGAATAGATCTGGACCCCCCCCCCCCCTTATAATATTCATGCCATCAAACCTGCCGTCGGGAGATTATCCTTAGCTTAGTGACCTAGGGTTGGAGATCTAGGCGCCATCAGGCATAAGCTTATCAAATAATTATTGAGCCATGGCCAATTTAAGATGGTTTTATGAGCACCTGAGCATCGAGGAGATCGATCCATGCCAATTTATGTTGGCACACCACCCCTCCCTACGTATGGCTAGAACCTAGAGGATATATATGGGTCAGATTTATAGAAAATGTACAATTCGCCTTCACCAATCCTCTCAAATAACCCACATTTAAGACAGAAATGAGCTTCAAAATGCTGTTTGACATAACAGAACTGATAGTTTAAATCAATGCCACACCAAATATATTCAGATATACCTGGTATTCATCATTTTTCAGCCTAATTTAGAAGAAGTTACTAAATGGGTAGAGCTGCCGATTGTACATTTTCTGAGGATCTGACCCATATGCCTATGATGTCTGTGACAAAAAGCTCAAAGAAGACCCAAGTTTTTAGATCGTCACACATCAATCATATCAAACCTTCATCCCCCTTGCCTAAGTAGTTATGATCCCACTACCAAGAGATAATTGTGATCCGTTTTAGGAAAATGAGTCACAAGTCGCAAGATATGGATTTTGAGATATCATCATATTTGAAAAGAGGAGACCAAGCTGATTCCAATGATTGTAAACATGAAGGACATTTAAAAAGTATTTCTATATTTTATGTCTGATATCTTTAATTTTTTTTTGGGGGGGGGGGGGTGGGAGTTTGCGATGTTTCTGGATAGGTAATTATCGGTAAAGTAACTAAATATACTCCAGACGAAGGCCTTCAAAACGCAAGGATATATTTTATATAATGTCCTGAAATTTAGTACACAGATTCTTATGATAAGTGCTTAAACCCTCTGAGAATCAGAAGATTTCAATAAAGAGATCTTGTATAAAAAGCACTTGGAAAAATATCAAATTTGCGACTTGTGACTTATTTTCCTGGAACACATCACATATTAGTGGGGTTGAGATTATCGACCCTGCAGGTTGAACAGGAAAAGATGGACTACAATTATTATCAGCCTAAAATACGTATCACCCGCTTGAGTATCTTTTGTTAATTCTTTGGGAATTGCATCGAATATTAAATTAAATATTAGAGAGAAGTAGTCTTTCAACTGCTTACTATATTAGACAAGAATTCTTCAATACTAGGACTCGAGGAAACAAATCCTTGTCAAAACTAGATATTTTGACGAAATACATACGTTTTTTTCTCCAGATCAATCGTAGAAATATAAAAACAGCCTTATCAAGTGATAAAAACATCAAGGTTATCACAATTCAGTTCAGATTGTCACAATTCAGTTCAGATTGATCGGGTAGAAGCATGTCGTTCACACCTTTCAGAGCCACCAATTCTCATTTGCTTTTAGAAATCTTTTCATTTCAGGCCAACTACTGTTTCAGATAAAACGGGTAGTTTATTCCAGATTTTGGGGTCCCAAATAATGAGGTGATTTTTTATTTTTTCAATCGATGGGCGATCGGTATCTAGAACGACACTTTTTTGCAATCAGGTTATTCTTTCTCTATGATCTAGCAACGAATCTTTTTTTTTTATTGTATTAAAGGCCAATTACATAATATTTATCCGAACATTTGAAAAAACGTAGTGTATCACTCAGTGATGTCTTCGTACGTTGCCTTATAAAAGGTCTCATCAATCGATTCAAAACCATTACAGACTCAAAAAATAAACAGAAATTACAGTACAATGTCTTCCATGAATATCCCTAGAAGCAACAATGAATACTAAGAATATAATACTGTTTACAGCTTGTAATACATTTAATACACAACCACGATATACAATTACTTTATGTTACTCTAGACCATCCCTTCTTACATACTCTTCTTTTACCTTTTTATAGAAGGTCTCTTGGTCTCTCTCCGTTCTCACTTCCATTGGGAGCTCATTCCAGCTCTTTTTAATTTTATAGTATACACTACACTTTATGAACATGATCCTTAGTAGGGATATTTTAAATCTTTTTTCTAATTTACTAATATCACATAGCCGGTTCAGAGTATCAATGTCTCTGTGGTCGTATTGGAAAATTAACCGTACAGCTCGATTTAGAATTCGCTGCAATTTCTGCCTAACATCAGATGTTTCCATTTCGAAGAAAACAAGGCCATATTCAAGTAATGAAAGCACATGACTTTTGGCAATATTTTTAGTCATATCGATGGTCAAATATTTCCTAATTCGTTGCAAGTGTAAAAGTTTGCACATTGCTGAACCGAGAGAACATTTAGAGGTGCCGATATTCTATTTAATTATTGTTATATTCTAGTAGAAAACGATGTACTAAGGTACACTAAATTTTCTTCTTTTTTTAAACAGCTTTATTCAATAATTATATTAACAAAACTTGCTCTCTCCGGGCCGATAACACACAAAAATACATCGAACCCCTTTTCGTTCCTTAATGTCGACATTAATAAAGGGAAAAGTGTGAAATACAGACTCCTCTTGATGATAACATTTGTGAGAAAGATGAAACATATACACATCTTTATATTTTTAATTCATTTTTTGAATTTTTTAATTTTCTAATTTTTTTTATGGAGAGACGTACACTAAATGTTGCCAGATGTTGGTTCATTGATAAGTTTGAGTCGACCTTGAATCCTAGGTATGTTACAATTTTGGCCCAAATATCTTCTGACCGTTTAAGAAGATATTCCCAAGTGCTTTGATATTTATTTTTTTTAGTCTATTTTCATGCCAAGGATTTGCAGTTGACACTGCTATTCATTTAATTTAAGTTTATTCGAATGATTATGATCCACCTTTATTTACCGTGCAAGGAAACACATGAAAAAAAAACTTCATCAATTTGTATTACTTTTTTATTATTTCATTACATGCCACATTTGTGATTTGTTTCAGGAAAATGAGTCATAAGTCGCAAAATTGATATTTTTCAAAGTGTTTTTTTCACAAGATCACATTATTGGAATGTTTTGATTTTTGGAGAGTGTGTCACTTATAGGTATGTCAATCGATGTCTCAAATTTCAGGACAATCTATGCAATATATCCTTTCGTTTTAAAGGTCCTCATATGGACTACATTTAGTTATTTTACTGTTTATTAACCTCCAGAAATATTGGAAACCTTTTTTTTCAAAAACGAAAATATCAAACTTAAAGTCTAGAAATACTTATTGGATTATTAGACTGTTTACTATCATTGGAATCGGCTTCATCTCATCTTTTCTAATATAATGGTACCTCAAAATCTATTTTTTGCGACTTATGACTCATTTTCCTGAAACATATCACATTTGATATAACGGTATTGATAAAATCAACCATGCCAATTGTGGATTTTCTGAGAATTTGACCAATATACGATTTCCGCCAAGGAAATTCAGTTAGGAGCATATTATATTATATATAAATGCTTTTATTTCCTCAATAAACAGTTACAATAGACAGGAAAATGGATAATATACTTTCTTTGCCCTCACAGCTCTTCCAAGAAACCCAGAGTTACTTTTATTGATAAAGAACTACTAACTATATGTCCCCATAACACTAAGATTGACATACCTTGGTACATCGTTTTCTACTAGAATATAACAATAGTTAAATAGAATATCAGCACCTCTAAATGTTCACTCGGTTCATCGTCTACACTATAACCTCTTACTCTTACATAGTTTGTCCAGCTTCATTGATGTTCTCGGTACAATCATCCTCGGTACTTATTTTGTAATTTTGTTATTCGGTATAAGATACAAAATTTCTGGTCAGTTATTTCAGTTTACAAGACTTACATACCTGAGTTAGTTTTTTATGCTTGTGTTATATATAGATATACACATATATGGCTACACATATTATTATATTGAAATATATAAACATACATACATTAGTACATACATGGGTCATATTTTTAGAAAATGTACAATTCACCTTCATCAATCCTCTCAAATAACCCACATTTAAGACAAAAATGAGCTTCAAAATGCAGTTTAACATAACAGAACTGATACTTTAAATCAATGCGATACCAAATAGACTCAGATATGCCTAGTATTCTTCATTTTTCAGCCTAATTTAGCAGAATGTACTAAATGTATAGATCTGCCAATTGTACATTTTCTGAAAATCTGACCCACATACATTAGTGGCAACTAGTTAGAGTAGCCTACAGTTCTTTCTCTGGATCATCGCAGGGTCAATGTTTTTTTGTTTTTTTTTAAATATTTTTATTGGCCTACACATTTAACAAATAATAAACATTTTAATGATCAAATCAAATACGCATGACTGACAGCGCAGTTATTTTTCATGCGTTGCCCTTGCAATAGGAAACTACGAAATCTGAAATTGATGGTACATGTTATGTCATAATGTCGATTTTTGAAGTCATGAAGCAAAAATGGAATAATTTAAATTATTTTCACACGACAAGATGGTATCTGATGTAACCAGGCACCTTTAAAATAAACTCATGAAGCGGGGTTCGACTAGCTTCATATCCATCTATATTATTATATATTATGTCTGAGAGTCTTTCGGTCGAAATTTGTATCTCGAAATTGGAATGACATACATGCTGATGTAAGAAATACTGAGAGATATTCAAACTTCAAGCTATTGACCAAAAATGAATCAATAGTAAATTTATTTGTTGAAAATTAGACCAACATTGCAAGCTGGATCACTCACCCAATCCTCATCCCATCTCATCTCATTCCAACCCACTCCTTGGTTATACATATATGCCATGACAAATTTCTACATATTATATATTTATACAAAAGTTATTATATTGTTATGTCAAATGTTTATTTCTACTAAGGTGGTATTGAGTAAGACCAGATCTGATTTACTCAGAACTGACAATTACCTCCTACATTGATATAACCTGTGAATTCATTTCAATGAGAAATGTCAAAGTGTCAAGACTGCTCTAACCAATGAGTAGATCATTATGAACAAGTTACTGTATATATCATAATAAAGTTTCTAAAAAAAAAAAAAAAAAAACGTTCACATACAATGATGTGCCGTCTCTTTGCCTCATGAAAACTACTGCTCATGGGTCAGATTTTCAGAAAATGTACAATTCGCCTTCATCAATCCTCTCAAATATCCAAAATTAAAGACAAAAATCAGGTTCAAAATACAGTTCAACATAGCCTAACAGATTGTTTGAATCAAGGCAATACTAAATATACTCAGATATACGTAGTATTGACGATTTTCCGGTCTAATTTAGTAGAAATTAATAAATGTGGTGATCTGCCAATTGTACATTTTCTGAAAATCTGACCCTCATGCAATGTCTGACTACATTATTTCGAGACCTCATGAGAAGACTTTGGAAGGAAATGGTTATTATCATTATTATGTAATTATAACGTAGTTTCAGTGCTCTCTATCCAGGTGTTTATGACAGGTATCAGGGTGCATAAGTGTATTAACAGGTACTAATGGCCTTTCTTCATATGTTCGCATTCATCCACATATGGATCAGATTTTCAGAAAATGTACAATTGGCAGCTCTACACATTTAGGAAATTCTCCTAAATTAGGCGGAATAATGATGAATACCGGGAATATCTGAGTATATCTGGTATCGCATTGATTTAAAGTATTAGTTCTGTTATGTTAAACTGCATTTTGAAGCTCATTTTTATCTTAAATGTGGGTTATTTGAGAGGATTGGTGAAGGCGAATTGTACATTTTTTGAAAATCTGACCCAAGTGTGTTAACAGGTACTAATGGCCTTACTTCACATGTTCGCATTCATCCACATATGGTTATTAAGCACTAATTAAAGCAATTGATGCACCAGGTTATCATGCGATATCAAGAAATAAGTGTACGCAATGACGTGTTTCACATGTGTTTGTTCATCATCATATGGGTCAGATTTTCAGAAAATGTACAATACGCCTTCACCAATTCTCTCAAGTAACCCACTTTTCAGATGAAAATAAAGTTCAAAATACAGTTCAACCTAGCCAGACAGATTGCTAGAATTATTGCAATGTCGAATATACTCGAATTTACCTAGTATTGACCAAATTGCATTGGGTCAGATCGTCAGAAAATGTACAATCGGCAGCTCTACACATTTAGGAAATCTTGCTAAATTAGACTGAAAAATGATGAATACCAGTTATATCTGAGTATATTTGGTGTCGCGTTGATTTATAGTATCTGTTTTGTTATGTTTAACTGCATTTTGAAGCTTATTTTTGTCTTAAATGTGGGTTATTTGAGAGGATTGGTGAAGACGAATTGTACATTTTCTGAAAATCTGACCCATATACGGTAGAGAGGCTATACCTTAGAGGGTCAAGTTTTCAGAAAATGCACAATTCAACTTCACCAATCCTCTCAAATAACCCAAATTTCAGACAAAAAAAGTTCAAAATACAGTTCAACCTAACCAAAAAGATTGCTAGAATCAATGCAATGCCAAATATACTCAAATTTACCAAATTGCCACCTAATTTAGAAGAATTTACTAAATGTGTACAGCTGCCAATTGTACATTTTTTGAATATCTGACCCCTGTATGGTACACCGGACGTTATATTGCACAATGCTAAAAGCTCTATAGGAATATATTTCTGCATAAAAATAGTATGACCTTGGCAGACAGGAACCATGAGGCAGAGATTATTCGTCAAAACAGCACGTAGTCTATGGGGGGTCAGATTTTCAGAAAATGTACAATTCAACCTCGCTAATCCTCTCAAATAACCCAAATTTCAGGCGAAAATAAAGTTCAAAATACAGTTCAACCTAACCAAAAAGATTGCTAGAATCAATGCAATGCCGAATAGACTCGAATTTACCTAGTATTGACCAAATTGTAGCAGAATTTAGTAGAATTTACTAAATGTGTAGAGCTGCCAATTGTACATTTTCTGAAAATCTCACCGATGTGATTTGCAGGTTTTCCTTTCGGTTGCTATTATGCGCACAAACCTGAACGATTGCTGTCATCGTGAATACGGAAATATGGGTCAGATTTTCAGAAAATGTGCAATTGGCAGCTCTATACATTTAGTAAATTCTGCTAAATTCGATCGAAAAACCGTCAACAGTAGGTATATCTGAGTATATCTAGTATTGCCTTGATTCAATAATCTGTTAGGTGATGTTAAACTGTATTTTGAACCTGATTTTTATCTTAAATGTGGGTTATTTGAGAGGATTGGTGAAGGCGAATTATACATTTTCTGAAAATCTGACCCATATATCTTTTTTAAAATAGCAAAACAATCTTACACAGATAAACACGGTTTGTGTCAGGTCGCTAGTTCAAATTTCATCTTTTCAGAATTATTTATTTTCATATCACTAGAAGTCGATAACGAGTATTCCATGATATTTTTATGAATCACAGCTACAAAATTAAGTATACTAAATTGATGATAATTGTTTTTTAACTTAAATCCATTTTTTCTTCAATGAATAACATTTCAAACCTTCAAAGCATATTAACATGTTCTTGGGACAAATAAAAACCATGGAACGTCAGTATACATATATAGGCTACCGTTCAGTTCCTGTATGGGTCAGATTTTGTGAAAATGTACAATTGGCAGCTCTACATATTTAGTAAATTCTGCTAAATTAGGCTGCAATTTAGTCAATACTAGGTAAACGTGAGTATATATTCGGCATTGCATTGATTCTAGCAATCTGTTTGGTTAGGTTGAACTGTATTTTGAACTTTATTTTTGTCTGAAATTTGGGTTATTTGAGAGGATTGGTGAAGTTGAATTGTACATTTTCTGAAAATCTGACCCATATGTTTACGTCCGCATCCGCTTAATCTCCAATCAAAAAATGTTTCATGGAAACGTTATCCAGAGCTTTAGGTTTTGCCATGGAAACAGTTCCTAGACCTGGAGGCCGTGGCGCGAAGAGTTCTTAGATCCACCTCCGTCTATCCATGACCCGGAATTTCACTACGACTATATGGGTCAGATTTTCATAAAATGTACAATCGGCAGCTGTACATATGTAGTAAATTCTGCTAAATAAGGCTGCAATTTGGTCAATACTAGGTAGATTCAAGTATATTCAGTATTGTATTGATTCTAGCAATCTGTTTGATTAGGTTGAACTGTACTTTGAACTTTATTTTCGTCTGAAATTAGGGTTATTTGAGAGGATTGGTGAAGGTGAATTGTACATTTTCTGAAAACCTGACCCATATATGGCTATATGTGACTATATAGAACATTGCAGTAACGGGTCAGATTTTCAGAAAATGTACAATTGGCAGCTCTACACATTTAGGAAATTCTGCTAAATAAGGCTGAAAAATTATAAATACCAGGTATATCCGAGTATATTTTGTATTACGTTGTTTTAAAATATCTGTTCTGTTATATTAAACTTTATTTTGAAGCTAATTTTTGTCTTAAAGTTGTGTTATTTGAGTGGATTGGTGAAGGTGAATTGTACATTTTCTGAAAATCTGACCCATGTCTTCATACGTAGTGCTAAAATTGGTGGTCTTACATTTTATTCTTGGTTTTGTTTCATATATTATATATTGTGGTTTATAATTATATTTGGCATGTTACCTTTCTCTGAACAATGAATATCTCACAAATTTTACATTGGAGTGGAAAAAACAACACGTACGTAACATGATTTAACCAAAACAAAATTATTCAATTACATTAAAAATAAACAATTCGTTGTGAAACCATCGGAAAGAATGGCTATTATTCTAACGCATTTCATCTGTTGAAACAGCATTCAAATTTTAAAAGATAGAACCAAGAAAAACTGACTTATATTTGTTTTTTATTTCAAGCTGGTAGACATCATGATATATCGAAAAACCGGATACCAACGGGGGGATATTTCCAGGAAAGAAAGAGATTAAATGTGGAATCTGTTTATTTGTTTTAAATGTGTTTATTCAGCCAGAGACATTATGCTTTTATACACTATTCTCAGTTTTAGCTGATGGGAAAAGTTAACATTACAGATTCGATACACCAAAATATAATTCAACAATATTTACATAGGTTTATAGAAATAATATTTCAGAGAAAAGCAAGTTAATCATGAAAAAAATAAACTAAAATAGAAGCGAAAAAGAACCATCACCTGGGTATAAACATCGTTATATGACTAACCAAGAAGATACAAAAAATAAATCGAAAAGGCTGCATACAAATAATATTTCCTCGAAAGAAAGAGATCGAAAAGGCTACATACAAAATAATATTTCCTCAAAAGAAAGAGATCGAAAAGGCTACATACAAAATAATATTTCCTCAAAAGAAAGAGATCGAAAAGGCTACATACAAAATAATATTTCCTCGAAAGAAAGAGATCGAAAAGGCTACATACAAAATAAAATTTCCTCAAAAGAAAGAGATCGAAAAGGTTACATACAAAATAATATTTCCTCGAAAGAAAGAGATCGAAAAGGCTACATACAAATAATATTTCCTCAAAAGAAAGAGATCGAAAAGGCTACATACAAAATAATATTTCCTCAAAAGAAAGAGATCGAAAAGGCTACATACAAAATAATATTTCCTCGAAAGAAAGAGATCGAAAAGGCTACATACAAAATAATATTTCCTCGAAAGAAAGAGATCGAAAAGGCTACATACAAATAATATTTCCTCGAAAGAAAGAGATCGAAAAGGCTACGAAATAATATTTCCTCAAAAGAAAGAGATCGAAAATGCTACAAAATAATATTTCCTCAAAAGAAAGAGATCGAAAAGGCTACATACAAAATAATATTTCCTCGAAAGAAAGAGATCGAAAAGGCTACATACAAAATAAAATTTCCTCGAAAGAAAGAGATCGAAAAGGCTACATACAAAATAATATTTCCTCGAAAGAAAGAGATCGAAAAGGCTACATACAAAATAATATTTCCTGGAAAGAAAGAGATTAAGTGTGGAATCTAGAGCGCTTCCTTCTATCGAGATGTGGCTAAAACTAATCTACGTCTAACATGAAGTTCTATTCAATTATTTAAATGACACAAGTGTGGCCTGGATAACGCATAGAGTCAGTAGCCATGTTATGGACCGCACCCTCTTAGCATGTGGCTCAGATTGTCAGAAAATGTACAATTGTCAGCTCTACACATTTAGCAAATTCTTCTAAATTAGACAGAAAAATGGTCAATATTAGGTATATCTGAGTATATTTGGTGTCGCGTTGATTTATAGTATCAGTTCTGTTATGTTAAACTGCATTTTGAAGCTTATTTTTGTCTTAAATGTGTGTTGTTTGAGAGGATTGATGAAAGGCGAATTGTACATTTTCCAAAAATCTGACCCATGAATATCCAGCTCTGTTTATTTGTTCACATGGCAACGGGCGTCTTGCGACCTCGCTCCTCGTTAATGTCTTAAAAGTCTGGAAGAACAGCATGATGCAGAGATTTCTAACCTACGCAGGAGGAGGAGCAGGAGGCTGAGAATTTACCGTGAGAGTGAGAGAAGCTAGACTCTCCCTCTCTCTCCATCTCTCTCTCTCTCCCCACATCTCTCTTTCAGATGTCGGATCACTTTTGTCCTGTTTTCTACGGGACTTTCAACTGAGCAAAAGCTTTATTCTTCGCTGCTAAGAAGAGTAGCACGTGCCGTATTTTAATCCGCTGCTTCTTTCGACGACACCCAGATGATTATACCATGCTTCGACCATGTTCATTCGGTGTTGTTGCAAAGTCGCACTGCCAATAGTAGCCAAGAAAGACACAGGGCAGCGTCGTCAGACAATTAAAGGATATTGAAGTTTAGGGGGACGACCTTCGATTTAGTGATAGCGCCGCCATTGTATTGACTAATAGCTGGAATAGAGAGGAGGAGGAGGAGAGGGACGATAATGGAGAATATAAGCTTACGAAATAACCGTGCTATTAAAAGAGGGAATCGATGATTGTACTACTCCGTTGTTATGGAAACGATGGGATTGTATCTGCTACTACTCGGAATTCTATTATCTGGAGGTAAGAAATAGAGGATATTAACCATTGAGGAGATTGAGCGAACCTACGATTGAGCGAACCTACGATTATCCTGATATACAGGCTGAGAATCCAGTATGTATATGAGCTCAAACTTGTATAGGGGATCTCGAAAGTGTAGTACAAAATTAAATAAAGCCATGATACGTGTATATATCATATATTATATACATAATTATATTGGTCAGATTTTCAGAAAGTGTACAAATGACAGCTCTACACATTTAGGAAATTCTGCTGAATTTGGCTGAAAGATGATGAATACTGGGTATATCTGAGTGTCTTTGGCATTGTGTTGATTGGAAATATCTCTTTCATTGTGTTAAACTGCATTTGGAACGTCAGTTTTCACTTAAATTTGGGTTATTTGAAAGAATTGGTGAAGGTGAATTGTACATTTTCTGAAAATCTGACCAATGTACTATTATATATGTATCTCCGGGGAATGTATCTATTTTAATGGATTTGTATCTGCGCTCTTTGCCTCATTGAAATTCCCATAATCATATGGGTCAGATTCTCAGAAAATGTGCAATTGCCAGATGTACACATTTAGTAAACTCTGCTAAATTAGGCTGCAATTTGGTCAATACTAGATATATTCGAGTATATTCGGCATTGCATTGATTGTAGCAATCTGTTTGGTTAGGTTGAACTGTATTTTGAACTTTATTTCTGTCTTAAATGTGGGTTATTTGAGAGGAATTGTGAAGGTGAATTGTACATTTTCTGGAAATCTGACCCATAAATGAACACTATATGTACAGGTGCATGATCACCGTTAATGGATATTAACCATGTTAACTGTGTGGTTTCTATTTCTTAGCAGATTCGTTTCTTTTCTTATATTTTATATCTTTCAGTTAACCTTTTCCCAGTAAAACTGTCACTTGAATCCTTCCCGATGTTATGCTGACTGTAGTTAACAGAAATGTATTATTTATAATTTTATTAACATATTTAAATATGCATTTTTCTTAGTGAAATTCTGGCGTTTGGCCGATATTCTTTGACTTGTTTGTTATATTGTTTAGCTGTGACATGTGAATATGGATCCAGAGAAGCGAGCAGTGCAAGAAGCCCTCCATTGGCATATTATAGAAATATATTGCAGATGCAAGATATACTTTTATGATAATTTGAATCATCATTAAATCGCCTGCAGCCAACACAGGGAACTTCATAGATAATTTATTTTCCCCATTCTCCTCATTCACCATGAGGAGAATGGCGGATTAAAGTAAAGCTAAAATGTGATACATCAATGGGTGGCATATCTCTAGTGTTTATATGCATTTCCATACAACCAGTCTATAGTCTAGCGGTAATATGCTGGACTCCCAATTAGCACATTGGGGGTTCAAATCCCAGAGCAGCCAGCCTTTTTACATTTGTCTCATTTTCGAGTCATTTTATATTTTAATTTCACTAATATCTTCACCTCTGGGACTTAGATTTATTTTAAACTCACACATGTAGTTATTGATGCAATTCCCCCTTTTGATTGGTGAAAGAATTAGAGTCTAAGATCGAATTAAGGGAGAAAAGTCCGTTGGATAGGGTTTGGAGATATATAGGTTCTCTGTTATAGAGGCATGGGTGGCGGTCGTAAGCTTGTGTTATTTTCGGTGAAAATGGTTTTCGCATGGGCCATGATTCGTCAAATTTTCAGAAAATGTACACTTTGCCTTCACCAATCCTCTCAAATAACCCAAATTTAAGACGAAAATCAGGTTCAAAATACAGTACAACGTAACCAGATTTGTTGAATGAATACAATACAGAATACACTCAGATATACAAAGTAATTATCATTTTTCACTCTAATTTAGCAAAATTTGAGAGATGTGTAGAAATGTAGATTATGCATTTTCTGAAAATCTGACCTATATACAGTGTGTAGACATGTGTACACAATAAAGATTTTAAAAGCATCCAAGCATGAGAGCCATCTTCAAGGCACTATGTGGGTCAGATTTTCAGAAAATGTACAATTCACTTTCACCAATTCTCTCAAATAACCCAAATTTCAGACGAAAATAAAGTTCAAAATACAGTTCAATGTAACCAAACAGATTGCTAGAATCAATTCAATGCCGAATATACTCGAATTTACCTAGTATTGACCAAATTGCTGCCTAATTTAGCAGAATTTACTAAATGTGTACAACTGCCAATTGTACATTTTCTGAAATTTTGACCCATATGCCACAATATCAGACTGTTGCCCGGTTAAACAAATAGAGCCACTCACACAGGCTAAAAACAACAATTTTCTTATGCAGTAATTGATTGCAGATGCATTATCTTAGACTGGAACTTTCAACCTTACAATCGCATTTCTAATACCAGTTAACTATTGCATTAATGTCATTAATGCATGGATATTTGTAACATGTTTAGCAATAGGTCCATCATAACGCCAGTACACAAACAATGGTTTTATCTGTTTTGTTTTGTTTGTTTTAATTTTTATTGTAAGCTCTCATTCATGTATGATATGTTCAGCCTATGTCTATGTTTACAAAAACGTTACCTTGATGTTAATTACAACAGATCATACAAAAGTAAGAGTCTATATAATATGTCCATAACAAACATCTACCTTTAGAATAATCACATACATATGGTTACATAAGTTACATTAATTACATAAGGACCATATCAATATACAGCATGTTTGTGGGATTTTACATATAATAAGATAAGAACATGATGACAAATTGGTGACAGTAATTTTTTATCAGTTATGGGTGAGGCGCCATGCGCATAATCGGAGAGACCAAAATCTCGGATATTTCTGATTGCTCTTGTGGGTCAGATTTTCAGAAAATGTACAATTGGCAGCTCTACACATTTGGGAAATTCTCCTGAATTAGGCTGAAAAATGGTGAATACCGGGTATATCTGAGTATATTTGGTGTTGCGTTGATTTAAAGTATCAGTTCTGTTAACTGTTTAACTGCATTTTGAAGCTCATTTTTGTCGTAAATGTGGGTTATATGAGAGGATTGGTGAAGGTGAATTGTACATTTGCTGAAAATCTGACCCATATCACAGATGTGGTTTTCTATTTTAGTGATGCTAGATCTATGCAGCTATTACCAACCTACAACGTCAATATTCCATTGGCAATGGGTTCATCCTAAGACTAATATTTAGCATGTTATGAAATTGTCCAATTGCAATTGCAATTTTCAGGCTTATTATTATACCAGTCTAACAATAATCAATGTATTCTATATGTGATGTGTTCCAGGAAAAATGAGTCACAAGTCGCAAAAATGATATTTTTCAAAGTGTTTTTCTTTACAAGATCTCTTTATTGAAACGTTCTGATTCACAGAGGGTTTAAGCACTTATAGTTATATAAATCCGTGTAATAAACTTCCTAGTTTGTCCAACAGTTACATATCTGTGAATGTATACCATATCTGCCATCTCTGCCTGGGTTAGGCTGCTTCCATGGAGGTGGCATCTGAGGTTATTCGCTTTTCAAGGTTATTGAGTGGGTCAGATTTTCAGAAAATGTACAATTGGCAGCTGTACACATTTAGTAAATTCTGCTAAATTAGGCTCCAATTTGGTCAAACTTGGGAAATCTGTGTATACATACTCGGCATTGCAATGATTCTAGCAATCTGTTTGGTTAGGTTGAACTATATTTTGAACTCCTTTTTTCGTCTGACATTTGGATTATTTGAGAAGATTGGTGAATGTGAATTGTACATTTTCTGTGAGAATGTGAGAATGTGAGAAAGAATAGAGCCATTGTGCAGGAGTAGAAGGCGGATAAGCTGCATTCACTCCAGTAGTTATGTAACTTTAGAATGGTTCTTGCATCCCTCTCATAATCGACTGCCGATTGTTTCCTCCTTCAGCCAAATGTTATCTTCGTCAAGTTCTAAATTGCATTTCAATACATGTTTCATGCCTCGTGTGATATCAGTGAAAGATCATCAACTCACGTATATGTCATTTGGTAATTCAGAAAACTGAAATGGGAAGGATAAGAATATCCTAAGCCATGATGTACCGGTAGTTTTAAGAGCGTAGTCCACTAAGCCGATTGCCATGCGATTCTCACAGAATTTAGTGTAAAGGAGTCCTCTGCGGCGCAACATCGCACGAGAATTGGCTTAGTGGACTATTTATATGTAATAGCCCGATGGAGGTTTCAAATCGATCGAGACGGAGGGTCAAATCGTATGACACCCCTTCGGGGTGGAGTACGATTCGACCCTCCGTCTCGATCGATTTGAAACCGAACAGAGGGCTATTACATATTTATTTCATACATATTCATTGATTTATTTCTTATAGTTACCTTCTTAGCAGTGTTTTTCTTATCAAACTATCGGAAAACTTTCGAAACGTGCAAGACAGCGCTACGCTTCTGCCGCTAAGAAGCACGACGTCATGAACCAATGATGTTGGGTCACGTGCTTCCATGACAACCTGAATCACATACGTATGTGATACGAGATTTCTAATGGCACCCCCGAATCAGGCGGTCTAAATCATGTACGTATGTAATAATATATCTAATGGCCCGATGTAGGTTTTGAATCGATCGAGATGGAGGGTCAAATCGCACAACACCTCAAAGGGGTGGAGTGCAATTTGACCCGACGTCGAGATCAATTCAAAACTGTACAGAGGGCCATTAGATATTTATTACATACTTATTTGTCAATTTATTTGTTATATTTACCTTCTTAGTTCTGTTTTTCTTGACGAATTTCGTGACGAATTTGAAACATGCAAGGCAGCGCTACGCTTCTGCCGCTAAGAAGCGCAACGTCATGAACCAACCAAATTACGTTATTTGGGTCATGTGGTTCCATGACAACCTGTGGCACCCCTGTATCACATCGTTGAAATCATGTATGTATGTAATAAGGCCCTTAATGGTGTGATCTGAAATAGTAGCGCATGGCCTGTAGGCCTATAGGTGCTATATCAACCATGAACGATTTTTTATCACTTTTTAATGAGAATTTCTGAAATAATAATGGTACGAGGCATTATGTAGGATGGTATTGCTTTTCAGTTATTCATTGTATAGCTCTAAGCACTTATAAGAAATCAGGTTGGCGCAGAAATCAGGTTGGTATAGTTTTTGTCGGTATTATCATTGGAGTTGGCCAGAAAACGAGAGGAGGTTTCGCAACTTGATACTCTTTTTTTTTATTATCAGCAACCTAATACTCTTATTACTAGTCTTGGATATAATCCATTTAAGACATTCATATGGGTAAGATTTTCAGAAAATGTACAATTCACCTTCACCAATCCTCTCCAATAACCCACATTTAAGACAAAAATGGGCTTTAAAATGTGGTTTAACATAACAGAACTGATATTTTAAATAAATGCGATACCAAATATACTCAGGTATACTCGGCATTCTTCTTTTTTCAGCCTAATTTAGCAGAGTTTCCTAAATAAGTAGAGCTGCCAATTGTACATTTTCTGAAAATCTGACCCATGTAGGATGGTATTGCTTTTCAGTTATTCATTGTATAGCTCTAAGCACTTGTAAGAAATCAGGTTGGCGAAGAAATCAGGTTGGTATAGTTTTTGTCGGTATTATCATTGGAGTTGGCCAGAGAACGAGAGGAGGTTTCGCAACCTGATACTCTCTTTTTTTTTATTATCAGCAACCTGATACTCTTCTTACTAGTCTTGGATATAATCCATTTAAGACATTCATATGGGTCAGATCTTCAGAAAATGTACAATTCACCTTCACCAATCCTCTCAAATAACCCACAATTAAGACATAAATGAGCTTCAAAATGCAGTTCAACATAACAGAACTGATACTTTAAATCAATGCGATACCAACTATACTCAGATATACCCGATATTGATCATTTTTCAGCCTAATTTAGCAGAAGTCTCTAAATGTGTAGATCTGACAATTTTATACTGACCCATATATCACAGAAGTGTTTTATTAACAATAATAAATGAGATCATACCCATGTAATCCATACTGTTTGGTCTGATAAAATGAAATCTCCATTTTAAATTATTCTCTATATGTTACATATCTGCCAAGTTTTAAGTAATATGATGTAACATTAATAATTTTAACAGAACAAAAAAAAGCTCATCTACATCCATTTACCCACATCTACCCGTTGAGGGTGAAAATAATAACTGTTTCATTGAGAAAAGACATTCCCTTACTTATCTCAACTATATATAGAGAGAGATATGGGGGAATGTTGTATATATGGGTCAGATTTTCAGAAAATGTACAATTGGCAGCTCTACATATTTTGTAATTTCTGCTAAATTCTGCTAAAAAGAGATCAATTTTGGGTACATCTGAGTATATTTGGTATCGCATTGATTCAAATTATCAGTTCTCATTTTCAAGCTCAATTTTGTCTTAAATGCGGGTTATTTGAGAGGATTGGTGAAGGTGAATTGTACATTTTCTGAAAATCTGACCCATATACGTGTGTACTACTTCCACATACATCAAATGTTGTTATCTAAGTATACATACATGGTAATTAGTTAGACCATTCTGCCCTCATACATAGCCATACAGGCAGTCACTTAAATGTTCCCTTTGGTATTTGGGTCAGATCGTCAGAAAATGTACAATTGGCAGTTATACACATTTAGGAAATTCTGCTCAATTAGGCTGAAAAGTGACGAATACCGGGAATAACTGAATGTATCGCATTGATTTAAATTTTGGGTATATCTGAGTATATTTGGTATTTGCATTGATTTAAAGTATCTGTTCTGTTACGTTAAACTGCATTTTGATGCTCACCTTTATCTTAAATGTGGGTTATTTGAGAGGATTGGTGAAGGTGAATTATACATTTTCTGAAAATCTGACCTATATAAAAAGTCAATGAAAAGAGTGGCATGAGGGATCAGAGAAGACCTTGCCCTTTAGCCTTGGGCTAGAACTATATAATGTTGATACGTTCCCACAAGCCTAGTAATCCCCATTGCCATTTGGGTCAGATGTTCAGAAAATGTACAATTAGCAGCTGTACACATTTAGTAAATTCTGCTAAATCAGACTGCAATTTGGCCAATACTAGGTAAATTTGAGTATATTCGGCATTGCATTGATTCTAGCAATCTGTTTGGTTAGGTTGAACTGTATTTTGAACTTTATTTTCGTCTGAAATTTGGGTTATTTGAGAGGATTAGTGAAGGTGAATTGTACAATTTCTGAAAATCTGACCCATGAGACTGGGTCAAGGCAATGTGGATTCGGGTTCAGGTGTTGGGTACGAGTGGAACACCATTATAGTACCAAATGAACTGCTAAATTGTCGGTTCATGTGTCAGACCAAGTAGAAATCGTTAGATAGACACGTGAAAGCGATGTATATACACTGCAAGGTGTTATTTGATAAAGATATCAAATCGTGTTTGCATGAGAAAATATATATTTGTTAGTACTGAATGAGAAGTATATGCATAGGTCTAATAACATATATTGGTCAGGTTTTCAGAAAATGTACAACTGGCCTTCGCCAATCCTCTCAAATAACCTACATTTAAGACAAAAATCAGGTTCAAAATACAGTTTAACTTAACCAGATTTAAATTTAGGACCGATATGCCTCAAGATAATTATGTAAATATACCAAATAGGCATGAATGGAAAATGTCTCCATAAAAATGTGTTTTACAAATGCCAACATTATTGGGATTTCCTGGTGAAAAAAAGTATTAACAAGTCTGTGTATATAGATGTTGGTGTAGTGATAAAAGTTAGATGTGGATAATATGTGATGTGTTTAAGAAAAGTGAGTCACAAGTCGCAAAAACGATATTCTTCAAAGCGTATTATTAACAAGATTTCTTTTTTGGAATATTTTCATTTTTGGGGTGTCTAGTCCTTGTTGTTGTATAAATACATGTACCAAATTTCAAGACCGTTCATTAAATATATCTATGCGTTTCTTAGATCAACCTATGGAGTATATTTTGTTACTTCACTAGTAATTGTCCACCTAGAAATATTGCAAACTTTTTTTTCAAAAATAAAAATATCAAATCGAAAAGATAGAAGGCCTTAGTGTTTACATTCATTAGAACCCCCTCGGTCTCAACTTTTCAAATAATATTATTATGATGATATCTCAAAATCCAATTTTTGCGACTTGTGACTCATTTTCCTAAAACGCATTACAAATGAGCTAAATCTTACTATAATGAATGATTTGATTTGAAAATATTTGTATTCAGGGCACAGACATTTCCATACATATAGTACGAATATTCCCAGAATAGCCTAAATTACTTTTAAATTACATTACATCGAAATTCAATTAGGAAAAGAAATAGAGTAATTAATAAGAACTATATATGAAGTTATTTGAACATTCAATCTTCTCGATATCATTACCAATTTAATGATCTGATCTGGCAGTATAGTGCTAAGTCAATTTATACATCTAGACAAGAGAATTCATATCAGATATACTTTACGCTTTTTACACATGTAGTATCCCATTCATTCCTTATCAGTATCAGAAACATTTTACTAAAAAATATTTTCCATTGCGCTGAACTCAGGTTTTCCACTATGTCATGTATATTTTATTTGATTAGATGCGTTTGTGTGTTTTATATTATATTATACCCAATAAAAATGTTTTCTTAATTTACCACAAACCTGTAAAGCATTAAGGAAGTATATCCGATGCAAATATTCACAAAAAGGTTATTATATTCAACACTTGATGTTACCAACCGACCAATACAGTATATTGTATTATTGGTAGACTTTAATACAAATCATGTATAGGTATTTGTATTTTCTTAAATTACCATAACCTATGAAGCATTAAGTAAGTAAATCCGATGCTGACAAAATGTCATTATATTCAACACTTGTTAGTCGTAGGTCCATCTGATATACCTTATTATTCTCTAATTTTGTCTATAATCCATAGCCTAAGTCGAGTATAGCACAAAGGCCTTCTAAATTGCTGGTAACTGTCGGTAGAAATGGAATTAACTTTTCATATAGACATGTAGACCTTTTTGTCCTTTTTCGTATTGTAATATCAAACTACCTGGCAAATAAAAGATGTTCTTATCTTATCTTATCTTATCTTAAAAAGAAATATAACTGTTTAATGTTTTTCATTTCCTTGTCCATGTTTTCAAACTGTGAATATATGCTTTAACCTCCTAGGGTTCCTGTGGTCCTGGATATGACCATAAAGTGCCTTTCTGTCTCTTTTTCTCTGTCTCTCTCTCCCTTTTTCTCTATCTCTATTACCTGGGTATGATCATAAACTGCCTCCCTCTCAGCTCTCCCACCCTTGATATAGATAACCATATTAAATGTTTGATAAGAGCGTAAAGCAGCCAATCTCACTCACTTACTCCTAGGGTTCCTCGCAGTGGTATCATCTAAGCCTACAGTTCCCAGCTGGCTTTGGGAACCAGTGCCGCCATCTGAAGGAACCTGCGCGCACTTCAAGGGGAATATCTCGCGCGCCGGCTATATCTTCAGTCCCAAGTATCCGGCCAATTATCCTGACAGTCTCAACTGCGAGGTCATAGTCTATGGTTTGTGTGTGCTTTCAATATCTCCGATACATACATTTTACTATCATTTAATCAGAGCATTTAAGTAAAAAGATCCTGAGAAAAAAACACTTTGAAAAATATCAATTTTTCTTACAACACATGTGATGTGTTTCAGGAAAAATGAGTCATAAGTCGCAAAAACTGGATTTTGTGATATTATCATATTTGAAAAGATGAGACCAAGGGGATTCCAGTGAATATAAACATTAAGGGCATCTAAAAAGTATTTCTATATTTTAAGTTTGATATTTTTATTTATGAAAAAAAGATGTAATATTTTTGGGTGGACAATTAATATTAAAGTAGCTAAATATACTCTATGGGATGACCCTATAAATGCATGACAATATTTGATACACTGTCTTGCATTTTGGTACATGTATTCACACTTCATCCAGCGTTAGTCACACCAAGAATGAGGACATTCCCACAAAGAGATTTTGGGAATATATCACTTATATGAGAAATATGAGAAAAAACCTCACTGATTGTAGAGTTAGAATCCTTGTAAAACCGCGTCTAATTTTACTGCACGAAACGCGTACATCACTGCTAGAGAATTGTGCCGCACAGTGGCTTAAATTATGATGAATCTACTGAGTCAGGTTTTCAGAAAATGTACAATTTGTCTTCACCAATCCTCTCAAATATCACAAATGTAAGACGAAAATCAGGTTCAAAATTCAGTTCAACATAACCAGACACGTTTATTGAATGAATACAATACAGAATACACTAAGTATTTATCATTGTTCACTCTAATTTAGCAGAATTTGACAGATGTGTAGAACTGTAGATTGTGCATTTTCTGAAAATCTGACCCGTGATCTGCTACTGATAATAATCTATTATATTCTCCCGGTGGTTTCTGTTTTTCTATTGTAGTACCAAACGACAGAATGATCAGGATATACTTTATTGACTTTTCCCTGGAGGATTCGAGAGATTGTTGGCTGGACAGCCTGGAAGTGTACGAAACTGAGAGACAATTAATTGGAAAGTTCTGTGGTCGAGATATCCCGCCCCTTATATTATCCTTCAGTCAGAAATTGAGACTTGTATTCACTTCAGACAGATATGTATCAGCTCGGGGCTTCAGAGCTATAATCCAATTTTTACCAAGGAATTGATCCATACGGGTCAAGTTTTCAGAAAATGTGCAATTAGCCTTCAGCAATCCTCTCAAATAACCCAAATTTCAGACGAAAATAAAGTTCAAAATACAGTTTAACCTAACCAGACAGATTGGTAGAATCAATGCAATGCCGAATATACTCGAATTTATCTAGTATTGGTAATTTTTTTAGCCTAATTTAGCAGAATATATATAAATGTGTACAGCTGCCAATTGTACATTTTCTGAAAATCTCTCCCATATGCATGGCGCGTTGCGTCACATACCAAGTTGGACAAGTTCGCCAAGAGGTCCTCGTTTCTTCGGTGCAAACGCGGAATCTTACTGTATCATGTATGTTTTAAATGTTGCTATCGTGAAAAGTGTCATTCATATTATTTTAACAACGGCATATTAGGACAGAAATAAACATGCTAACATCACATTTATGTACAGTTTATTTTTATCAAAGGATATGTTATAAGTATAAATATATGGTCAGTTGTAATGCATGACCTTGTCTTCAGTTTGCCCAATACCAATTCGGTTAATCAGTTAAGGGTGGTCTCCACTGGCTGCGGTAAGCTCTGCAGTAAGCTCTGTGGTAAGCCTTGTGATGGTGCTGTGTTAGTGAGAAGTGGCGAGGTCCTGCCTACATGGCCAGTGAACCATGTAGGCAAGGACCTCGCCATTCCTCTCCACCTACAGAACCAGCACAAACCATCGCAAGGCTTAAGCGGTCCGGCCACTGTTGACAATCGTCTTTGCATCGACAAGGGGGAAAAGTTTGGCAACTATAGAACCAATTTTCATGCTTTTACATGCAGAATCTCATCGACTAGACATCGCCAATGCATTGCCATGGCCCTTACCTCCATTGACAATGCACCGATGCAAAATCTCATCGCCGGGAAATATCAAACATGTTTGATGTTCATCGCTACCCTTACCGATGCAATTTTCACATTGCCCACTCATCGCTTGTAGTCGCTGGCTATTGCCGAAGGCATAGCAATGGATAGTCGATGCAAAGACGATGCTTTAAATTTCACAAAAATCTTATCGACTACCTCATCGCCAACGCATCGCCAACGATTTTTTTTACAGTGGCCGGACCGCTTTACCGCAGAGCTTACCGCAGCCAGTGGAGACCCCCTTTTAAGATAGCAGGTTGTGGTTAGTTATAGGCTTTCCATTTGATTGCTATACATTTATATACACCAGACGGGAATATATATAGAGTTGCCTTTTCATCGGTTAAGGGCCTTGTCCACTAAGCCGATTCTCATGCGATTTTGCACCGCAGAGGACTCTTTTCCACTAAATTCTGTAAGAGTCGCATGAGAATCGGCTTAGTACACTAGGCCCTTAAAGTTAAACGATCTTTTAGTCTTCAAATACCGATTATATACATTTGATAAATAGATAGATTGACACCTTTATTATAATGGTAATATCAGGGTGAGAACGCATATTACATGAAACCTCAACAGCCATACAGAGTCTAGGCCCAAAGAAGAGAGAGTCCCTTCAAATGGAGGGAAAGCCTCTCGCCTCAAACCGCATAGTGCTATTATAATTCCATTAAGACCGCAAAATGTCATTGTATTCCCATAGAACGCCTAGTCCTATAGGCCAGGAAAGGGATTAGTGAAGTAGGCGGCCAATCACTGACATACCATTCTTATCTGATCTGAGGGTTTGGGCCTAGAGTGCATACATATTTCTTGCAGGTTAACAATATGTATACATATTGGATATGTAACAGTGGCAAAACTGGAGCCACACATTTCTTTCTAATGCATAAAAAAGAGATAATTAAGATGTTGATTACTTTAAATGTATTAATGTTCGTGCAGTATTTATTTTTGCTATTTTAAAATAAATCCTGCGTGAAAGGTACAATTATTGCATAAACAAGGTGTGAGACTTCCTTGCTGCGCGAATTTAAATCTGCACGAAAAGGTGTCAAATTACTTATAGTGTGCGAAAATCTGTCTGCGCGAAAATAAATATGTTTACAGTATGTCCTCAATTACCAAGCAATACTCGGAAATATTATCCAACATATGGGTCAGATGTTCAGAAAATGTACAATTCGCCTTCACCAATCCTCTCAAATAACCCACATTTAAGACAGAAATGAGCTTCAAAATGCAGTTCAACCTAACCAAACTGATACTTTAAATCAATGCGATACCAAATATACTCAGATATACCCCACATTTATATTTTTTAGCAGAATTTAGCAGAAATTGCTAAATATGTAGAGCTGCCAGTTGTACATTTTCTGAAAATCTGAGCCATGTAGGCCTATGCTCACGTGATGTCCCTGATTTCCTGATTTGATAACTTTTTGATAATTATTGTTTTGAATTCAATACAAGACGTCCAGTAATTGGGTCAGATTTTCAGAAAACATACAATTCAACTTCACCAATCTTCTCAAATAACCCAAATTTCAGACGAAAATAAAGTTCAAAATACAGTTCGACCTAACCAAACAGATTGCTAGAATCAGTGCAATGCCGAATATACTTGAATTTACCTAGTATTGACCAAATTGCAGCCTAATTTAGCAGAATTTACTGCACAGCACAGCTGCTAATTGTACAATTTCTGAAAATCTGACCCAGTCATTCTCGTTCTTATTTTAGGCTTCCATTTCTATTCTTGCCACTGCTTTGCGACTCTTTATTATGACTTTGTAAATCAGCTTCCAACGAATCTTCCTCTCGCTCTTGGTTAATAAATGTAAAATGGCTGACAGACGGAGGCTCTAAGACAATCCTCGGCAACTGAACTCTTTCACTTAAATCAACATTATCCCCCCAGTCCGATCCCACACTCGTGATATTATCCTGAGCAGGCAAAAGACGCCTTTGTAGTCGCTCGCATTCGGACGAGCTGTCGTTTATGACAGTTTCCTTAATGCTAACACTCCGGTCATCGGTATCAACAAAGTTAACTACATTCTGCTGCTGCCTTATGCTTTGGGAAAACAGTCCTGCAATACTTAAAGAACTCGGTGATGATGATGTCCGTCCAATGGATCCGGCTGTCAGTCCATCGATTGATTTATTATTAGTGAATGCGTTTTTTTGCACCGTGAGGAAGTTATTTGATGAAAGGGTAAAAGTCCTTCCGAAGAACGTTCGTGAGTTGGGGTGGTTGGGGATGGGAATGTTGTATATGGAAGGTGTTGGTTGTTGACTTGCTGCTTGACTTTTCTCCACATCGTCTTTTCTTGCCAGGCGGTGGTGGTCGCCATTTAACATCTGAAGTGATTGCCTGAAGAATAAAGGAGATGAACTTGCTTCCGCATTTATCGCCCGTCTTGTTGTAGTAACCCCTGGAACATTTAGAAATCGTAGATCTCTTCTTTTTTCTCCCCTTTCTATAGCTTGTCTCCAAGGAGGGAGTCTCGGTGAATCAACCCCTGAAGGGGAGATAGCCAGCAAAAGAAGCTGTTGAAGCATTGGATTAACGGTGTTTGGCGTCATTTTTCGCCTAAAATACGAAAAGACAGACTCCCTGAGTACGCGCTTGCGTACTGCGTGGAGAAAAGGATCACTAGCGATGCCAACATGGAACAGAATAATCGCAGCATTGGCGAAACTCAACTCACATGCCTCGTGGGTGAAAATCTCGATATTGATGACAATACAATACGGTATATTAGTAGAGAGAAATATAAGTAGTAACAACAATGATGTCCAACTGGCTCGCCGACCTTGGATGGACAATTGCGATCGACGGGAACGGTTTAAAACTAAAGGCTTCGGTAAAGTCAACGCCAATAACGGCAGCACGCTGCCTATCCTCATGCCTTGTCCTCTGGCTATCATGAATACATGCGAATAGCAGACAAGAATAGCTAGCGCTGGAAGGCATAATAAACACACTGAGTAAATCATTCCGTACCATTGTTTTGAATGTAAAGTCAGATCTATGCCACAACTCAACTGAGAAGGGAGAAACGTGTAAGTGTAAGGTCCTTTGGAATTAATATAAGGCAAGGTAGCCAGCATTATTCCCATAGACCAAGGCAACATGATCCAAAATGCAAACCATCTCCGATTAAAGGATCCATCATAGCTTAATGGACGGACGATTGGTAAGTATTTGTCCCACGCTAGAGTTGTCAGCGAATATTGCCTTATGCTTATTAAAAGTGTGTAGAAATAACCGAGAATATTGCAGGTTATAGGATCGGGTGGTGTCATAAACACCGACCCCATGAATAGAAATAAAAACGTAGTTATGACCAGTTCAACCGCTGCTAAATGACAGAGCAGAACGTTGGTCATTCGGAAGTATTTCTTGGATGGAATTATGGCAATCAGGATAAACACATTGGCAGGGAAGCTTAAAAGGGCGATAATGAAGAACAAGACAGCTCTAAATAAGATGAGGTCTTGTGAGAAGAGATAAAGTGCCTCTGTTTCTGTCCTGTTCTCATTCATCCCTTCTTCAAAAAGTGCCATCACGGCTGCTGTCGGGGGCTGTAGTGATGTGTTGACACCTGACATTATCCTAAATTAACATCCAAAGTTATAGCAAAGTCCGTGTAAATATTGCCGACTATTCCTATTATTCACTTAGTGGTAATGTATAGGTGTCATGTTAGTGAGATAGTTTCAGTGTTGCTTTTTTCTTAATTCCTTAGCATGTTATATTTGAAATGATGAATCCTATGGTAAAAAGCTCTATAAATTAAAGTCAATTGATGATTGGAATATCTTCAACTCCGTGTAAATATTGCCGACTATTTCCTATTCCTATTTCTTTAGTGATAATGTATAGGTGTCATGTTAGTAAAAATGGTTTCAGTCTTGCTTCTTTCTTAATTCCTTAGCATGTTATATGCATTGCGCCGTAATGATGAATCCTATGGTAAAAGCTCTAATGAATTAAACTTATCAAATCAATTGATGATTGGAATATCTTCAAAGAAATCCGTGTAAATATTGCCGACTATTCCTATTTCCTTAGTGGTAATGTAGGTGCCATGTTACTTTTAGTAAAACGGTTTCAGTGTTGCTTCTTTCTTAATTCCTTCGTATGTTATATGCATTTCGCCGACGTGATCCTATGGTATAAGCTCTATGAATTAAAGTCAATTGATGATTGGAATATCTTCATAAAAACGCTTGTCTAAATGTTGATGGTTTCAGTGTTGCTTCTTTCTTCATTCCTTAGCATGTTATATGCATTTCACATGAAATTTCACACGAAATGATGAGTCCAATGGTAAAATCTCTATAAATTAAAGTCAATTGATGATTGGAATATCTTCAACTCAACTGTACACGAGAGAGAGAAGGTTGAGTGGCTCGGGGTGGTGACTGGATGATTCAATCTGCTCGCCTTTAATGCATGGACTTGTAAACACGACTACTGACCATTTGTAAAACCTCACACCAAGTTTTATATGGGTCAGATTTTCAGAAAATGTACAATTGGCAGCTCTACACATCTCCTAAATTAGGCTGAAAAATGAAGAATACCGGGTATATCTGAGTATATTTGGTATCGCATTGATTTAAAGTATCCGTTCTGTTATGTTAAACTGCATTTTGAAGCTCATTGTTGTCTTAAATGTGAAGTTATTTGAAAGGATTGGTGAAGGTGAATTGTACATTTTCTGAAATCTGACCCATATATACAATGGCGAGATAACAGAGACACCGAGCAATTACTGGGAGTTTGGAAACGGGAGGAGCTTCCGGGAGAATCAGGTGTAAAAGTACCCCCAGCAGCTATGATGCTTAATGATGCCTTGATCCTGAGTCAGATTTTCAGAAAATGCACAATTGGCACATTTAATAAATTCTGCTAAATCAGACTGAAAAATGATGAATACCAGGTATATCTGAGTATATTTGGTATCGCATTGATTTATAGTATCAGTTCTGTTATTTTAAACTGGATTTTGAAGCTCATTTCTGTCTGGAATGTGGGTTATTTGAGAGGATAGGTGAAGGCCAATTGTACATTTTCTGAAAATCTGCTGCTGCTGTCACCGCACTACGCACAGCTCAAATCATTAAGAGAATTTAATGGGATTTATTTAGACAATTACACGTTCGTTCTTGGTGCAGTGCTGACATTTAGATATTCGAGATAAATACTTTTTAAAAAAACAGACAGAATATATTGCAGCGATTTTAGACAGAATCTATGCAAAGATCTATGGAACCTAATAATTGTTTAAATATTTGTATGATTAAAATCTATGAGAAATAGTAAATCATTATTTTGTGTGTGAAATCCATTCTATATAGGGACAATAGTATGATTTCATATTCATTCTAAGCTCAGAGCTATGAGAGTCCCTGTAAACTGAGGGAAAGCTTCTCGCTCCAAACAGCAAAATGCCATTAGAATCCCATTAAGTGGCCTACTTCAGAGCCTGGAAAGTCATTAGTGCAGTACATCTAATATATGGGTCAGATTTTCAGAAAATGTACAATTCACCTTCACCAATCCTTTCAAATGACCCTAATTTAGGAGTAAACTGACATCATTCAAAATAAGGTTTAACACAATGAAAGAGACATGTTTTATCAACACTACGCCGCCAGAGATACTCTGATATACCCATCATTCATAATTTCTCAGTCTAATTTAGCAGAATTTACCAAATTTGTAGAGCTGCTGATTGTACATTTTCTGAAAATCTGACACATATGAGGGTGTGAGACTAGAATCTCTGATTTTTTTGATTTTTTTTTTTCAATCGAATTGCTTCGTTTGCTCTTCCATCCTATAAATGTCATTTATATCCCAATTATCGAGAAGGCGAGGTGTACGCTTATTTGTGATGTGTTACAGGAAAATGAGCCACAAGTGTAAACTACTGAAAGCATTTTATCTGCGAACTATATGTATACATGTATTGTTTTTAGAAGGCCACAAAAAAATGTAGAATGGATGTGATGTGATTACTAAGAATTTACTTATTATCTTTATGTAAGTAAATGTTTACTACAAAATCGGAGCACTTTTGCTGGGAAATTATCCCACGAAAGATACGACAACTATTAACAGAGTAAAGTAAATTGTACGCTCGTAGAAATTAGATAATTATAAAATGAAGACACAAATGATGGATTAATGTAATGAAGTAAAACTAACTAATAGAGTAAACGAATTAATGTAAAACGAATGTATGTAATTAATTAAAAGAGTTTTCAATTGGCAAATGAGAATTATTGCATCTGATGTAAAACTTTGACCAATAAAATTTATTAAAAAAAAAAAAAAAATCGCAAAAAATGGAGAATGAGATATCATCATATTTGTAAAGATGAGATCCAGCCGATTCTAGTGGTAGTAAACAATAGGACATCTAAGTAGTGTTTCTATATTTGAAGTTTGATATCTTTATTTTTTAAGAAAAAAAAGTTATTAATATTTTGCGGAGGATAATTACTAATAAAGTATCTAAATATACTCCATAAGATGACCTTAGAAATGCATGGATATATCTAATACATTGCCTTGAAATTTCGTACATGTATCAATATTACTAGAAGTATTAAGCACTCCAAAAATTAGTATATTCCAACAAAGATATCTTATAAATAAATAACTTTGAAAAATATCCATTTTGCGACTTATGACTCATATTCCTGAAACACATCACATTTTAAACTGGTTTAACCCATATTTAGATAGGTCTGATACCATAATTATAATTATGTATACATGTCATCTGTGATTAGGAGATGGTATTGATCACACTGAGTTCTATCTCCCCTGGAGGTGACCTAGTGAACGAATGACCAAGGGACTGACGATCGATCCTGCGACTTGCAATCTTCCACATGGGTCAGATTTTCAGAAAATGTACAATTGGCCTTCACTAATCCTCTCAAATAACCCACATTTAAGACAAAAATGAGCTTCAAAATGCAGTTTAACATAACAGAACTGATACTTTAAATCAATGCGATACCAAATATACTCAGATATACCCGGTATCCATCATTTTTCAGCCTAAATTAGGAGAATTTACTAAATGTGTAGAACTGCTAATTGTACATTTTCTGAAAATCTGACCCATATAGAAATAGGGGATTTGCATGTCTCACTGCGCATGTCTACTGCGGTGCATGCTGGGATGGATCTTGTTGGAATCTGACATACAAATATTTGGCAACATTTTTATCGAAAGTTGCAAAAATGTTTTCACCAATATCACAACTTGTATATATAAATGATCTATGAAAACCAAATGAATGATGGAAAGGATGGGGACTTATATCATCGAAACATATGTTGAGATTCTTGCCTATGTTCTTTCGAGTGTCGATGTGGCCATCGTTGCACTTCTGTGTTTCAGCTCCGGCTTAATATTAATCGATAAATCGATAAATAATGATATTTCGTGATCGTATAGGTTTTTACTTCTGCAAGAATAAATATATTATGAATATCGTTAGCAGGAGATGGGAGGAATTGAACTAAAGTGACTGGATAATAAAAGTTAAAGGACCAAGGGTTGAATTATTCTATGTTCCAAACGCAGCTCCGAGATAGAACATCAAGAGTGAAATACTTCTGTCATATATTCCCTTTATTCCTCCTTGTGTGCTGGGTTGAAGATCTTGCTCCTCAACCCTATTAAAAACAGGTACATCGAGATAATCAATGATTTTCAACACAAGAGAACATTATGTTTGCAATACAAACAGGAATAACTAAATAAATATAATAATGAAATAAGTACAAACTTGAAAATAAATAGTGGAATATG
This sequence comes from Sthenelais limicola, assembly GCA_942159475.1. Classification (NCBI taxonomy): domain Eukaryota; kingdom Metazoa; phylum Annelida; class Polychaeta; order Phyllodocida; family Sigalionidae; genus Sthenelais; species Sthenelais limicola. Next base: position 13,005,453 of record OW804098.1, read on the forward strand.
TAATAACCATCATGGTTAAAGTCTGGATGGAATAATATGAATGGTTAATTAATGATCGATAAATTAATCACATAATATAAACTGCAAATATCGTCATGGGTTGCAATGAATATCCTAGTGGCGTCCGAAGGTACTACCCAGAGGTATCCGGAGACGGAGGTGCCCCAACCCGGAGCTACCCGGAGCTCAATGGAAATATTCATATCTTCACATACTGGAATCGTTACACATGTATAACACATTTTTTTTTAAATATTTTTATTGGCCAATTACATTAACAATTTTTAATCTCATAATCACAATTAAATACGCATAGCAGTCATATTGACATTAACGCATTAATAGAAATTCCATGCTGAACATGGCATGTTTTCTATAGATTTTAGACCGTGTTATGATAATCATACACACCATGATAATCACAACCATACCATTAGTCCCATAATTCCTTGCGAATCCATGTCCATCTACGACATCGTAGACATTTTTTTCTACGACTACGAGGTCGGTTTGCGACTCGTAAAAATAAACAACAGGTGCATTGCATAATAACGAATCATGAAATAGAGGATTCCTCGTGGCTTCAAAAATGGTATTAAAGAACAATTTCAAGGTAGAGGGGCATTAAAACGCCGAAATGGTGCATGGGAGAACATTATCCATAATTGTAATTTATTATAATTTAAAAAATCTGGCTTTTATTACTTTCATCTAAAAATATGGTAGAAAATTACGAACCTATTTTGAAGTACAAAAAATAAATAAATGTGCAATGTATCAAATTCATAAAATATCAACTAACATTGAATAGTGGTATATTTGGAAAGATAAAGTTGAACTTTTTTCACTATTAAAATATTTTAAGATGGGTAAATGTGGTATCAGTGCATCGCAGAGCATGTTTATTATGCAAGGCAGAATATTCATGCAGTGAATATGGCATCGTTTATTTTATCACCAAAATGATGAATGTCAATATTTATCCAATGAAATAAATAACCATAAGTATTCAGGTTTGATTGTTGGTCTCATTCCGGCCATTATTTCAGGAAGAAATATTCGAAAACATTTCACATGTCAGTATTGACGCAGCGTAGAAAATCGATCGTGGATGCCAAGACATTACGATGTCATAGAAGATGTCACAGAAAGTTATGCAATACAGTCATTGAAGATGGCTGTCTACGAGGTCGTAGAATCAATCCACGAGCTCGCAGATTGTTATGCAACGGGAGCAATGTCCCGAAATTTGTTACATGGATTCATATGACTATAAGTGCTAAACCCTCTAAAAATCAAAACATTCCAATAAAGAGATCTTGTGAATAAAACACTTTGAAAAATAGGAATTTTGCAACTTATGACTCATTTTCCTGAAACACATCACAAATTGGGTAGATCTAAAACCCAGAAGGCTAAATGGCTTTACCTCGTGTCTCACCTGATCAGAAAATGTACAATTGGCAGCTGTACACATTTAGTAAATTCTGCTAAATTAAGCTGCAATTTGGCCAATAATTCAAGTATATTTGGCATTGCATTGATTCTAGCAATCTGTTTGGTTAGGTTGAACTGTATTTTGAACTTTATTTTCGTCTGAAATTTGAGTTATTTGAGAGGATTGGTGAAGGCGAATTGTACATTTTCTGAAAACTTGACCCATGTAAAACACTATCATCTTGCATGCACTCTCCTCTTAAGAGGTCCCTTGAGAAGCCACCTTGCCAGTCGCTACTCACGGGCATCATATGGGTCAGATTTTCAGAAAATGCACAATCTACATTTCTACACATCTCTCAAACTCTGCTAAATTATAGTGAAAAATGATAAATACTGAGTATATCTGAGTGTATTCTGTATTGTATTTATTCAATAACTCGGTCTGGTTATGTTGAACTGTAATTTGAACCTGATTTTCGTCTTAAATTTGGGTTAGTTGAGAGGATTGGTGAAGGTGAATTATAGATTTTCTGAAAAATTGACCCATGTTCCTATAAATGCACATGAATCTGGGAATACACATCCTGGGTCTGTTGTATAAGCTAAGAAACTAATTTTCTGTGGAAATTTATTCACCAATATATGGGTCAGATCGTCATAAAATGTACAATTCACCTTCACCAATCCTCTCAAATAACCCACATTTCAGACGAAAATAAAGTTCAAAATGCAATTCAACCTAACCAAACAGATTGCTAGAATCAATGCAATGCCAAATATACTCGAATTTACCTAGTATTGACCAAATTTCAGCCTAATTTAGCAGAATTTACTAAAGGTGTACAGCTCCCAATTGTACATTTTCTGGAAATCTGACCCATATAAAGGATAAATATAGTCCTCCTACATTAAATTCCAAGTTAGTAGGAATAACCTATACACACAATAAACCTATCCTACCCAGCATAGGAAGGCGGAAAAGTGTATAGGCAATTCACTCACACAATCATCTTTTCCTCAGCTTATACAACAGGCCCAACAGCTTATAGCTTATGGGTCAGATTTTCGGAAAATGTACAATTGGCAGCTCTACAAATTTGGGGAATTTTGCTAAATTAGACTGAAAAATGACGAATACTGGGTATATCTGACTATATTTGGTATCATATTGATTTATAGTATCTGTTTTGCTATGTTAAACTGCATTTTGAAGCTCATTTCTGTATTAAATGTGGGTTATTTGAGAGGATTGGTGAAGGCGAATTGTACATTTTCTGACAATCTGACCCTTATACAACAGGCCCCTGCAAGAACTCATGTTGTCGGACTTCTCCAAACTAAGCGTACCATCGATCGTGGTTACATCTCCAATTCAATCAAACCAAATTCCCCACCTCCACAATTAAGAGCAGAAAACTCAATCTCGGAGCCTGGGAAACTTCTAACTCCAGGAATCCAGTCTAGATCCAAAGATGAGAGAGTCCCTTCAAACGAAGAGAAAGCCTGTCACCTCAAACCGCAAAGTGCCATTATAATTCCATTAAGACCACAAAATATCATTATATTCCCATTAAAACACCGAGTTCTAGGCAGGGATACTGATTAGCGAAGTAGGCTGACATAGCATTCTTATCTGATGTGAGGGTTTGGACCTAGAGTGTATCTGCATTAAGCATTCCCTTTTCATCATCTGAGGTTTATAGAGAGGTTGGTGAGAGTGCTGCCCTCTTTATTGAACCAAGGAGTGCTTCATGCTCCCCCCCCCCCCCCCCCGGGAAACCGCGCTTGCGCATGAGGGTCAGGTTTTCAGAAAATGTACAATTGGCAGCTCTATACATTTAGGAAATTCTGCTAAATTAGGCTGAAAAATGATGAATCCCGGGTATATCTGAGTATATTTGGTATCGCATTGATTTAAAGTATCAGTTCTGTTATGTTAACCTGCATTTTGAAGGTCATTTATGTCTTAAATGTGGGTTATTTGAGAGGATTGGTGAAGGCGAATTGTACATTTTCTGACAATCTGAGCCATGAGCAACACCTTAGCATGCAGGGTATCTTGAGCAGTAGGTGATAGTACAACGCATCCCCCACTCCTCACCTCACTCAGGTGTAAATATAGCTCACCTCCAATACTGCCTCCTCACCTACACTAGTAGGGTCAGACTTTCAGAAAATGTACAATTCACCTTCACCAATCCTCTCAAATAACCAACATTTCAAACGAAAATACAGTACAAAATACAGTTCAACTAACCAAACAGATTGCTAGAATCAATGCAATGCCGAATATACTCGAATTTACCTAGTATTGACCAAATTCCAGTCTAATTTAGCAGAATTTACTCAATGTGTACAGCTGCCAATTGTACATTTTCTGAAAATCTGACTCACTACGGTATACTACTCCAGGCCCGTTGTACCTGCTGTCAGTTATTGCTACTCCAGTAAATCTATTTAGACTTGCGTTTGCTGCCATTTATCCTAAGTTCAATGTGTGTATGTAGGCCATTACACACTTCGCATTTTGGAGGGAATTCCATAGCTCTCACGAATATACATGTATTGGTATTTTAATAGGATTCTTTAAGGCCAATTCAATGTTGTGAATTGGAGCAATAATGAATGAAACATGGTGGTGTCTATTTGTATTGGTATGTTTGAGTGTGAACGGTTAATGCTGAGGAATTTTCACGTCGCATGCTATGTATGGGTCAGATTTTCAGAAAATGTACAATTGGCAGCTCTACATATTTAGTAAATTCTGCTAAATTCTGCTAAAAAAATTATAAATTTTGGGTATATCTGAGTATATTTGGTATCACATGGATTTAAAGTATCAGTTCTGTTAGGTTGAAGCCAAATTCTGTCTTAAATGTGGGTTATTTGAGAGGATTGGTGAAGGCAAATTGTACATTTACTGAAAATCTGACCCATATATTAATAACCGTAATTCTGCAATGCATGTATCCTCGAGCTATTGACCATGTACTGCATAATATACAACTGGCACCATTACAATATCGACAATAATTAGTGATCTCTGCAATCAATCAATATTATTGATGGTACTTGTTCCATCCCCAACCAATCCGGAGCACCACCAGATGCAATCAGAGAACCTCTGGTATATAATTACTTAGAGCAATAGTCGGTTGGGCGTCTGCAAGATTTTGTTGTGTACTCCTCTTGCATAAAACGTAAGCAGAAGTTGTTTTCTCAGGTAACCACATTTTGTGCTGTTGCTACATCCGGGCAACTTCTTACCATCTCTTCTTCTCCCAGGCCTCAGTCACACACGTGGTGGTCAGGTAACTATTGTATAATTGCCTTAATTCATGGGTCAAATTCTCAGAAAATGCACAATTAGCAGCGGTACACATTTAGTGAATTCTGCTAAATTAGGCTGCAATTTAGTCAATACTAGGTAAATTCGGGTATATTCTGCATTGCATTGATTCTAGCTATGTGTTTGGTTAGGTTGAACTGTATTTTGAGCTTTATTTTCGTCTGAAATGTGGGTTATTTGAGAAGATTGGCGAAGTTAAGTTTAACAATTTCTGAAAATCTGACCCTCATACCCTTGACTTAACGTAACTGAAACATAGCCTGTCCATGGATATCCCTGCTAGTATCATGTAGCCTTTTAGCAGATAGATTCACGTGTAATTAAACTTGAAGAAACTAGAGCCAGAACCACATAGAAGTTTAAAATACGGAGCTATATATCTACGTTTATCGAATTGAGTTGGTTTAAGGGTGGTCTCCACTGGCTGCGGTAAGCTCTGCAGTAAGCCTTGCGATGGTGTTGTGCTGGTTCTGTAGGTGGAGAGGTGTGACGAGGTCCTGCCTACATGGTTCACTGGCCGCAAGGCTTACCACAGAGCTTACCGCAGAGCTTACTGCAGCCAGTGGAGACCACCCTAAAATGTGCAGTCTAATCTGAGCTGTTAAGGGTGGTCTCCACTGGCTGCGTTAAGCTCTGTGGTAAGCCTTGCGATGGTTTGTGCTGGTTCTGTAGGCGGTGAGGAATGACATGGTCCTTGCCTACATGGTTCACTGGCCATGTAGGCAGGACCTCGCCACTCCTCACCAACACAGCACCATCGCAAAGCTTACCGCAGAGCTTACCAGAGCCAGTGGAGGCCACGCTTTATTCAATTCAATTCAAGAATTCTTTATTGCAATAGATGTTATTTACATTGAGGTGGTCCAGCATTCTAAATAGACAGGTGTCTAGGTAGGTCTTCCGCTGGGTGCCTGAATCTTGTTTGAACTTTATTTGCGTTACATGTTTCTAAGGTTTTCTAAGGCTAGATATAATTAGATAATGAGTGAGATGGTAATGAGAGGTCTATATTGGGTGAAATGGGTGGCGATAACATGAATGATATGGTAGGATGAGAGGGTTACATTGGGTGACGAGAACATAACATATGGGAGGGTTGACAAAAATAATGCATAAGTAATGGTGTATATTACACATTTTGAATTTAAGTCTGTTATGTTAATTCTGTTATGTTTATAGAACATAAGACAAAGCCCTAATTATGATTATCTACTTTTGATCAGGTTAAAACGCAAGAAACATGGCGCATATTCCCTTCAACAAGAAGCCACTGTCTAGCGACGAGCTTGCGGTTATCTATGCGGCACTTATTCTGACAGATGATGATATTCCCGTCACTGAGGATAAGATCCAAACCATCATCAACGCAGCGGACATGAAGGTGGAACCCGTATGGCCTGCCCTCTATGCCAAGGCTTTGAAGGTACGGGGTTTTTTTTTATTATTTTTTATTATTTGTGATGTGTTTCAGGAAAATGAGTCATGAGTCGCAAAAAAAGATTTTGAGATACCATAATATTTGAAAGGATGAGAGCAAGCCGATTCCAATGAGAGTAAACAGTCTAATAATCTAATAAGTATTTCTAGATTTCATATTTGAAATTTTCGTTTTTGAAAAAAAAAGTTTCCAATATTTCTTGGGGTCAATAAACAGTGAAGTAACTAAATGTAGTCCATATGAGGACCTTTAAAACGAAAGGATATATTACATACATTGTCCTGAAATTTGATAAATCGATTGACATAGCTATGAGTGATAAACTCTCTAAAAATCAGAAGATTCCAATAATGTGATCTTGGGAAAAAAAAACTTTGAAAAATATTAATTTTGCGACTTATGACTCATTTTCCTGGAACACATCACATTTATTAGAAACGTTTATTAATCGATACACAAAATATATGACAATATACAATCTATTCTTGCAGGGTGCAGTGACATGTGTATAATTGGTAGGAAATGAGCCTCAGTTTTAACCGTTTTAATAGCCCATACTATGTGGGTCAGATTTTCAGAAAATGTACAATTGGCAGATCTACACGTTTAGTAAATTCTGCTAAATTAGGCTGGAAAATGCTCAATACTAGGTATATCTGAGTATATTTGGTATAGCATTGATTCAAAGTATCAGTTCTGTTATGCAGTTCTCTATGCCAAGGCTTTGAAGGTACTTATTAATAGCCAAGATTGTCAAGACAAAGAAGTAATTTGTTTCTGAAAAAGGCCTTATTTGGCTATTGTTTGTCCGTGTACAAATATTAACAGGATATTTTCATGATGTATCAGGAGAATTGTCAAATGTCTGTGACAATATTTGACATTTTGCGTTGAATGTTGTAAATAGATGTTAAGAGGCAGGTGGGCGAGAAATAATCCCCCAAAGTAATTGGGAATATGAGGTGACGTAGATGTGGGTCAGATTTTCAGAAAATGTACAATTGGCAGATCTACACGTTTAGTAAATTCTGCTAAATTAGGCTGGAAAATGCTCAATACTAGGTATATCTGAGTATATTTGGTGTCGCATTGATTTAAAGTATCAGTTCTGTTATGTTGAACTGCGTTTTGAAGCTCATATCTGTCTTAAATGTGGGTTATTTGAGAGGATTGGTGAAGGCGAATTGTACATTTTCTGACAATCTGACCCATATCACAGATGGAGTTTTCTATTTTAGATGCGGCTATTAACAACCTACAACGTCAATATTCCATTGGCAATGGGTTGTCTGCGTCGTCCATCCTAAGACTTATATTTGGGTCAGATTTTCAGAAAATTTACAATTCACCTTCACCAATCCTCTCAAATAACCCAGATTTAAGACTAAAATAAAGTTCAAAATACCGTTCAACCTAACCAAACAGATTGCTAGAATCAATGCAATGCCGAATATTCTTGAATTTACCTAGTATTGACCAAATTGCAGCCTAATTTAGAAGAATTTATTAAATGTGTACAGCTGCCAATTGTACATTTTCTGAAAATCGGAACGATTTAGCATGTTATAAAATTGCAATTGCAATTTTCAGGCTTATTATTATACCAGTCTAACAATAATCAATGTATTCTATATATGTTACAATTAAAGTTACATTTAAATTACACTTAAATGTATAATAAATGTATAATAATTACATTTACAATGTCGGAATACAAAATGCGTATAATATGCGTACACATTTTGGCATATACATATCTATACATAATTATAATCTTCAGATGCCCAAGTTTCAGTCTTTATTCCTAGATCTAGGAAATAGTGCCGCAGTAGAAAGGCTTTTACATAGCAGTGAGAGATATTTCAATAACAGAATATTTTCTATTTTAACTATCAAATTCATTCTGATTTAATTGTCAGGCAGATTCATCCCATCAAATTATTGAAGGCGATCAGACATTATAGCGATATCGCCACTGCATGTTTTCATGATTTGTAATGAAAATAAAAACGTTAAAAAAAACAGGAGTAGTCACACATATATGGGTCAGATTTTCAGAAAATGTACAATTCGCCTTCCACAATCTTCTCAAATAACCCACATTTAAGACAAAAATGAGCTTCAAAATGCAGTTTAACATAACAGAACTGATACTTTAAATCAATGCGATGGCTGGTCAATACATAATTGATGTCTGGTTAATACAAAAATAAATTCCTGATTAGCCAGGTCTTCCAACGAAATTTTACGACTTGTGACTCATTTTCCTGAAAAACATCACATATCATATCATGCTTAATACCTTTTACAGACAGTCAACATCAAAGATCTCATCTGCAACGTCGGGGCGGCCTCTGCAGCAAGTGATTCGGCTCCAGCCGCTGCTAGTGCTCCAGCAGCGGCGGAGGAGAAGAAGGAGGAAAAGCCGGCCGAGGTAGAGGAGGACAGCGAAGACGATGACATGGGACTCAGCTTATTCGACTGAATCAAATTTAGATTTGAAACTTTTATTAGCATTCGAGAATGCTGTTAATGAAGGGGAGATCTCTCCGGCATAGTGGGAGGTTTTCCTCCCCTTCTAGTATTACAGCCGTCTGTTGTAGAGTAACAACATCGCCTTCTATCAATGACCAAAGACGATTCTCTGCAATGTGTACAGTTGATGATTTATCATAATGTATTACAATATGGCCTCTAAAAATCAGCTTCAAATCAATCAAACTATCTTATAGATTAGGATTATGTATTCTGGGACCACGTTTTAGTGATCATGTGGGATGTCTTCGATGGATTTTAATAAATAGATTTATGACAATCTGACAGTATTTTTGATATATTCATTTATAGGAAAACATTTATTATATACATGTACATGTATGCCGTTTATTTTGAATATGATAAATTTGACAATTATTATGCTCATTGAGTATGTACAAACATAATTCCAAGAGTGAATTGTTTTTACAAGTTGTGACATCCCAAATATTCGATAGCAGAACCAAAGCACAATAGAAATAGGTCCTTTTCACAATTGTATGAAATCATCAATTCGGGCCATGTCACATAGAAACAAAACAAAACACTGTAACATTGTAAAATCTGGATCTAAACTTGTGAGATTTAATTATTTAGTCTCATTCAGACATCATTTCTCGCTCAACTATCGACCCTAATTATTTCGGAGAATGACCCACGATTCTTCAACATAGTTTCTATCATATTTGGATATGTAACACACCCATCTCACCAAGAGTATATCCACCTTTTGTCCAGCACGACGTATAATTATGGGTCATTATTACAGAAAATGTCCAATTCACCTTCACCAATCATCTCAAATAACCCACATTTAAGACAGAAACGAGCTTCAAAAATGCAGTTTAAAGGGTGGTCTACACTGGCTGCGGTAAGCTCTGCGGTAAGCCTTAATTGCGATGGTGCTGTGATGGTGAGAAGTGGCGAGGTCCTGCCTAGATGGCCAGTGAACCATGTAGGCAAGGACCTCGTCATTCCCCTCCACCTGCAGAACCAGCACAACACCATTGCAAGGCTTACTGCAGAGCTTACCGCAGCCAGTGGAGACCACCCTTAACATAACAGAACTGATACTTTAAATCAATGCGATGCCAGATATACTCAGATATACCCAAAATTTATCATTTGTTTAGCAGAATTTAGCAGCAATTATTAAATATGTAGAGCTGCCAATTGAACATTTTCTAAAAATCTGACCCATATATTATATATACAATTTGAACAATCCAAAATCCCTGTAACGGATTCCAACAGTCTAGTAGCCTATCCTACATTATTGGTCGTGACCTCTGTGTTGACAATATTCTTTGTATTCCAAGAAAACATCGCCAACAACATATGTTTCATTTCTTGTCGAAAGGCGGGTCCACTGAAGCAATATAAAATAAAGTTCACACCATTATTGAGAACCTGGACTAAGTACAAAGAATTATAAACAGCTCTAGGAACCATGGCATCTTGGTGGATCGAGTTATACACCATCATAACTGATGCTGGACCACAACAGATGAGATAGGTGACACTCACGGATATAAGGGTGACCGTAAAATTGAGAGAATCTGCATGTTTTAGTGCATTTGTGAACGACATTTGCATGCGCCTCATTTTCCTCCAACGATCCAATTTATAAACCAGCACAGCATTTGAACATATGAGGACAAATGATGGTAGAAAAGCAGATACTATCAAATCAATTATATTCATATATAATAAAAGAGTATTTGACCCGAAATTACATGACATGTACTTGTTTGGTAGGATTATCATGTGGATTGGTATGTAAACATAGAATACCAATGAACACTGCAGCAGTACGCAGCTTACTATAGCAGCATTTCTCGCTGTGGAAATTGCTTTTGCACTAACTGGTTTCATTACAAAGAACAACCTTTCCAAGGCAACCACAACAATCAGCCATGCACTCATTGACTTGGAAACATAAATAATGTATTTAAATGCACGGCAAGTTGAGCTGCTGACCACTTGAAAATCAAAACAAGTGACGTATTTTATCCAATTGTTTGTCAGAGTGTTAAAGGAAAGGAAGACGCTGTCAGCAAGGGCAAGGGCAATTACGAACACGGAGGTAGAATTGTTTCTGAATTTCTTCCTTGTCATTACGAGGATGGAAAAGATGTTCCCAGTAAGGCCAAGGATTAGAATGGGTGGAAGGCCGATGAGGATGATCCATTGTTCAGGTTTGTATGGTTGCTGGCATCCCCAGTTGTTCTCTTCATCCGATGTATTCATGCTGGTCATGGTCTTTCTTTTTTGCTGCAGTTCCAGAAAATATTAGAATAAGTTGATTAAGACAGCGCGTGAGAGTTATTAGTAAGTTCAAGTGATATATGGGTCAAATTTGCAGAAAATGTACAATTGGTAGCTCTACACATTTAGGAAATTCTCCTAAATTACGCTGAAAAATGGTGAATACCGGGAATATCTGATATATCTGGTATTGTGTTGATTTAAAGTATCAGTTCTGTTATGTTAAACTGCATTTTGAAGCTCATTTCTGTCTTAAATGTGAGTTATTTGAGAGGATTGGTGAAGGCGAATTGTACATTTTCTGAAAATCTGACCCATATATGATATAGCAGAAATAAAGGAACATATTGTTGTGAATAACAGCATACTGCATCTAGGGATGAGTGATGACGTAAATCATTTCTAATAGGGAGATTTAGCAACCACAATGCACTAACGCAGCCACTAACTATTTGTACATTATTACCGCTCTGGGGATATTTCAAGAGGCCTGTAATGCAGATGCCCTCAGCCTAGCGCCTCTCGAGATATCCCCACAACGGTAGTAATATACAAATATTTAGCGGATGCGTTAGTGTTGTGTTGGTGTATTGTGGTTGCTAAATCTCCCTATTATCTTTGAATACGTAAACACCCATCTCACCAGGATTATGTCCATCTCTTGTCCAGCATGATTATTTTATTTCAAAGTACACCCAACAACTACTTGCACCTTTTTAAAGGGTCAGTAAACCCCCAAATATTATGAGCAAATCCATTTCCTTGCTATTATTGAAATGTAACCACCCCGGTTTCACTTAATTCAAGTTATTATTTAGTGAGTTTTACCCATTTAAAGCAGTGAAAAAGTAGTTCCACAGTTTAACACTCCATTCAAGGCACCACTGTTTGCCTACATCATAAAGGTGCGCCGATCTTGAAATGTACATGCAATGAACATAACAAACAAAACAAAAGCTAACAAACTGCGTAACAGGAATATAGTTCTCTGATCAGAACTGTTTCAATTGCTGGGAGATTGGGGGGTAAAGTAGGGATATTATGTTCATTTCTGGCGCGCCTCTGTGACGTCACACAGCACTCTCAGTGTCCTCTTGTGTAAAACAGACATTTTCAAGTAAGCTTTCTCAATTCGGGCCTGTAAGTGACTATAAGTTAGACATAAATGGAGGTAAAAAAAATTGAGACTTGGATGTTGTATTTATGGCTCCATGAAGTTTGTTGTCCTAAAAGTGACCATGAACCCGTTAACTGACCCTTTAATAGTTGTCTGTACTGTCTCTATTGCATTGATAATTATCTGCTGTGAAATATTGATACTACTGCTCTTACCTATAACCCCTGTTTTCGTATGTATTGTTATATATTGTATTGTATTATATCAAACTGTAAAATGTTACTGCCCTTGCTTATGACCGATGTTCATACCTGTAACCCTACCGAAACCAATGTGTCCTATGTATGCTACATTCAAATATATCCGATCAATGTCTTTCATAACAATCCACAGTGTGTTCACCGTATTCACAGTTTAATAATTATCTCTAATCAATTACAGGTTGTTTACCCGTAATAAGTTAACAGTTCCAAAAACGATGGTCGTTAGCTAGTATCTTCATCTATATTTTTATTGTAATTATTCATCTCACCCATCTCATCATAGTTGCTGGTAGTATTAAGTTCTTATTCTTGTAACAAAATATTTCAAAAGGAACCAAAGTCGGCAGACACCTGTAACTTACCATCACAGAACTGTCTCACCCATTGTAATTATGATCCATACAATGAAGAATCCTTGAATTGAATTGAATTGAATTGAATTGAATTGAATTGAATTATCATAGATAAATATAACACATGAACAATCCAAAATCCATCATTGATTCAACTATATAATATTCTTGGTCATATTTTCTTGGAATACATAAACAATTATGTAACATCGTTCACAAAATTATCCACAAAAATTCGCAAAAAAAATGCATGAACATCTTGTTACTATCCACAAAAATTCGCAAAAATACAACAGATAAAATGGAGCTTACCTCTATATCCAATCACTCAATAAGAAATGCATCAGAGTAGAAATGATTCTCGTTGTTCTCTCATTTGGTATGGGTTGCCATGGTAGAAACGTCAACACGTGAAATATTGTAGCATTTATCGGCTACTTGAAGCCTTGTTGTGTGTAGGGCTGCCAATATTGTCAGCATTCCTATCTTCAAGCACATTTGCTCTCATTTTTCACCTGCCTGTGTCGGTCCCTATCCGACTTAAAGAGGCCATATTTATGGGGTTTAGTCCAATTGATACCAAAGATAAAATCGTATTTCTGCTTGGTCTCACGGTCTTCTCATCGTGGGAGTGTTTTCTATTGCGTAATACATCCTGAACTTGTTTTGAATGTATTTCCTTCAAATAATATAGTTTAATTAGATTTGTTTTAAATAGATTTATATCTATTAAAAACAAGATTTATAGATTTATATATTAAAAGATAAAATCGTATTTCTGCTTGGTCTCACGACCTTCTCATGGGGCCAAACAAAATAGTTGTGTTTCTGATTTACCCCCCCCCCCCCCCCCCCCCCCCGCCCCCTACCTAAAAAAAAAAAATTACCATACCTAATTTTTTTTTTCATCATATCTTACTTTTTTGGGGATTTTTTGACAAAAAAAAGTTATAAAAGCAGGAAAACGGGTTTTCCTAACCCGAAACTAAAAAGCACATTTCCCATGTTTATGTTTAAAACTTTGTTTCAGTTCCTGGGAGGTGGTTTCAACAAAAAAAAAATAAAAAAAGTTACCCCCCCCCCCCCTACCTAGTTTTCAGCCAGATAAATCGGAAACACACCTATTATTTTTTTGGCCTGGGATTGTTTTCTATTGCGTAATACATCCTGGACTTGTTTTGAATGTGTTTCCTTCAAATAATATAGTTTAATTAGATTTGTTTTAAATAGATTTATATATTAAAAAGTACTCCCCCCACACTTGATATTCAGTTCTTGAATATACTAGAATTGAGACCCAGTCTAGGCCCAAAGTTGAGAGGGTCCCTTCCAGTGAAGGGAAAGCCTCTCGCCTCAAACTGCAAAGTGTCATTAGAATTCCATTAAGACTACAAAATGTCATTATATTCCCATTAACACGCCGAGTCCTAGGCCAGAAAACCGATTAGCTAAGTAGGCTGACATACCATTCTTATCTGATCTGAGGGTTTGGACCTAGAGTGGACCAATATTTGGAATGTGGTCAGATTCTGAAATTAATGTCCATGTGTAAGGGATAAAAAATCATCCACAATGATTATATATCTAATTGTTATTACGAATTTGAGCAGATCCTGTATTAAGTAACCAATATAGGTATATAGAAATTCCCTGCCCTGCGTTTTCAAACTTTTTACATTACTTAAACATGTGCTGATTTTATTCTGTAAAATGGAGGTCATGTGTTTTTGTCCCCAATCTGAAAGGATATAAACGTGAAATAGGAAAAATTAAAAATATCCAAGACTTTTCTTTTTGGAATATCCAATACCTTTTTGTCAACTTTCTTTTCCTTTTTGCCAATGTCCTTTTCCTTTTCGGATTATCCTTTTCCTTTTAGGAATATAGTTTTCCTTTTTGGAATATCCTTTTCTTTTTGGAATATCCTTTTCCTTTTCGGAATATCCACTCCTTTTCCAAATATCCACTCCTTTTCACCCAAATGTACCATGATGTATTCCTACCCCAACATGACTGGGAGGGAGAAGGAGGGTGAGAGGGAGAGGGAGGGTGAGCGGGGGAGGGGGGGGTGAGCAGGAGGGTAGAGGGAGAGAGGGAGAAAGAGAAAGGAAGAGAAGATGTATTGGATGTGTTATGTAACACTGCTACACTACAAAGATAGCTGGTGGGCCCCCATTCAGGGGTAGTGGATAATGTTATGTAACACTGAGCCACTGAGTCATGTGGGTTAGATATTCAGAAAATGTACAATTCATCTTCACCAATCCTCTCCAATAACCCAAATTTCAGACCAAAATAAAGTTCAAAATACAGTTCAACCTAGCCAAACAGATTGCTAGAATCATTGCAATGCCAAATGTACAGGTATTTACATAATATTGACCAAATTGCAGCCTAATTTAGCAGAATATACTAAATGTGTACAGCTGCCAATTGTACATTTTCTGAAAATCTGACCCATGTCTGCTTTTGTATGGGTAGAAAAGGAGTGTCCCAGGGAGGACACCAATGAGAAAAGATGGCCAAATCTAGACATAGGAGTCACAGCAGCCAGACATGGCTTTTCATGTAGGGGAAATAGGAAAAAGGTGCAGTGATATACTTTTCGGTGGTGAATATCTAAGGGAAATAGTAGAAAAGGAGGCTGACATGGGAAAATCGACACTGACATGGAACTTTTTGTTCTGGAAATAGTAAAATCTTCCTGGAAATAGGAAGAAAGCAGTTGGAAAAGAACTATATAGTATGTGAAATAGCATGTACCACAGAGGAAAAGTCTGTACCAATTTCATCATTTGTACATATGTCTACTTTGGGACGCAACATCATGTATTCGCTGACGATACTGTTATTCTCTAAGAAAGAACGGCAGACAAAATATGGGTCAGATTTTCAGAAAATGTACAATTGGCAGCTGTACACATTTAGTAATTTCTGCTAAATCAAGCTGCAATTTGGTCAATACTAGGTACATTCTAGTATATTCGGCATGGCATTGATTCTAGCAATCTGTTTGGTTAGGTTGAACTGTATTTTGAACTTTATTTTCGTCTGAAATTTGCGTTATTTGAGAGGATTGGTGAAGTTGAATTGTACATTTTCTGAAAATCTGACCCATATAGGTCGAGTCCTAACGAGCCTATAACTATATTTTATTAAAATATGATGAATGAACAATCAAAGTCTTAACACAATTGGACGAGAGACAATTAACAAAGTGGAGATGAACTCCATGACTTCAACAGATCCTTGGATGTACTTCACGGACCTCATAAATATCGGACAAACTTTAAGTAATATGTGATGTGTTTCAGGAAAATGAGTCATAAGTCGCAAAAAATAGATTTTGAGATACTATTATATTTGAAAATAAGCCGATTCCAATGATAGTAAACAATCTGATAAAATAATACGTATTTCTAGATTTTAAGTTTGATATTTTCATTTTTGAAAAAAAAAGTTTCCAATATTTCTAGGGGTCACTAAACAGTAAAGTAACTAAATGTAGTCCATATGAGGACCTTTAAAACCAAAGGATATATTACATAGATGGTCCTAAATTTGGTACATCGATTGATATAACCATAAGTGACACACTCTCCAAAGAACAGAACATTCCAATAATGTGATCTTGTGAAAAAAACGCTTTGAAAAATATCGATTTTGCGACTTAAGACTCATTTTCCTGAAACACATCTCATATTATTACTATGGAAATAAGTGATGAGGCATGGATATTCTACAAGTGACATTTTAACACATTCAATACTATTTCAACTTACTTAGCACTTATTGGACGAGTTGATGCATGGCGCGTAAGTAAAGAACGAGATCGTAGATCGAGTTCTTTACTTACGCGTCTGTGTGTCAACCAGTCCTATAAGTTGATTATTATACATGCCTAAATTTGCATGTAAAACGTGGTTAATTAAAAAAATAATAATATAATTTACCATATCTGGTTTTCGTACAAGAGGAATATAACTTAGGAACAGGTGAAACGATCGGGCGCCACCAAACCCCAAACTTGCGTCGGCATGACAACGCCCCGGTAATGTACTAGTCCATTACCGTGTTACAAGTAATGAGCGGCTGTCGGGGCCTCGGTATTGAATGCGTGTATAATAATTAAGATTGGAAGACGTTGATTTATTGATATGGCTATTCTGGAAGACCTGTTTGCAGAGGCTTAGCTTCCTATTTGTGTATTATTATTATCATCATTAATATGTCAGCATGTGAATAAAGTCTTTATATATAAAATTCCCTTAATTTTCAATGCATATATATTTTGTGTTTAAATGTTCGCGAATCCTATCAACTGTTTTTTAACTTTCAGTCCATTGAAAATGAGATAACGTTAACGGGAATTCGACCTTAGAGTTAGCGTTGAGACAAATTACTAAAAACAACCCTGCATAACTGAAGATACACATAAAACACACACTTCTTTGTAATCTAATATATAGAAAGAATCTTTATTAAAGACTTAATCGACCAAATATGACAAAATTGTTCAGCAAAATGGTTTATAACCTCCAAGGATCATGATATCATATATCAATTATCTAATGCTACTGTTGATATCCGGGAGCGGGGTCAGATTTTCAGAAAATGTACAATTGGCAGCTCTACATATTTAGTAATTTCTGCTAAATTCTGCTAAAAAATGATAAATTTGGAGTATATCTGAGTATATTTGGTATCGCATTGATTTAAAGTATGTTAAACTGCATTTTGAAGCTCATTTCTGTCTTAAATGTGGCTTATTTGGAAGGATTGGTGAAGGTGAATTGTACATTTTCTGAAGATCTGACCCACAATCGAAAACTTAGTAGTGTTGGTAATGGACTCATCTCGAGTAGGAAATATGTTTTGACCAATGGGAGAGCTCCGTACAGGCGGGCCACGTCAGCTTGTAAAATGCGTGCGAATAAATAGAATTAAAGGGCCATGAACTTAGATAATTAACCCGAATATTAATGATTAATGATGGTTAATATCACTCAATGAAAAGACTGTGACCAGGGGTGGGTCAGGTTCTAAGCTGAGGAGATTGGATATTAACACTACCGCCCACGGACTATCATTCCATCATTATTATTACGTTTAGTGTCACCCTTCCTATCAAAAATCGCCAGTAATTAATGCCAATATCATAATTAATATAATATTACATTATAATATCACATTATGATATGGCATAATTTATCAAATATTATTACATAAGTTTACATTGAATAAGGATTGCATTACTTTGATTATTCGCTGACTAGTACAATACTATGCCACGTCAATAGTAGGTTATACAAGCACTCACTAGGGGTCCATCTGGACCTACCTAGTAATTAGTGGGTTAAACCCATATCATTAGCGTCAGATTTTCAGAAAATGTACAATTGGCAGCTGTACATATTTAGTAAATTCTGCTAAATTAAGCTGAAATTTGGTTAATACTAGGTAAATTCTAGTATATTTGGCATTGCATTGATTCTATCAATCTGTTTGGTTAGGTTGAACTGTATTTTGAACTTTATTTTTGTCTGAAATTTGGGTCATTTGAGAGGATTGGTGAAGGTGAATTGTACATTTTCTGAAAGTCTGACCCATATCATTAGCGAGTTTAAGCAACCCTTCCTAAGGACCATACCCGTACCTAAGACATTGTAATGTGGTCACTATGTCCAAATGTCCAGAAAATGTCCAAGCGATGATTCTCAGGCCATAGAGTAGTACACTTTGCATCATGTTTTCTCTGATAAAACTTACATTATCATGAAAAAGTCTGTACAAGGACTTTACAAACATATTTAAGATTGATACCAACCACTTGTTTTCCTTATATACTTGCTAGATTTTACATGGAATGGTTAGGCAAAAAAAAAAATAGGTGTGTTTCCGATTTACCCCCCCCCCCCTCCCCCTCCCCCCCCCCCCCCCCTACCTAGAAAAACCTTACCCTACCTAAAAAAAATTTACAATACCTGACTTTTTCCCCATCATATCTTACTTTTTTTGCATTTTTTGACAAAAAAAGCTTATAAAAGCAGGAAAACGTGTTTTCCTAACCCGAAACTGTCAAAAAAGCACATTTCCCATGTTCAAAACAACTATTGTTATGAAAAAGACATTTTTTTCAGTTCCTGGGAGGTGGTTTCCAAACAAAAAAAAAAAAGTTACCACCCCCCCTACCTAGTTTTCAGCCAGATAAATCGGAAACACACCTACTTTTTTTTTGGCCTTAGGTAGCCTCAACGCAAGAAGTGGCGATCTTACGTATTTTCCCTAACTTCTGGCTGGTCAGTCCCAAGGTGTATTCTACTGGTTATCAATATAATGGACTGACCCATACAATTGTGATCTGTTTTAAGAAAATCGAGTCATAAGTCGCAAAATATGGATATTGAGATATCACAATATTTGAATAGAGGAGATCAAGGTGATTCCAATGAAAGTAAACACTAGGGTACCTACCTAACATGTATTTCTATATTTATAGAGAGAATGGGACGAGCCGGCAATAATCGAAAATTTATAGGACGAGATTCGTCCACATAAGCACGATGCCGTAGGCAGAGTGCTTATGTGGATGAATCAAGTCCTATAAATTTTCGATTATTGCCGGCGAGTTCTATTCTATATTTATTATATGTGCATACAAATTGGATGATATATCATCAGATATCGCTGAAAAATATCTAAAAAAGTCACAGAGAACCCCACTGTCCCACTGAGAGTCCCGTTAGTACTGCGGTGCCTAGCTGTCAGTCTGTCTGTGTGTCTCATGCAGTACATTTACTTACTGACATTGTTGAATTAAAACGTTCATATCATGGCCATTTCTTGAGCTACATTAACAAACCTTATATCATTCAATAGATAATTTAATTGTCTATTTAATGATATGCTTCTCATTATGTATTTATATGATCATAGTACCTAAATCACGGGTGGATTACCGATCGCGGGGGTTCGCACAGCTTTCATTTTGTTTACATGCTTCGCAGAGCCAGAGCTATTTTTAGACAACTACATTTTTATAGGACGCGTCCTATATGAATATTTTTATAGCACCCCACTTATGGTACCTCTCATATAGCATGCGCATATAATAATAAGTTTTATATTTTTATTTTTGAAAAAAACCAGTTTGCAATGTTTCTGGCTGGGTAAACCAGTAAAGTAACTAAATATAGTCAACACAAAGGCCTTCAAAATGCAATGATATATTTGATACAATGTCCTGAAATTTGTTACACGGATTCACATGACTATAAGTGCTAAACCCGCTGAAAATCAGAACATTTCAATAAAGAAATCTTGTGGGAAAAATACTTTGAAAAATATCCATTTTGCGACTTATGACTCATTTTCCTGAAACACATCATAAATGTACACATCTTCTATTATTGGTCTTATGTAAGCGACCCCCAGTGATCAAATGTCTGTACAAGGAGTTTATATTATATATATATTATATTTCATTGAATTAAAATTCAGATTTTAGTGGGAGTAAAAATTAATGTTAATTAATAAACATGATTGGATGAGAGCACGCATGCTGGTCACATTATGTTTTATATAAATACAAATACTCTCTCATCAGTGGGCCTACACTTGTATAGGTGTATAGCTTGCTATAGTTCGTATTATGGGTCAGATTTTTTAGAAAATGTACAATTCGTCTTCACCAATCCTCTCAAATAACCCACATTTTAGACACAAATGAGCTTCAAAATGCAGTTTAACATAACAAAACAGATACTATAAATCAACGCGACACCAAATATACTCAGATATAACTGGTATTCATCATTGTTCAGTCTAATTTAGCAAGATTTCCTAAATGTGTAGAGCTGCCAATTGTACATTTTCTGACGATCTGACCCATTATAAGCATGATAATATTTCTAACACATCACAAACGAGACATGGATCGTGCTTTGGTAAAATTGAAACCACTATAATGTCCACCTACTTAAATTTGGTGTGACAAAACGTTCACATCGTGTCATAAACACACACGTTTATCAAGCTTATACCATCAGGGCTCGAAAAAAGACCCATGTTTAGTTGCCCAGGGCAACTAAAAAATGTCTCTGGGCAAGTACAATTTAATGTTAATTGCCAGATTGGGCAAGTGAAAATCAACATGAAATGTAACACAAGCGTGAAATAGTTTGGGAAATAAAACTTTATTAAAAAAAAAAAAATCTTGCCCCTCATTTCCCCTATTAGTGACTAACAGCGTCAATAAATTCATACAGACTGGTGTGATTTCGGTTATAATTCTTCAAATAAATTTGGGTAAGTGTAAAATAATGTTGGGCAAGTAAAGGGTGGTCTCCACTGGCTGCGGTAAGCTCTGCGGTAAGCTCTGTGGTAAGCCTTGCGATGGTGCTGTGATGGTGAGGAGTGGCGAGGTCCTGCCTACATGACCAGTGAACCCTGTGGATAGGACATTATCATAGGGCGCGTAAGTAGTCCACGGCCGCGATTTTTGGAGTCGCGCTACTGTGGCAGTTTCATGACGTCATGTGGACATGTCGCGCAAAGCTCCCATAGCCCCACCATTGCGGAGATAAATAATCTCTGTTTGTTGATCGATCATATAATTTTATGAGTTCTAACTTACATATATCCATCTTTAGAAGCAAACAATTTCAACCATAGCCTTAATAATCGTCAAACCGTTACTGGGGCGATGTGTAGAGTTATTATGTATCGCCCCAATGCAAACTCTATGGGGATTATTTACTTCCGGTCCACACATCGGTACAACTACGCGACTAACTTTCATTAATTCGCGCCCCGCCGCCATGACACTTACGCGGCCTATTCCTTTCCACCAGCAGAACCATCACAAACCATCGCAAGGCTTAACGCAGAGCTTATCACAGCCAGTGGAAACCACCCTTAAATATTGGCTACTACTTGCCCAATGGGCAAGTGAAGTCCGTAGATATTTTTCGAGCCCTGACCATATTACTTTGCACAGCAACTTACACATGTATATATGGGTCAGATTTTCAGAAAATGTACAATTGGCAGCTCTACATATTTAGGAAATAAGGCTAAATTAGGCTAAAAAATGATCAATACTAGGTAAATTCGAGTATATTTGGCATTGCATTGATTCTAGCAATCTGTTTGGTTAGGTTGAACTGTATTTTGAACTTTATTTTTGTCTGAAATTTGGGTTATTTGAGAGGATTGGAGAAGGTGAATTGTACATTTTCTGAAAACTTGACCCGTATATTTCAAAATTCAGGATAAATATTTAGTGAGTGCAGTAAAAATAGAGCAACATCTCCCACTCAATGCCCTTAAATAATAGTCAAGCAGTTATTCCGATCACTATATGGGTCAGATTTTCAGAAAATGTACAATTTAACTTCACCAATCCTCTCAAATAACCCACATTTTAAGACAAAGATAAGCTTCAAAATGCAGTTTAACATAACAGAACTGATACTTTAAATCAATGCGATACCAAATATACTCAGATATACCCGGTATTCTTTTTCAGCCTAATTTAGCAAAATTTCCTAAATGTGTACAACTACATTTTCTGAAAATCTGACCCATATGCATGTTATAAAAATGGACAACAGTCAGGGTGAGACAAAACTGTGCAGACAATCTTTTAAATGCTAATAAATGCAACGATTTACCAATAATACTATTCCACATAAAATGTCAAAAATACATCATTTGTACTGCTGAACATGTAGTCTTAAGTTATTTCAAGACCAAATGAATTCACTCGGTAAATATGATATAATAAAACTCTAGAATATGTTGAAATAAAAAGTTGATGAATAATTTTTAATTTCAATGCAAATGTGGCTTTATACTCTAAAAGTAACTTTGTGCATTTTCAACAGCAAATAAATAGAACGATAATACTTGTAAAGGGTGTGTGAGGGAAACTTCATAACTTTTGGATTTCCTCAAAAAGGGTTTTCAACATAAGGAAATCGATGGTCTTGGTTGGCAATGGGAGTTGGGATAGCTTCTTCATGTTGATTTCATTATCCACGAAATATTGCCGGACAGCCGTTCTGCACTGCGTCAACAATCTCATTGGCTGAGCCGCCCGTTCTGACAACCAATCATACATCTCGGCTCGACTGTCCACACTTGAGACGTCTGAAGAACATTCGGAGACGTCTTCACTGTCATACTCCTCTTCCTCGCTACTCTCTGTTGAATGCGATTTATTCCTGATCTGTTTAGATTTTGATTTGGGAGATTTGCCATGATGTGGTTTGCTCACCCCTTTTCTGTAGTTGAGAAGAAACTGATCTTTGCTGAGGTTATACCCAGAGGCGATAAGATATCGTATCATATTCGAATCACAGTTTTCTATAGCAAGTCTGATGATGCTTTCCCCTTCGGTTGTTTTAACGTTGATGTCCACTCCATAGAATAGTAACATATGCAGAACATCTTCAGATAACCCTTCCAAGATGTAATGTTGCAGGAGGGTGTAGCCATTGAATCTGGTGTTGATCCCAGCTCCATTATCCATAAAAACCTCGATAGCTTCTGTACATTCGAACTCGAGGACATATTCCAAGGGAAGCCTGCCGTCATGAAGCCCATCAACAGCGCAGCCCAAATCTATGAGCCTTTGAGAAAACTCTCTAACTTTACCGCAGCAGACAACCACACCTAAAGCATTCTGCCCACTGCTTCCATCCACTGTAGTCAGGTCCAAGCCCTTGTCTATACCACTGTCGAGTAAATACTGGACGATTTCTGGCTTATTTTCTAGTAGAGCTTGTATGAGGGGGTAATTGCCAGACACGGGTTGATTCAGGTGAGCCCCTGCTTCGACAAGATATTTTACAAGGGTTATATTGCCTAGTCTTATGGCTACATGTAAGGGAGACTCGACAGCTCGTTTGTTCCGTACGTGGTATCCCTTCACATGCACTGCACATGTGTTAGGATCGCCACCACATTCCAACAGCTTGGCCACAAGGGCTGGAAGATTATATTTACAAGCGAGAAACAGCGGAGTCTGACTGTCCCCATTTTGAATATGGATATCACAACCGGATTTGATCAAGAGGTCTACCCCTTGCATATTTTTGTGGTAAATTGCCACATGTAGTGGGGTATTCCCATCGAACATAATGTGCCTATCCAAATCGAGCCCTTTGGACAGAGGAAAGCTATAGTTTTGGACATTCTCCCGACCTTCAAGGCTCTCATTTGTCATAAGTGGACACTTGGACAGTAAGGTGTCAAGCATGAGAGTGTCTTCAAGCTCAGCAGCTATATGCAGCGGACTCTTGCCGCTTTTATTCCACATGTTTGCATCCCCAGTTCTAGCTCGGAGTAACTCGGGTATAAAGTCAGGTTTTTGGTGAGTGACAGCTAAGTGCCAGGCTGTGTTATAGTCCTGGCCTTGCTTGGAAACATCACAACCAGCTTTGATCAGCATTCTCGCCATGGACGCAGTTCCGTGCGTCACAGAGACGCAGATGGGTGGGTTCTGAGACACAGGGTCGATGATATTTAGATTACAACCTAAGATAAGATAAGATAAGAAAATCTTTTATTTGTCAGATTTGTTCGATATTACAGAAAGAAAGAGGACAAAAAGGTCTACATGTCTATATGAAAAGTTAATTCCATTTCTGCCGACAGAACCATTAATTTCGAAGCTATCCTATACTGGATTTTGGCGTTAGATATACAGAGAATTAAATGAGAGAAATAGTGAGAACATATGGTGTATCAGATGGACCTACGACTATCAGACATTGAATTCTTATTAACATGTTGTGAGTATAGCATTGGATCTACTTCCTAGATGCTTTACATGTTGTACTAAAATAAAATGAAATAAAATCATGATTTTTGATATATATATATACTTTGTACTTTGTACATATATGCGAGAGTTTTGTTAGCCTACCAATACCAACCTGGAGATTGAATGATTGCCTGGACGATATCATGTCTCCCTTTCCTTATTGCGAGACACAGGGGTGGCTCTCCATCTATATCTTTGGCGTTGACATTGCATCCCGAGTCAATGAGGTACTCGGCTATTTCGTTGTGGTTGTTTTGAATGGCAGCACACAAGGCAGTTCCCTGGAGTCCAAAGGAGGAGTTGACATCGGCTCCTTCTTCCAGGAGATCGTGTACTTTGTCGAGGTTCCCTGATTTCACTGCCCCAAAAAGGGCATCCACAAGAAGGGCCATCCTAAATTAGACATTCGTGTAATCCTGAGTTCTGTACCTGCAAAATTAAATTTGTATCAAAAATAAAACCGTTCAAACCGTTCAAATTCAAAGTATATCCTATAAATACAGTTACTTACAGTCAAAACTGGGTTGATCAGCGAGGACTTTCAAATAAATTGGTTATGCTAGATATAAAAATACGGTCAGATACCGGGAGCTATAATTGTATAGGTTTACAAGCGGTTTATACACATTAATACAACATAACGACCGGACGACTTAGAGCCACTTTTCAAACTTTTCAGCTAGGAGCTCAGGGTTTTCCCCACATAGAGAGGTCTCCGGCGCACCGCCGGAGACGTTATGGCGGCCGCCGGAGACTCAATAGGGGCCGCCGTTAAACAAAACCAAAAAATTAAAAAAAAAAAAAAAAATTGCAATTCGGCCATAAATAAAAAATGCTCATCTTCTAGGCCTTTGAACTCCTGGCCTTGTACTGATTTCATGTATTATACAGTATACTTTTTTATCTTTTAACGGGGGACCCCCTATAATTATTGCTCTAAAAGTTTCCTGAATTTAGGAAATATACTAAAGTTTCAGAAACATTATAATTTTACTTATGTTTGCCCTTTAGCACTGTAACTCCCTTTTCAGGAAATTATGTATATTTTTCTGACCAATCTTACAGCAATAATCAGCTCAAATGTTATTGAAATTGGCTTCAGACTTCACCAATTTGCTTCTAGTTTTTAAAAAATTTCCTGGGGGAGGTCCCCAAGACCCCCACCAGCAAGATTGAAACTGGCTTCAGCCTTCGCCAATTTGATTCTAGTTTTTTAAAAATTTCCTGGGGGAGGCCCCCCAGACCCCCACCAGCAAGAGGGGTACACCCACTCTTGCAATCTCACCCCCACCCCCACCCCATTAAGCGGAAGCGGCCCGGGTAGCGGCTCTGCCGCTACACCTCTCAATTGCATCTAATACCACCGGAGACCTCCCAAAACCTGTGGAAAAACCCTGGAGCTTATAATATAAGTCTGGGATGCGGTCGGTCAGACAATGTATTTTGGTACGGTAGGCCTAGGGCTACCCCTGAAATAGGAACACATCTCAACGGCGTACGGTATTAGCTTACTTAGGCCGATCAGCTGAGATAGTCACTAGTAGTAGCTGATAGCGTTACAGTTAATTTTGCTTATTGTCTATCATATTGATCGACGCTCATATCTGAGTAACCTTGCCTTCCATTTCTCCTCCTCATTCTCTTCATTATCAATTCATCCTTTAGCTGTATTACTTATTGTTCATGTAACTCGATGTTTTGCCATTTTATTCTACCTTTATATGTACGCACTATGCTCTATCATTGTCTATGTCTGATTTTACAAAAGGGTTGTATTAAAGGACATCTTGTCAGTAGACCAGCAAAAGGTTCGCTCTTGAGCTGAGACATCATGCCTTTTAAAATTTGTGAGTACTTTAAACATATGTGTACAAAATATATTGTCAAAGATCATCCTCTAAGCAACGAGGGATCTATTTATTACCAGTCAAATTGTATGTATACTCATAATAAACCTTTATCAAAAAATTGAATTCTAATATCATAAAGAGTAGCCTAGGCTAAGCAGGCTAAGGGAGGCCAGCATCTCATTCCATACCTGGGACCGTAAAGTAGACTACACATTTGTATAATAACACATTTATAAACCCAACTGCCCCCAACCCCAGCCAATTTGAATAAAATTAAACTGACTCGGCCTAAACAATTTGAATAAAACTTAGACAGCAAAACCGTGCCCGAGCTGGGAGTGCGAGGCGATCACATAGGCTAAATAAAACCCGGAATAAAACTAAATTGTCTAAAAGTAAACTTAAGTAAACGGTAGCCCGGTAGGCCTACAATACATCCCAAGTAATAACGAGTGGGTAAGAAGATTTATAAGTATTAATTTTATTCATAGCCTACCTCCCAATTTGATTTAGGACACGTGCGACAGCAAAATTATGCTTGATAGGAAAGAAGCTGGGAAAGAAGACACATCAGTGGACAACGTACGTGTCCCCAAGCATGCTTGACCTGTGCGTGTTTTGGCTGGGATGCTGCATTCCCCGAGCGATAATAGAGAGTTTACGTATTTCAGGCAATGCCACGCGTCCATTTTACTAAGCAAATACTTAGAAACATAACTCTAGTAATACCCGAGGTAGAAATGACTTGGGTAAATGAATAACTGACTCCTGAAAGACAAAAAGAAACCTTACCTAGACCATCAACGGGAGAGGATTTTGTTTACGATTCGCAGTACAGGTTTTCTCCACAAGGCGGTGACTCCTCCCCAGTTCTCCCGATCCTTCCCAGGTGGCGTACTTGAGTCGGAGAAGGCTTTTGCCGCCCTGTGCCCAGCTGGCTTCAACAAAGTCCTAGAGAGGGTGTCAAACAGATACTTCGGCGCAGCAGGTAGGGGAAAACGTCGTAAGTAAACCATCTTTGTTGTTCAATCTTTAAAAATATCTCCGTTTGAATTAGAAGAGCTATAGGTCTTGATCGACAGGGGTGGACCTTGAACGCAGTGGGGGGCTAATGAGTTGATTTTCCATGGTCTTTGTAATATGGTAACTGTTAAGTGCATCGCATGCTGGGTTAATGGCAGCTTTTGTTTTCCCTCGGTTTGGCGAGAGATCAGAGATAGGCCCGGAACGTTAGAGCCACTTCAGTCAATCATTTGTTATTGTTTAGAAAGATTAAATGGAAGAATAATGAGACATCTTCATATGACATTGTCCGGGTTCCTGAGTCAATGATGATGATGATAGGTAAATTCAAGAAACAACCGTTTGTGTAATTAACGAACGAGCCAGGCTAAACTTTGGTCTCTATTAACTCGTGGTTTCTCAGACCTCTGTGACTGCGAACTGATTAAGTTCATTAACTCAAGTTTGATTCATCCCGAATATTTAACCATATCAACAAATTTATCAAACAACGCTATATATATTATATATTCATTCAAATCTCCTTTGATATTCTTGCTCCGACCCAACCCCCAAATTCCAGCCATGTATGTTATTGGAGTCGAACAAAAACTGTGTCATAGTGCTGGAAGTTTCTGCGCCGAGAGAAAATCACGGTTTAACTTTCAGAAAATGTACAATTGGCAGCTGTACACATTTAGGAAATTCTGCTAAACTAGGCTAAGAAATGGTCAATACTAGGTAAATTCGAGTATATTCAGCATTGCATTGATTCTAGCAATCTGTTTGGTTAGGTTGAACTATACTTTGAACTTTATTTTTGTCTCAAATGTGGGTTATTTGAGAGGATTGGTGAAGGTGAGTAGTACATTTTCTGAAAATCTGACCCAAGTGTTCTCGGGTGATCAGCAGTGTTCGGGCGCAGGCCACTTCTGGAAGTTATTATTGTGGCGTGTTGGTGATTGATGGTTCACCCAGCACTTTATCCATAGACCTAGCCAACACACAGAGTACTCGAACGTAGCCCTTGTTCCAACACATTCTTTGGGGGAAAACTGACTTCTTCTTGTCCATAAACTCTCTGCAATTATCGTCTTACAATAAGCTAAGATAACACATTTCTATCCAGTCTAGGCCCAAAGTTGAGAGAGTCCCTTCAAACGAAGGGAGAGCCTCTGGCCTCAAACCGCAAAGTGCCTAAATATAATTCCATTTAGACCGCAAAATGTCATTATATTGCCATTTAAACGTCAAGTTCTTGGCCAGAAACCGATTAGTGAAGTAGTCTGACATACCATTCTTATCTGATCTGAGGGTTTGGACCTAGGTGTATCAATGATTTCTGATAGTGACCAGATTGAAAAATGTTATTCGGGAGAGTAATGTGGGATGACTGTGGGAGAAGTTGAAATTTACGTTGTGGTGGTCTTCTTAAACACTTAAAATCACGAATTATATTGCAAACAATTAGGGGAAATAAATGAGAATGGCCGAATATAGTTGTTCTTGTAATTACTAACTACAGTGCCATTTCAATACTTCTACATAAAGTTATTATGACGTAGGTTTATAACGCATTATGCATTAATCTTTGTTTTAAAACGTGGAATTTATCGTTACCGTTAGAATAATGCCATATTTTAGAGCTATAATAACAGGAGAATGGTTATTATACACATGCTGATCAATATCGTCATATATTCCTTCAATATAATCCCGATAAAACTTATCTCGGGTGGAGGCGAATGTAGTTAGAAAATTGCGAGAAAAACAAACAAAAATAACACAAAAGAATCGTTAAAAATTATATGTTTTAGCATTGTGGCAGTCAAAAAGGCAGGTTATCATTGATAGAATTTGTCATTTTAAAAAAGAAAAAAAGAATTGTACAATACTAAGCTCTATAAACATATCTATTTTTCTAGTTATGTGATTTCATTATGTGATCAATGCGCAATTTATTCCATTGTGAATATTTTTCTCGCCACTGCTATTTCAAAACGATTCCCTCTAATTACCCAATAGGGGATTTGCATAGCCGCCATTTTGAATCTTGATTCGCATGGAATTATGGGACAGTGTAAAATCTAGAGAAAACATGTCATGTTCAGCATGGGATATTTATCAATGCTCTAATGTCAATATCCATGTGTTACACATGTTTCCATAACAGAAGCCTCCATCGTTCCCATCATGCATTTGGTTTTCATAGATCATCTATACAAGCTCTGATATTGGTGAAAACATTGTTGGAATTTTCAATAAAAATGTTGCCAAATAGTTGTATGTCAGATTTGAACAGAATCTATCCCGCCATGCACTGCAATAGGCATGCGCAGTGAGACATGCAAATCCCCTATCACCTGGGTCTTGTTATCTCTCACATCTCAATTATGATGGACATGCACACGTAGTATGGTCAGAATTCCACTCCCCTATTATCCCTGAACAGCTTACACCATTCCCTTCCCCATCTTACCGTGCAGGGGATATTCATTATTTATAACCACTGAGTAGAAAAAAGTAAATAAGCATGGCAATGCACGGCTCTATAAAACTGGGTGAAATTTCCAGAAAATGCACAATTCACATTTAGAAACCCTCCCAAATAACCCAAATTTAATACAAAAATAAGACTCAAAACACAATTCAACATAACCAAACACATCCTTTGAATCAACTCATTACCAAATATACTCAGATATAGCTAGTATTTATCATTTGTCAGTCGAATTTAGCAGAATTTCATGAATGTGTAGAGCTGGCGATTGTGCATTTTCTGGTGACCTGACCCATCTGTGTGTTGTTTCCACGCGAACTGAAAGTTTATGGGACAAAGGCATTTCCCTCGGACAAAGATGCACACGTGTGTAAGCAGATGGGTGTAATTTCACACTATACCTCTACAGGTATATGGGTCAGATTTTCAGAAAATATACAATTCACCTTCATCAATCCTCTCACATAACCCACATTTAATTCAGAAATGAGCTTCAAAATGCAGTTTAACATAACAGAACTAATACTTTAAATCAATGAGATACCAAATATACTCAGATATACCCAAAATGTATCAATCTTTATCAGAATTTATCAGAATTTACTAAATATGTAGAGCTGCCAATTGTACATTTTCTGAAGATCTGACCCATATCTCTTGAGCTTTTGCAGATCTCCCCCTGTATGAGGAAATACAAAAAGTAAAATGTGTGTGGATGGTAGTGGACTTGGTAGAAGGCATTATGCCCATTCCTTCATTTCATAATATTTAGTTCTAATTTAATATACTGTTTCTCACGGTATGCACGGAATTACATGTATCTAATCCATAAATTTAATTACGTACAAAAAAATACCCATTTTCCTGAAGGGTTCCTGTTGGGAATTGTGGCGGTTATATAAGAGTCTTGCTCATCGTTCTATATATATATATTAATTATCATAATTATCATATTATTTATAACTTAATTCTTGCATACCCAGACGCTTCGTCCCAAAACCGCGTCGGCCCAGGCACTTGAACCTCGTCGGCCCAAGGCTTAGGCCGCCTCGGCCCAAGGGGTAGACCGCGTCGGCCCAAGAGGTAGACCGCGTCGGCCTACTAGGTAATAAGCTGTTAAGCCACTTTAAACTGGTTATGACAAATCAAATTGAGCACATTTCAACGTATCAAATTATAGACTTCATATAATAACAGATGCCATATTTCAAACATTCTATTAATACAAACGTGAAATAGGGCTACAATTTATAAGCTAATGTGTTAAAAGTGTAGAAAATTTGAAATTAAAAAAACGCAAGGGTTTAGGATCCTTTTGTATTATTTAGCTGCTGAAACTCAGAGAATTACAGCTGGGTATCGTGGACATATGTACAAGAAAAATCAGCAATGGCCTAGAATTATATATAATAAATATTTTTAAACGCCTTGGTTCTGTTAGCTCCGGCCGGGAACGCCATTAGCGCAGTAGGAGTCCAATCACTGACGCACTGATCTTATCTGATGAGAGCCTCTGTGCCTAATCATGTGAATCTTTCACGACACTTTATCTTCTCATGTGACTTTGTATTCAAGTGTAAATCCTAAATTGTCATTGGGATTGGGCTTGCTAATCGTTCGAAACTCAGGTAGTTCGAGTAGCAAGTTTTTGACAAGGTCGTTGTCAAATTTACTGCGAAATGTAATTAATTCCCTGAAGTTTGTGTATGTGGTACATTTACCCGAAACCGAACCTACTGGGTCAAGTCTTCTGGAAATGTACAATTCACCTTCACCAATCCTCTCAAATAACCCAAATGTCAGACAAAAATAAAGTTTAAAATACAGTTCAACCTAGCCAAACAGATTGCTAGAATCAATGCAATGCCAAATATACTCGAATTTTCCAAGTATTGGCCAAATTGCAGTCTAGTTAGCAGAATTTGAGGGATCTGTACAACTGAAGATTGTGTATTTTCTAAAAATCCGAACCTACTGTAACGACCCTCAAACCTTTCGAAGAAAGCTAAGAAAAGACCAAAGTACAGAGCTCCCATAGTCCCATACTGCAACCCGAACCTGTCTTGCAACCCAAGGCGCGGGTTCCACCCAGCCGATAAATTATCAAATTTGCTCCTACATGTCATATGGCACCCTGCCGACACCTGGCGGACACATGCTTTGTTGCCCACGAGAAAGTGTAGCAGGTCAAGGTTAATGTATGCAGGTCAAGGTTAATGTATGCTTAGAGTTAGATACAGGCATATGTGATGCGTTACAGGAAAATGAGTCAAAGTCGCAAAAAATAGATTTTGAAATATCATTATAATTATTTGAAAAGATGAGATCAAGCCGATTCCAATGGTGGTAAACATTGAGGACATTAAATAAGTATTTCTATATTATTTTAAGTTTGATATTTTTATCCCTGAAAAAAATGTTTTCAATATTTTTGGGTAAACAATTACTAGTAAAGTAGGTAAATGTACTCCATAGGATGATCTTAGAAATGCATGGATATATCTATTACACTATCCTGAAATTTGATTAATGTATTCATAATACCTAACTTACTAGATACTCCAAAAATGTAAACATTCAAAAAAAAAGATCTTGTGAGTAAATGGCTTTTAAAAATATGAATTTTGTGACTTGTGACTCATTTTCCTGAAACAGATTATTTCGACTGAAAGATGGTCCAACTTTTTGCAATTGCTTGGGTGAATATCGTTGAAAGTTAGTCTGAAATCTTGGTTTTTCTATCACAATTGTGAGTCACTTTTGGACGTGTATTTAGAGCCTTGAACTGAATATTATATACAGTAAACGTATTAATGTTTGCGCAGTATTTATTTTCGCGCACCCACCTTTGTGCGTGAAAATAAATCCTGCCCGAAAGGCAACTATTGCATAAACTAGGTGTGAGACTTCCTTGCTGCGTGATTTGAAATCCGCGCAAAAAGATGTCGAAGTACTTAGTGCGCAAAAATGTATCTGTGTGGAAATAAATACGTTTACAGTATATAGCAATTGTCAAACAGGTGGGAAATGACCAGAATTAAAGATAATGTAGCGATTGCACATTCCATGTACAATCCTCATAATGTGTATTCCTATATCGAAGCGACTTTCATGGTATTATCAATTAGAATGGACGAATTTTTTGTTGTATGTCATATTAGAACACGAATATTAAATTTTAAACTATCGTTATACAGGAGTTAACCTAGTAACCTTTAGCATATTTTCAACACCCTGTTGAAATGGGATAGGTGTAAGTTGCCTTCCTCACTCGTCATACCTTGCAGGCTATATGCATACATACATTAGTGTCAGATTTTCAGAAAATGTACAATCAGCAGCTCTACAAATTTGGTAACTTCTGCTAAATAAGACTGAGAAATTATGAATAATGGGTATATCAGAGTATCTCTGGCGTTGTGTTGATAAAACATGTCTCTTTCATTGCGTTAAACCTTATTTTGAACGTCAGTTTACTCCAAAATTAGGGTCATTTGAAAGGATTGGTGAAGGTGAATTGTACATTTTCTGAAATTCTGACCCATTAAGTATTGGCGGTATATAGTCCTGTCAGGGGAAAGTGTGAGAATGCCATGTCATTGTCAGTGAGAAACTTTGTATCGTGTAGAGGTATAGCTGGTCCTTTAAAAGGCCTTGTACGGTATAGAGAGAGAGAGGTTAGAATTGGCTATATGGGTCAAGTTTTCAGAAAATGTACAATTCGCCTTCACCAATCCTCTCAAATAATCCAAATTTAAGACAAAAATAAAGTTCAACATAAACAGACAGGTTTATTGAATGAATACAATACAGAATACACTCAATACACACAGTTCAACCTAACCAAACGGATTGCTAGAATCAGAGCAATGCCGAATATACTCGAATTGACCTAATATTGACAGCCTAATTTAGCAGAATTTACTAAATGTGTACAGCTGCCAATTGGACATTTTTTGAAGATCTTACCCATATAATAAGTTATCATTCATCACACTACAATCCTTGTAGTTTAATAGCTTGTATGTGTATATTTAAAATTAAGATCTTAATTCTTGAAATATAACAAAATGAACAAACGGGTTTGTTAAAACTTGGAGTTGATGCAAAGAAAGGAAAAGTGCATTCTTTCAGTGCCGCGTAGTCCGATTTAAGTGTAACCAGACAAAACAGCTTTGGAGAATAGGGGACTTGCATGTCTCACTGCGCATGTCTGTCACAGTGCATGCTGGGATGGATTCTGATGAAATCTGTCATACAAATATTTGGCAAATTTTTTATCGAAAATTGAAGAATGTTTTCACCAATATTATAGCTTGTATAAATGATTTATGAAAACTAAATACATGATGGGAAATATGGTGGCTTGTGTTATGGAAATATGTATAACACATGGATATTGACATTAGAGCACTGACAAATATTCCATGCTAAACATGGCATGTTTTCTATGAATTTTATACAGTAACGTTGGTCCCATAATTCCATGCGAATCAAGATTCAAAATGGCGGCTATGCAAATCCCCTATTGCTAGAAAAGCAAACCACCTTTATTCTTTCTACTTTGATACATGTTATCAGATTCCCTTTTTTCTAATCTGTTTTATTTGCCACTGTTCGACCATAAAAGTAGACAAAAAACATTATTTAATAACCACTGGTTCGGACTTATCAAACGAACAAGACCATGGGTCACATAGACGAACGAATGTGGGTCCGATTTTCAGAAAATGTACAATTGGCAGCTGTACACATTTATTAAATTCTGCTAAATGTGTCTGAAAAGTTATGAATATCGGGTATATCTGAGCATATTTTCAATCGCACTGATTTAAAGTATCAGTTCTGTTATGTTAAACTGCATTTTGAAGCTCATTTTTATCTTAAATGTGGTTTATTTGAGAGGATTGGTGAAAGTGAATTGTACATTTTCTGAAGATCTGACCCATGTAATAAACCAACTATTTAACACCAACATAACATGTTTTACTGCTGATGAAAAGCCACATTTCCTCACTGTTATACCCTGTGTTTCTCGAGTATTATCGTGAAATTTAACCTGGAAATATAGAGATGACCTGCCAGGTCTGGCATTCAGTCATCAGCTATCAGTGGCGATGGGTGGAAGGGGGCTGTCCCGTACTTATGAACATGTATGCAGCTGCCAGGTCGGCCCAGTTCTACCCTAGATGTACCCGAGGTAAAATATGAAGTTGGTGGCGAAGGGAGTTTCCCTATTTCAAGGATGTATATGGAAAACTTATTCGAAATTTCTAGTTTGTTGTGCATTTAATTATTTCGCTTAAATGTTAAACAACCCTATGTCATATCTATGTTAGAGGCTGTAGAAATTTGGGGGAATATTAAACTTTGTTATATGGGTCAGATTTTCAGAAAATGTACAATTGGCCTTCACCAATCCTCTCAAATAACCTAAATTTCAGACAAAAATAAAGTTCAAAGTACAGTTCAACCTAACCAAACAGATTGTTAGAATCAATGCAATGCCGAATATACCCGAAGTTACCTAGTATTGATCAAATTGCAGCCTATTTTAGCAGAATTTACTAAATGTGTAGAGCTGCCAATTGTACATTTTCTGAAAATCTGACCCATATGCGCATTCCATATGAGAGGTGCTATAAGTGGGGTGCTATAAAAATATTCATATAGTATGCGTACTATATGAACTACTTCGTCACCAAGTCGGCTACTTTTTTCAGATTTACACATGATACATTTGTGACTACACATCAAGTTTTATGCCTGTATAATAAATATAGAATGGAACTTGCCGCAATAATCGAAAATTTATTGGACTTGATTTGTCTACATAAGCACTCTGCCTATGGCATCGTGCTTATGCAGACAAATCTTATCCAATAAATTGTCGTTCCATTCTCTCTATATATAGTGACTACTATAGCCTATAACTGAATGGAGGCTCTTCCTAGTCTTTTTCATGACAATACATACCCTTTCATTATATCATTATGGGAACACAAAATCATAATGTTTCAAAACACCTACTTCATAAGTATTTATTATTATATTATATTTATTACCCAGAGGCTTTCCATGCACATTCTTCCCAAGACACTGTCTCCTACTTCCACTAAACCTACAGGATTCACTACAAATAATGTTTAGACAAGTATGACCAGAGGTTTAATATGGTGTGGCAATAGTCTAGAGGTCACTATAAACTGCGAATATATATTAATTAAGCATCAAAACAAATCAGGTCCTCTAAGACCCGATAGAGTGGGTGTTAAATGGGTCAGATTTTGAGAAAATGTACAATTGGCAGTTGTACACATTTAGTAAATTCTGCTAAATTAGGCTGAAATTTGGTCAATACTAGGTAAATTCGAGTATACTCGGCATTGCATTGATTCTAGCAATCTATTTGGTTATAGGTTGAACTGTATTTTGAACTTTATTTTCGTCTGAAATTTGGATTATTTGAGAGGATTGTTGAATGTGAATTGTACATTTTCTAAAAATCTGACCCAAATATTGCGCTAATAACGCCTCCCTCCTAGACACAACATCTGGTTAGTCCCTAGCCTAGGAATGCAGGTGAGAGACCCCTAGCGATAGGTGAGGCAACTAAATCAACTGCTCCTCCCCCACGGACAGCTCGCCTCTGATTGGAGCTCCCCCTATTGGGAAATGCAAACACCAGCAAGGGACCCTAGCTCCCCCTGTCGTCGTAAAGAACACTTGCAGGCGGCGAGTGATGTTTTTTCAGTCCCTTTGATTTACACGTGTGCTTCGTGTTATCGCCAAGAGGGGGCGTCGTAAACATGGTTCTTGAAGCAAGCGCATGCAACGATCAGGATTCCGCTACCGAACAATTAATTTCTTTCAGGGCTCACTTGAAGGGAAATCAGAGAGCTATATGGGTCAGATTTTCAGAAAATGTACAATTCGCCTTCACCAATCCTCTCAAATACCCCACATTTAAGACAAAAATGGGCTTTAAAATGCAGTTTAACATAACAGAACTGATACTTTAAATCAATGCAGTACCAAATATACTCAAATATACCCGGTATTCATCATTTTTCAGCCTATTTTAGGAGAATTCACTAAATGTGTAGAGCTGCCAATTGTACATTTTCTGAAAATCTTACCCATATAGCAATAGTGGAACAACGATTATGAATAAAAGTGTGGTGATGATATATGCACATACAGGGATATTTTGTTTCACTTTCCAACGAAGAAATGATTGTTTAATTATCCATCTTCTGTAAGTCTTGACTAATTTCTTGTATTATCTCAGGGCACAATGAAAAACATCTACGGCGGAACGTGCTATAAATTCTGTTAACAATTTCCTAAATAGAGGTTTTATTCTGGTCAATCGTGGAAATTACATGAAAAATTGTTAACCTGACAGGTATCGTACCTATACATTCGTACCTCATAACATTGAAACAGAAGCGTTGTATATATTGTTATCGCTTCTCATCACTGTCTCTCTACTTCAGAATAAAGACCCGGTGTAAGGGAAAAAATAAATTTCCTAAATAAATAGATTTGTACAAATAAGTACGAATACTGATAGGCCTATATTATTTGTTTTAACACGAAATCGGGAAAACGCTTATATCATGATATTAAAAATGTTATTAGACATGTACACACTAAAATTAAGACTTGCCAACTGCAGTCACATGAAATCAGTGAGAATACAAAAATTCAGTAATCAAAATTTCATATAAAAAAACATTATTTCTGCATTCATTCATTCATTCATTCATTTTGTGCTGGTACGTGATCAG